>JASDQU010102980.1:305269-326072 GCA_032191745.1 Picea mariana
AGCAGCCGTTGAAGTGGGCCGCTGAATCATTCCAGTCGACTAGGTAGTAGATTGGGTTTTGACGGAGCGAATAACTCCATCCGCGTGGGAAGAAGACGATGGTTTGGATGGATCGTTAGTGGCAGAGGTAGCATTCGGTATCAACTCGTACAGAGTACTGGATTGTGAATAGACTAAGTCTAAGTACTGAGCTCGGGCAATGGCTTCTTCCTCGGTGACTACACCACCCATGGAAACAGCACGAGCAATCTGGGGTAACAATGATTTAGTGAACCATTCCGCTAACAATTGGTCAGGAATGACTTCTTTGATTAGCCTTCGTCATCGCCTCCACTCATGAATATGGTCGGAGATATGTACGAAAGTTTTTTGACGAAGGGAGGTTAATAGTTCAGTACCCGTCTCGTATCGAATGGGTAGTTGGAAGTGCGTGAGGAAAGACATGGCGAGGGAGTTGAAATCGTGAAAAGATGTGCGTGGTAGTTCAATATACCATTTTTCCGCAGAACCCGTAATCGTTCATTGGAAAAGGCGCAAACGTATAGAATCATCCATGAGGGAGTTGGATGAACACCATAAACGGAAATTCATCACGTGGTTGTTTGGGTCTTCTCCGGACTTTCCATCGAATTTTGGGATATCAAAAGGAAGTTTAGCTGGAATAGCTGGCCAAACCGAAGAATGATAAATAGGATCATTCGTTAACCGAGACAAGTCTGGAAGGTCCAGGGTAGCTAGAAAAGGTAGTTGTCGGTTAACCTGTGGGTAATGCTGGTGTGGCATGGGGCCACCAGTGGGGCCAATCACGGGGTTATGTGGATAATTGTAACTAGTGGGCCCTCTTGTATGAGGTTGGTGTTGACCAGGGTACACAAGGTTTGAGGTGTTTTGAGAAGCATGTGTGAGCAGAGGATAACCGGATGGGTTTTGTGGGTTATAGGTTGGGTTCGGCATTTTTCCATAAGGAGGTTGTTGCGGAGTCTGAGAATTGTGTCCTGCCGAGAACTATGGGTTTCCTGGAAAAGGGATGTTCCATGGATTGGGTGTGGTGGACACATTTTGTCCATATGGTTGATGGTAGACTCCAGATTGAGGTTTCCCCCCAGCATGAGGGTGCCCCCCTAATGGAATTTGTCCTCCGGTGGGAGGATGCCCCCCATCTTGAGGTAGAGTTCCCAGAATTTGAGAACCAGACGTAAATGACTGACCGGTGCTGCCGAGCGGATTAGGACCACCAAGACCAATCCCTCTAGGTTTTTGGATAAGTATGGAACCTCCCATCATAACTTGGGTAGTAGTGGCAGTGAAAGCATTCAGTGCTCTGTACCCAAAAGGGAGTGTAGGTCTTGGTGTTACAGGTGTGCCAATCGCAACCTGGTTGACCACCGCATTACCGACAGGAATAGTCGGAATGTGAGGGACTATTGTAGTATGGGTCGTCTGGAGTGGAAGAGTAGACCTTGGGCCAATGGACGATGTGCTCGGACCAACGGGTGGTGTGGCCGTAAAAATGGTGGTACCGGTAAAATGGTTTAGGGGTACGGTGTAGGAAATAGGTGCGTCAGCACCCATCCCTATTCCATAAATATCTCGCACCATATGCTGCAGACTTCAAACAATGTCTGCGGTCCAAAAAGGGTCATCGGCTAAAGGGTTTTGATGATACCCAGTCGTGATGTCAAAAGGATCGACGATGAAAAATTGACCAGCGGAATTTAGTTGGAGGACACATCGTTCATATCCCTCCGGAATGCAGAAATCTTCCAGAGACTCTGAAACAATTCAAAAATTCTCTAAAGGAGTGGGAACTTCTTCCTAGGAAGTTGTAGTGTCTTGAACCTCACTCTGTTGAGGAGATTCCTCCGTAGAATGAGGGGGTAAAGGGGTGTTTCTTTCCATATTTTTTGGAGGAAGTCCCTGTAGCCTCTGGGAACGGCATGGAGGGTCGATGTTGGAAAAAAAGAGTCGGCAAAAAATATCTATGGCCAACTACCGAAAAGAAACAACATACGCTAATAGAATCTAAGAATCACAACCAAGAAAACATGACCTTCTCTTGATGATCGTACTAGTTGGTGATGAAATACAACGTCGCACGATCGAGTCAAGAAGGGGTGGGGATAGGGTGGAACAGTTACAATGGCGACCTGCTTAACAGACTTACGCCTCGGTGCAAGCTTCCACGCAGTAATTGTGGATTTACCCACCAAGGAGCCCGAGTGAGTTTGACCAATGTCTTCTCTAGGTACAGTGAGACTTCCCTTCACTGTCACCTTGTGTAAGACCCTAAAGATTACAACCACTAAGGTTACCAATTCGCAGTCATCCCCTGGGAGGGAACAATCGACAGTCTGATCCGAACGTATGGGCAGGGTATCGATCCCGAAATCAACTGAAAGGCTTCCACGTAGTAATTATGGATTTACCTTTAAGTGATCCCCATAATGCGATCTGACCACCACAATCAGTTAAACCACGGAGGGATAATCTCCGTCACTCACCCGAATGCGACCTCGTGCGTAACCCCTATGTGAGAGGGGGATCCCAGACAGACTTATATGATAATTGGATTTGACTCTCCCTAACTCAGGATGCTACTGTTTGTTTTGGAAACTTTGGAGAGTTATGCTCATAGCCTTATCCAAAGTACTAAGCCTAGTCTACTGTTGGTGGAGGACCCTAGAAAAGAAAAAGTTCTAGATAGTTTTTAATTAGCGTTCATTTTATAGTTGTTCTTTACTCAAAAGGGGTGCATGGAAGTGAAACGAATGGAATTATGACTCAGTCCCAAAAATGAATCAAAGATGATAAGAAATCATTTCTTTTCGATGAACATCTATCTAAGGAAGAGAGAGAGTTCTTTTCACTAACAAGCACTAATAAGGAATGTCCTCAAACAAAGTTTCCTCAATCAAATCCTGATGTGATGCTAAAACTTTTGAGATACCTTCTAATATGCACAATCAATCATGAAGATGCCTTTTTTATTGTTTGCATATGAATAATGATTAATTCAAAACAATGCTCATCTTGCTAATTATCTTCTTGGATGGTTGAAAATCAGACCAACACAAGCAAGAATCATACAAACAATACAACCTCTCGATGTGATCAAAACAAGAAGCAAAAGAAAAGAAACAATCAAAGAGAAATCAAAATTCACACCAAAAGAAATGTCGAAGAACAATGATCTTAACTAAAACCAAATGAAAAGATCTGTAGGCCTTTGATGACTTTCACCAGAGTTTTTTACTCAATCAAAAAAAAAGAGAAAGACAATGCATGGGTTTCAAGCTCCAAATGACAGAAAAACTCAACAACAATAGTGAAGAAGGCTACAAAATCCAAGCAGCAAGATGTTTGTTCTTCAAAAAGACAGATGTCAAAGCTGGAAAGGAAGAAGGATTGACTCACAAGGTGACCCAGCAAGAGAAACACAGAGGTAAAACTCTGAAAAAACAAATCTGGAAGGTTCATTGGCCAAAGGAGGGTTGGTGCTCTGTTGTCAAGGAAAAGGAGCGTTATAGCACTCTATGTAAGGCACTCAGGGAGCGCTGGCACTCTGTTAATACAGGGACAAGGGCGCCAGGGTCAAAAAGCTCCTAGAAGTGTCAAAAAATCCAAAAATTGCAGTTCAGTCTCGACAATTAGGCTGAGTGTGATGGGGTAGGGAGTCAATCATCTCATGAAACCAATAAAAAGAGGAGTGAACCAGGTCTGAAACAATCAAGGGGTGAAACAAGGTCTATGAGGAGAAATCAAAACAAGAAGTTTCGATTTGATGATTCCCCAGTGGAGTCGCCAGTTTCTATTGTAGGAAAATCTCCCTACGGACAGGTAGATTGCCTCAAAGAGCTAGACCCTAACTCTAAGATAGAAAATGATTAACATGGACACTAACTTCCTTTCAAATCCATACAAACTAATACACGAGAAGGAAGGAAAATAGCAGTACCTCTTTATCGATGTTTGTCCCTGCACGCTCCAAATCGAGCTCCAAACTCTCGCTCCTTGCTGAGTCCTGTAGACAAACAAAGTACGATCGCTTCCTACTCTATTGATATTAACTTGAAAATAGATCTATCTATCAATGATAATTTCATGTAAGATCAGACACAAACTAGAAAGAAACAGGCCAAGCGTGTCATATTAATGAGAATAATGACAGCAGTACTTACAATCGTAGATGCGAATGCGATAGCTTCGTCAAGTCCCCTTCGTCTAACCCTTGCTCAAAAGATCCACAACCTGGACGATAACAGCTTCACTGATCACTTCTCCTCTGACTGTGTGTTTCCTATGAGATCATAGGTTTCATTCTAGCAATTCTTCCCCCTTTTCACCATCATAGAGCCTGCGTATATAGGTTAAGAGAAGCTTAACCTATTGAGTTATCTTTAGAACAAGTTGAGGAATTCCCTCCTTGGATCAGGGATCTTCTGATGGAACCAAGAATTCTAATGAAACTGCCTTCTAAACTTGAGAGATCCTCCCCTTATTCTCCTTAACGGGCCAACTACTGCCTCAGATTAGACAGTGCTCCCTCAAAAGGGGCATCAGAGCGCTATAGCGCTCCCTAGGAAGCTTGAGGGGAGTGCCAACGTTCCAAGGATGGATAACGCTCCTTCTGAGGGGAAGATAAGTGTTATAACACTCCCTGAGACCTTATAGGGGAGCGCCAGGGCTCCTAAGGCCGATGTAGGGGAGCACTCACCTTCAAAACCTTTGTTTAAGAGCTCTTCTCAGGTGATAAAAGTTTCTTGACTTCAGTTAATCATTTTTCCTCCTCCAAATCAAGTGTATGAGATGTCTTAAGTGCCTTCTTAGTGTCGTCGTTATGGTAGTATGCTTGAACAACATTTGTGACACTTGTGAACAACTTGCGACACTTGCGAAAATTGTAAGGAACATGCGACACTTACGACACTTATCGAAGTGGGCAATATTAAGGTGTAACAAAGTCATTCTGGACATAGCCAGGAGGTTGTTCCATATAGATTTATTCTTGAAAATCTCCATACAAGAAGGTAGATTTAACATCCATTTGATGGACCTCCCATCTATGTGAGGCAACAAGGGAAAGAACGAGGCAGATGGAATTCATTTTGGCTACAGGGGAAAATGTTTCATTATAGTCAATTCCTTCAACTTGGGAAAATCCTTTGGAAGCTAACTAATCCTTGTGTCTTTCAAGACTTCCATCTAATGCATACTTAGTTCTGTAGACCCATTTACATCTGATAAGTTTTCTTCCTTTTGGAAGAGGTACAAGATCCCGAGTATCATTTTCCATTAAAGAACGATACTCTTCATTCATTGTTGTATCCCAATCTAGATGACCTGAAGCTTCTACAAATGTCTTTGGATCATGAGTGTTTGAAACTTGAGCCAAAAGAAAAGAGGCTTGCGAGAACTATGAATGTGTGCGACGTTGATCTAAAGGATCACCGATAAGACCACCAATTGCTTCTCATGTTGAATGAACCCATCTAGGAAGCGGTGGAACTGATGCGAGTTCAGGTTCAAAGGAATCATCTGGAGGAAGGTGAGAAGATGGAGGTGGATTTTCATGCTCACTGTCATCATGTGAAGAAGAAACCAGAATAGGATCAAAAGAAGGCAAAAATGTCGAAGATGGATCGCAAGCTAAAGAAGGCACAATCGCCGAATCAGGCTCACAGGCCAAGAGATTTTCATCAAATTTAACATCTCTTCTAAGAATAATTTCATTACAATGTGGTTGAAGAAGTCTATAACCTTTGACATCTTTAGAATAACCAACAAATATACACTTCTCACTTTTAGGCTACAATGCTTTCCTTTTCTCATCAGGAATGTGAGCCCTTGGTATACTACCAAATAAACGGAAGTGACTTACATCTGGTTTATATTTAGTCCAAGCTTCTTCCAGTGTTATATTTTTAAGAGCCTTTGTGAGAGTGTGATTGAATATGGATTTTTCACAGTTGATTGCTTCCACCCAATACTTTAGACTTAATCCCTTAGATTGGATCATACAATTAGCCATTTCTTTTAATGTGTGGTTCTTTCTCTCAGCAACACCATTTTGTTGTGGTGTATATGGAACAATGTGTTGCATTTGGATGCCTTGTGTAGTGCAGTAAATTGTAAAATTATTGTTCACATATTCGCTTCTATTATCTATTCTTAAATTTTGAATTTGATGTCCATATTGTTTTTCTACAACGGCCTTGTAGGCCAAAAACTTGTCAAAAACATCGCTCTTAATTTTTAAGAAGTAAACCCAAGTACATATAGAAAAATCATCAATGAAAGTTAAGAAACACTTGCACCCAGAAAAGGAAGGAGAAGAAAGTAGACCACACAAATCGCTGTGAACAAGCTGCAAAGGGCCTGAGGCGTGCCAAGAGACACATTTTTCAAAACTATCTCAATAATGTTTGTCGAGAACACAACCGGCATAAACACCATCTCTGCATGAAATAAGAGGAAGACCAATCACCATCTGTTGATTACATAGTTGCTGCAATGAGCGATAGTTTAGATGACCAAAATGCTCATGCCAAAGTTTGCTCAAGTCATCACTATGAGCAGCACAAACTGATGAAAATGATGATGACCCAAAGTTGTCAAACTTGTACAACCTGGTAATATAATTAGCAATTCCAGTTGCTAGAACATACTTAGGATCTTTTAGATCCTTGATTACAACTTGGTGAGGTGAAAACTCTATGGTTTTACCTTCACCTAAATGAGTGATTTGATAGATTGATAGAAGGTTACAAGAAAGACTAGGAACACATAATACATCATAGAAATGACCATTATCTACTTGAATTGTTCAAGATCCTACAACACTAAGAGATCTATCATCACCAACAAATATTTTCTTGGTGTTACATACATTTAGAGAAGAAAATATGTTTTTATCCTTAGCCATATGATAAGATGCTCCTGAATCAATAAGCCACTCATCCGAAGAAGAAGTAGAAGTTGTGTTGAAGGAGAAACCAGAAGAGGAAAGTGCATGTCCATGAGAAGAAGAAGAAGAAGTAGAATAAATACCGATGTTGTGCTTCTTCATTGTTGTTTCTAAAGTTGTCATCTTCTTGAAACATTTGAAATCATCATGACCATCTTTATCACAAACATTGCAATGATTGTCGGTCTTCTTATTTTTATATTTTTCTCCTTTGTCACCATTAGGAGCTGAAGCTGACTGAGTAGGTTTGGGACACTTATGTTGCTTGTTGTTGTAGTGAGGATGTTGCTTCTTGGGATACTTGGGTTTATCTTTCTACTGGGAATCTAAGGCTTTGTTTTAGGTACCTTCAGTGCTGATCACTTCAAGTTGTACAAGCTTATCTTCCTCTCTAATCAAAGCAGCACAAAAGGAATCAAGAATGGGTTTTTTATAAGCTTTCCCTAGATCCTCTGACATCGAATAGAAGGTATATACAAACATAGAATATGCACTACCTAGCTTATAAAGAATAATATAGACGCAACGCTCTTCCTCCATTTTTATCTCGCATTCTTTACATAAAATTCTGAGTGTTTTAAACTTAGATAGATAGTTTCCAAGAAAAGAAAAATCACTTGGAATCAAGGTCAGTACTTGATTTTCTAATTGTTGTGCTTGAATAATATTGAGTTTATGAAACATAGATTCAATATTTTCCCAAGCTTCTTCAGGGTCATCAATTTCTCTAAGGTGGAACCTTAAATCAGGAGAGATGGACATTCCGATTAGTCCACATGCTTCGTCACTCCTATTAGCTCATTTGGATTTCTTATCATCATCAACGGGTTCTTATTCCTTTCCCAAGGTAATCTGGTACAAGCCTTTACTTCTTAGTAAATATTCCATATGAGATTTCCATTGGAAGTAGTTGGTGCTAGTAAGAAAGAAATTACTTGTAGAATCCATATTAAATATGCAAATAATATGGATTTAAAAACTGAAACTGATGATATGGATGGAAAAATCTTGAAAATTTATGTGGTTTTAAAGAAATGGCACTGAAAATGGACTTCAGATGTGAGATTTATGCCCTTTTAAAAAAAGGAATATACAGTAAGCAAATGACGACGTGATAGTGTAAGTTTCTTTATGAAGTGACCCACTTTTATAAAGAGAAGTGGGGATCACTTTTACAATGATGTTACTTTATAAAAGAAAGGTTGCATGCAAAATAAATAACTCTAAAATAAAATATTAAAGCTACTTATAGTGATTCACTTTTATACTTGAAGTGAAATACACTTTACAATTTTAGCATGAATTTTTTCAAAAAAAGTAACAAAAGAGAGACTTGAACTCAAGACCTCTTACTTAATAAGGCAAATTTTAACCAAATGGTCTAGAAAAACATATTGTAATGTTCATAAGGAGGATTGTTGCTGTTGTTGACGGCCTTGGAGAGCGTACTTAAAAAAAACTCTTTTCACACAAGAAAAAAATTTCACTTCTCGATGACAACAAGTGTTAGATCTCGGTTAGCTTACCCGGAAAATGCACATTTTCCTATCTGTTTCTGATTTGTTGAGATCAAACAGGGCATAGGGAAAAGATCATATGCAGATCTAAAAGAGTAGCAACCCGAAAATAAATAATACAAAACCAAAATACTACTTTGCAAAAATTTTAAAAAATGTGTATTCAAGCTTTATACCTCTAGATCTGACTGTAATGGGCGTATCTTGGGAAAAAGGAAACCTTTTAGAGTGAAATGAAAAGTGTTCCTAAATGAAATGAGTGCTCTATATGCAATGGAACTGTCATCTTAGCCCATAAATGTATGTAAATGACATAAAATGGAGAATAGACAACTCGGTTTCACGATCTCGATCTACAACAAAAGAGAGTCCTCAAACAGGCTCTGATACCATGTTTGACAACACAGGTATTCCAACAGAGGAAGAAAACATTCAGTAACCACTCACATAACTAGATCGAAGATCAACACACTGATGTTTTCACGTGGTAAAACCCCTACAGGGAAACATCCACGACCCCAACCAATGTGGCCACTTGGAGCAGTGTATTAATGCAAAAGAAAAAGATTATAGAGAGATTTTACAAGAGAGTTCCTCACAATCGATCATCGACAAATGATCCTCCATGCTATTTAAATAGAGATCATGGACCAATCGGGTGTTAAGCCACAAATCAATGGCCGTTAAGATCAAGGAGAGTATGAACCGTCGAATCACTCTATGTCGAGAGCATATCGTGACCATAGGATTTCCTAACTACAAATGCATACTAATGCATACTAAAGAAACACACTAAGAAACACACTTTTACCTAATGAAACATTAGACCAAGTGGATCTTAACTAACTCTAAGTGTCTAAATATCCTAACATGGTAAGGTCGTGCTTTCGTTGTTTTTAACTGAATATATAGGAGGTAAGCATAACATATTTCTTTTGTATCTGCAAATACTACATTCTTTTATTCTGATTTTCGACTTTCTATGCCTTGCAGGATTGAATATGCTCTTGTGGATGCACTGGAAATATGATTTTACTTAGTATTTTGATCTATGTAGAAGTTAGAGTAGGTGTAGGAATAAATTCATTTTGGGTTTTTCTTGCTTTTTCATTTTTTTTCCTTTGAATAATGCAGTTATGAAGGCACGTGGCTATGAAAAGAGAACCATCGTTTGAATGTTGTCAGGAAAATTTTCTTTCAATTCGTTTCTTTTTTCCTTTTCACCGCTATCTTGACTAAATGTTTCTTTTTCGAAACTTGGCAGCATCATGCAATGATTTCAGATATTATGAAGCATTAATAAAGAGATTATGGATTTTATCTTTAATTCACATTATTTTTACCCTAACAAACATAACTTACCACTGCATGTAATTGCACTCATAACTTAACAAACTTAAGGATTTTTCTGTGACTTTTAATAATAAGCTTGGTCAAAATGATGTATCATGCATCACTATCTTCAGAAAAGAACCTACCTATATGTAAAACTATAAAATTTGTAGTTCTTCTCTTTTATCCTCATTCTCTATGAGAGGTTGGCCTGGTTTTGTTTTTGGTCAAATTATTTTTTTTGAAGTTTGCTTTTGCTGTTTTGATTTTTTTAATTTTTTATGTACTTCTAATTTTGAATCCCATTAATAAAATTTGATTTGGTTTGTTGTGTGTTTTTTGCTTTCTTTGATTACTTTGAATGAGTTTTATTCTTTTCTCTCTTTTTGAATCAATATATTTCTTATCAAAACTACATGTAGGTTGTCTCCTTTTGAAACTAGCCAATCTACCCTGTTCCAACAGTCTTTGCACCTTTTTATTACCAATCATGAAATCTATAGTTGTTGTTTATTATGAAATCACAAGTCTTCACACGTTCCTATCTAAGGTACAATTCTTCATCATGCGAATAAATGTGTTGAAGTCGAGAATGAGAATAAATCATCGGATTACGGTCCATTAATGTATATCGTTAACCAATGCGAGACCACTCACCTTTGATGACAATGAGCATCAAGGTACCATAGTACATATTGTGAGGTATGAATAGATGGGATGATGTCGAATCACCTGCAATATTAGATGAGTAGGGGACATTGATGCATTCCCACTATTCACGGGTTAGAGAACCTGCCATTAATTCCTACAAGCCTAAAGGTACTAAAAAATTCTCTGACCTTTGGTCCCAGATGATGTGTTGAAGTCGACAAGAAAAGGTAATTAGAAGGAGGGCCTTAAGGGATATGAAAAAACAAAATATTTAGAGAATTATGATTTAAGATATAACCAAACTACTATAAATAGTGAATTATTCCCACCAGAGACTGGTTTTCAATAACAATTCATACCCAGCTACACCACAGAGGTGGTTTTCACAGTTGGTCTTATTTTTTTCTTTGGTTTGATTCGATTTTATTTTATTCTTATATATATATCAAATAAAGAAGAATAACTTCAAGGAGAGAGAGTAGGAGTAGGAATATGATATTCCTCTCTTATCACTTTCATTTCATCTTTTTGACGTATATCTGCAACGAATTATTCTTTGGACATTGATTTATGGTGTTAGGCTCCAATCTACTGATGTAAATTAGAGTGCAAATGATTGTCAATCCGGTGTTTGTAAGACTTAGAGGCACATCCAAAATATATGGATTTAGAGATAATTTTTATTCTTTAATGGGAATAAACCAAAACCTATTCTAAGGGCTGAATATGGAAGAGATGCTAAGCTTCTGTTTAGAAGTCCTATTCATAGATCTCATAACAGTAATCAACAATTGTTTTCCTAAAGAGTATCAACAGTAAGCATTCAAGAGATGTCCGAACTAGTTCTAAGACTTATCAAATGCTAGAAAAACAAAACTCTTATTCAAGATATGCATTCATTGTCTTCTTTCATTCATTGGCAACTATCATCAATTTAAATCAAAAGTATTGAAATCATAAATAACTCAAAAAGCATTCATGACTATCTTAATGCTTGAAGGCAAACCATACATTGAATTCTTATTCAAGAAATCATTCACAATATGAGTAAGGCTTTGAAACATTAAGAATATGAATTAGCTATGGAATTCATCTAATGACAGCAAGATATGAATAAAAATCATCTACAACAATATCTAATCTAAAACATGTATCAAAGATTACTTGAAAAGAACATAAAGAAAGAGCGTACTAGTTTGGCAAAAGGGGCCCTCCAATGCTTCACTTGTACACTTGAGTTGTCTCAGCTAAGAAAGAGATTCAGTAGCATTCACATCATCATATCATAGGAATTATCAGGAACAAAATGCAGAACTGATCTCAAGATTGCAAATTCCAAAGTTTCTTCATTCACATTGAAGGTTGTCCTACTAGTCTATGCTTTAGAGTATTTATACAAGAGTTTTAAAACTAAAAATGCTAATAAATATCCTAAATATCATGATCAGATCCATAATATATTCTAGGAAGGTCAAATTCCTCCTTCAGATCCATAATATATGGCCAAATCCCATGAAAATCCAAAACTGTCCATGATTTAAGGCTAAAACAGGGCATTTTCTGTTGAAGTGGCCCTGTTTGACCAACGTTGACTAGACATTTGGAAGGCTCAGATCTCGAAGACGTTAGCTCATTATCCATCCTTGTACATTAGGGATCATGACCCAAGTCTTATATTTCACCCAGGCATCCTGCAAGTACACGAACCTAGGAGCAATTACAGGATTTAGTCAAATCCTGTAATTTCTGATAAATTTTCAATTTTAATGCCAAAATTTAGAAAACTCAATTCTTAAGCTAAAGAATGATAAGTATACCTTGCATAAGATGTTTTATGGAAAATATGGAATGAAATGAAGGAAAAATGGATGGATATAGAGGCAAACGTGTAGTTTATAGAGTAAAAATGAAGCATAAAAATGTACTCAACATCTCCCCCAAGAGGAAGTCTTTGCATGTCCTCATGCAAAAAAATGTCCCTGAACCTCTGTCACTGATCTTCTGCCACCTCTGATGCCTGCAATAATGTTTCCACATTCACCTGAGCTGTATGAAGTGCTTTCATTCTTTGATATTTCTCTTTATATGCCTTTTTCTGTTGAAACCACTTATAAGCTTGTTTGGAGATTAACTTGTTCTGTTTTTGAAGCTTCTTGTTCTTCTTCTTCAAAGTTTCATTCTCCTCCTATTTTTTATGGCTTTGAGTCCTTATCATTTCATTCTCTATTTTTATGTATCTTTCTAGGACTTCAATTTCCTTGATTTTTCTCTTCATTTTCCTTATTTTCTTATTTTTCCTATCAAGTTCAGATGTGGATCCACCAGCCACTTCTTCCATTTTAGGTTCTTCTTTCATATCTTTAATTAATTGTTCCACATCTTCTCTCATTTGTTCATATGTGGAAGTTTCTTGTTCCTCAAAACCATCATTCCCCAATGATTGTGCCTCTAGAGTCTGAATATGTGCATACTGTGCTTGTTGTGCTTCATCATCATTTTCTTGTATTTGGCCCTTTTGAACTTGTTGGCATTTTCTTGATTTCCTTTCATATGTGGTAAAAATATTGTCTTTTTCCTCAAATTATTTCTCCTTTATCACCATGCTTCTTGTTCTTCTCCTCCCCATACGCGGTTTTGAGCTTGTTGCCTTGGGGTTTTGTACTTCTTCCTCATCATCGGTCACAACTAAAAATTGTTCCTCTTCTTCTTCCTCCTTTATTGTCTCAAAACCATTTTCAATGATTAATTGTTGCCAAGTCAAATTTTGCTTCTGTATTTCATATATAATGATCATTTTAATAAGACCACAATGATATAAACTCTTTTATGTGTTCCTTCCTTGTTTTTGGATAGCCTTAGCCATCTTAGAAAGGCTTTGTAATAGAAAATAAGGCATGTTGATTTCACAGTCACCTTTTAAGTGTTGTAGCAGTTTAATGTGATATAGGTAGATGATGTTAAACCTTCCCTCACAAGTTATAAATTTCTGTATGAGATATGCTAATTCATCCCAAGGATGAATCAACCAACTCCTTGGAATTCCCTTCTTCCAATTTACTGCTGCTACCCTTGACCTGGAAATAAAAGGTGCCCATGATTTATCTTTGAAATGCTTGGTTTTGAAATATCTTTGTTTGGGCTTCAAAACGTCATACAAATATCACTCATTACCATACATTTTTCACCTATGCTTCCACTATATCACTCATTATTCACCACCATGTCACTTTATTTTCCATATTGTTCACCATTAATGGGTCTCATTTATATTTTCCAAATATTATTTATTTTTAAGCATTTTTAAGAGAAATTCTTGATTAAATATTAGAAAATAATATATTTTACTTTATATATGGAAAATGGATTGTTTTTGTGACATGTGTAGGTGCCAAAGAAGCTTCCAAAACAACTTTATGTGGCCTTGCATGATCAAATTCGAATTTGAGAAGATAAACCGCATGGAGAAGATCAAGGACAAAAGGGGGTTATGGGTCTAGATGGTTGAGAGATGTATGGAACTAAAGAGAGATTAGTGGATGATCATTATGAGTTTGTTACTCATCCCATTGTATAAATAGGATTACAATCTCCTCCATTTGTAATCTTGAAGTTTTTGTAATCTTAGAATCTGGGAGTATGTAATCTTAGAAGCTTAGAGTTGTAACCTTAGAGTTGATTTGTAATGGAGATTTTGAGATAAAGATTCATACTTCAATTTTTCTTCTACATCTGAGTCTCCTTTGAAGTGGTGTGCTTGTGGAGTTATGGAGGGCTCCCATGGCCTCACTTGCATGCTTATTTGCTTATTTTAGGTATAACTCAATTTATGTTTTTGTTTGATTTCATATTTTAAGTTTTGTTAAATGTTCTAATACTGGAAGGATCTTATTTGAAAGTGTTTTTGTAAGAGAACCATAAGATCTTAGACAATTATTAGATTTAGGTTTGTTTCATTTCAGCTTTTAAGTTTTGTTAAATGTTCTAATATTGGAGGAGATCCTAAAATTCAGGTGTTCTTGTAAGAGAACCTTAGGATCTTGACAATTGTTAGATCTAGGTTTAATTAGTTGTTGAAAGAGATTTTGATGAATATGTTCTTGTAAGGGAACTTTAAGATCTCAGACATATTAGGAATCTTTCTAGATCTATATATTTTAGGTAGCACTTCTAAGTTTACCTTCCCGGGTTGACAATTAAATTGAACTCTGATTGACATCATCAATTGGAACCACACATTTTGGCACCGCTGCCGGGGAAGTGCAACTAGAAAGATTTAGTAATTATTTATGCATTTGTTTTTATGAACTACTTTGTGGAACTTGGTGACAGCAGGTACATAAACGATTTCAAAGTTTGGAGCATTTTTTATTTTATTTTCGCACATAGTTAATTTATATTCAGTGTTTGTTTTAAACCCCCCATTTCTCACTAATTCATCTACATATGAGGAATTTAAAGATGATAAACAGGTACTTCTTGGAGATAAAGAACAATAATGAAGACTGGTTTCAAAAGAACCTTGCGCCAACTCCAAGAATAAGACATGTTACTCACATCCTTGCAAACAATCAGGTAAAAATTTTAAATCTTGATGTGAGCACTTTTGAATTTTTAATCCGTAGATGGATTCACTGGAAGCATTCTTTTGCTGAGAAAATAAAACATCTTTCAAGTTAATGTAGAATAGATTAAAAATAAAAAAATAAAACGAGATCTCGTAGAATTTTATTTTAGTCTTGTTTTTTTTAAATATCATCATGAATAAAAAGCACTGCTTCATCTTTGCATTTCTATGTCTTGTTTCTGTATCACGGGTGAGCCAGGAGCTTGATTATCGGAAAGCTTTTTCTTCTGAGAGTCTAAACGCCCTCGTGACATTGCATAAAGAGTGTATATAATGCAAGGTTTTTTCACAGATCTTAATTGTGTTTTATCCATCCACGCTAACCTGCATAAATAAAAAAATCAAGAGATTAGTATGCTCTCTTCCTGCACTTCGTGTGATCAGAAAGATAAAAAAATCTATTGATTTATTTCAAATAAAAATACTTTTGATAGAAAATTGATTTGCGATATGACAATAAAGAATTTTGTAAATGAGCGAAAAATCATCTTTAAAAAAAAAAAAAAAACATTTTAGATAAAACTTGGTCTTTTTAAATTTTAGTTTTAAAAAAATAAATAAATAAATAAAAATTTCACATAATAATAATATATATCATATATATATTATTATTAAAAATGATATATATTATTATTTAAAAAAAATAAAAATAAAAATAAAAATAAAAAATAAAAAATCTTTTTAAACTAACCAATTTTTATTTTTTTTTAAGATAGGATTCCATTTTATTTATTTTTTAAGATTTAAAAGAAAAAAAATTAAAACAAAAACAAACTCATTTAAATAAAAAATAACTAAATAAATAAAAAATAAAATATAAAACAAAACAATAAAACAAAAACATGAATAAAAAATATATAAAAACAACGAATAAACGTAAACCAACAAACATCAAACTCAAATTAAAAACAAACCATATTCGAGCTTTTGAACATATATCAACGTGACTGCTAATTCTCCAGCAAAGTCTTCGTTCCCTTCTTGAATAATTCATGTCTCACAATCTTGCTCCCTCATCAACACAATATTTGCCATGTTGTCTCACGTGAGCTGTGATGTCAATGTAAAACTTATACAACAATGCTTTTTGTGAAGCCCTTTCATAGAATGTCCGAGGATACGTTGGTCAGAACACACAAGTCAGAGTGAGTGCTTCAATCTAAAACATTGTAGATGACATCCCAATGAATTTGGCAGTAAATTATAAGCGGATTTGAGGATTGCATGAATAGTGTAAGCAACAAAGTCAAGACAAAGTGGCAACAAAAAAATAGGAGTCCCTTGGAAGCCGACGCTGAATTCCATTTGATTACCTGTGCAATTGTAGCATCATTGTTGGATTACGTAAGGGATTGGTAACATTGGCAAACTAATTTTGGTTGGTTTGGTCAAACATTTACACTGCTAAGCAGTTGCACACAGAATGCTCAATTCCATGTTAAAAACTCCAATCTCATTCTTTGAGACTGATCCAATTGGACGAATCATTAACAGATTTGCAAAAATCTTGGGAAATATAGATAGGAATGTTGTTGTTTTGGGCAATTTATTTCTGAGCCAAGAAATTTATTTTGATAGAAACTGTAACCGTAGTGTCTCCATGTGCAAGAACGCACAAAGCAATAAAGGAAAAGGAGGTTGTGACCATGTACGATGGAGAGGAGAGCATTCGATTTTCTGAGTAATGCATCGCTGGTCATGCTGGATTTGGAAGATAACTAACCCAACGATTAGTTCAATTTCAATTCCCTTATTTCAGTGCTTCATCCACGGCTTCTCCGAATTGGAATATCGGTTTCAAAAAGTCGCAATGATCTCAACAAAGAAATCATATTGCAAATTGCAATTAGGTTGTTGTAAATTCTATTCACGGACATTTTGTTTAATGCCAAAGATTTTCCAGAAATTGTGGTGGAACAAAATCGTCTAAAAATGAGAAAATCGATTTTTCTGTCCATGGAATGAGGAAGAGATAACGCTCAAGATAATTAACATCCGATTTTGTAGCAAGTTAAAATTCAACCCCATTTATATTTGAACAATTTGCGCTACCTTGAACTGCAATCGTTGAACGAATTGCACAAATAACCTGCAATGCCCAAGGTATGAGAACGCTATGACAAATTCGTTTTAAATGTTTGAACTTTGATTATTATGCAGTAAGATGGCTTCTTCTGTTCCAGAAAGATGCGCGTGTCTCTACTCTTCCGTAGCAAGGCCTGGTGGAGCATTGATTCCTTGCGTTGCACCAAAAATTCATTCAGAATTTCTCGTAGTGTCTTTGCACATCATAACATCACCTCATCTTCTCCTAGATATTGTTCGTAGGCTTCACAAGAGGTCCATATTAGAGCCATTGTGCAACCAAATTCGAATTTTGTGGAGAAGGTTGACCTCTTTGAAGTAAGTGGATCAAATGGAGCCGAGATGTGATGTGCTAAGGATTCCTGTTGATGCTACATGAAGACCACTACCTTAGATTGGTATACGAAAACTCTCGAGTCCCATGTTGTGAATTGCTCAGCTCTAGGATTCCGCAGGGCTAAATTCAACCATTAGTTCTAGCAGATAGCACATTAAAACCCTTGGCACTGTGTGGACTATCTTCGAATGAAGCTACAAACTCAAATCCATTTGCGTTAACACTTCCTTAGAATTATTGAAACCATAGAAACACAACAATGGATCACAACGTTCTTCTTCTTCTCACTTTATTGTTTCTGTGCATGCTTGGTGCAGCCTTGCCCATAGCCTGTGGCGATGTTTTTTTTATAATGATCGTTAATATCTGCATCACCACATGCCTCCTGGATTGATTTATTTTCAACATCATTCTGATTCTGAACGCACCATGAAGGAAAGTGAATTCATATTATCATCAATGGCTGCCCACGATAATAAAGACTTTGATGCTATGTTATCGTTTAGAAAGTTAATCGCATTAGATCCATGAGGAAGTTGTTCAAGCTTCATATACCTTATGAACTCATACCTGTCACCCTTGCCAAAGATCAAACCATTATATTTCAGATTTGAATGCTATCTCAAATCTGTGGAATGATATTTTAAAAAAAAACAAGAAGGGTCGAACGCTCAATCCTCGTTTAAGCTCGAAATTCTGAGGGACTCATAATAGTAATTGTTTAAAATCCTGTGGTGAATGGTGCACATTTATTATCAAGAACATGAGAACATTGAAGATGCTTGGTAAATAAGTAGTGAAACTCTTGAATAATGTTGTATTAGTAGTCTTGAAGCCTTTGTTGATACAACCTTTAGAAGACTTATTGAAGCACATTTGAGAGGAATTTGTAAATGTATTGCAGAAGTGTTTGAAGTCTGTTTGATGATGATTTGAAACGGTTTTGAAGAAGTATTATGCCTTTTATTTCTCATACCCAGAAGTTTTACACTGCCTTAAACTTAGCAACACTACTCCTTGGAGTCTGGAAGCTTAATATCTGCACGGTTTGCACAAAAAAAAAAAATAATGACACAGGAAAAATTAGTTTTCTTCCTGAATTTTTTTTAATTTTTATTTTTATTTGACGCATTTGTATTAACATCTTGCAAGTTTTAAATGATGCAGATTTTGGCAAATACAAGATCGATCGATCGCAACATGTGAAATTCGATATCATAAATGCAAATCATGAAACAATTTCGACGATGGTCGGGATTTGCATAATTGCAACGAAATTAAAATTTTATTTACATAAGAAGGGAATTAATTATACTGATTTCATATTTTAAAATGGATTTATAAAAAATCATAGAATTGGGCCAACTTACACATTTGATTTTACTTAAATCTGTTTCATTTGTGTTTAATTTTTTCATAAACAAGCCAAGTAGAAATTGATCACTTTTGCTTGAATATATTTATGTTTTGTGAATGCCAAGTTTATGCAGGTTTGCATTAATCAGATGATCATTCAAGGAGTCTAATTTGTCGACAATTGGACTTCCAATAGATCAATTTTATGATGAATCATGTGAATAAGTCCATATTCATTACAACCAGTCTTTTCTTCCCTTTGTAAAATTGTAAATCCCAATGAGTCCTCAATGCAAGCCAAAATTCCTTTTTCCCAGCAAGTTTCAATCATGCAGTCAAATCTACTTCTTTTCATGCACTTCTTTTCATTCACCCCTAACCCAGAAAATAAAACCAAGAAGCTCACTTACAAAAAGCTCACTTATTGTCATTTTCCTTGTCATTTCCATTTCCTTTTTCCTACCATTTTCATCTTCCGCCAATAAAATCCTTCTTCTACATATCATTGAGTCAAAGTCCTAGAGTCTAATTATCTTTGTAAAAACACCTAGAGGCTTGCATGCCTTAATGGCAAGTACTCTTGCCAATAAACAATGGGACTACATTAATATCCCTTGTTCATTGGATCTTGTAGGTGACTCGACCACAACAAACTTATTCGTACCTACAATGATGTGTTAAGCATCTTGACTCCCATCGGAATCAATGGTGGGAGCTCTTGTGTTGGCTAGTGGCATTCATTAATGGCCACTAAGTCAACAACTTCTTGCTATGTTCGACACCAGCACATTTAATCACATAGTAAGATTTGTGCCATCGACCGTTGAAGACTTGAAGACACATAATTTGTAGCAGATGAAGTAGATTTCCTTTCATTCTTTTTCAGTTTGTCATGACTTGCGGACAAGTCAACAATTAAGGCTGGGGGGGGGAATGTAACTTCTATATTTTGTATACCTTCCAAGACTTATACATTTTCAGCCATATTCAGCAGACTCATCAGATTCATCAGACTGTCCAGCAGAAGATCCAGCAGCAGATATGACAATACAGATCCGTCTTTCATCCACAACTTGCAGAAGAAGCTTCAGATCAGAATTGCAGCAACTGAACATGCATGATTCATCCACTTTTGTAGGTAAGTAAGGTATGATGTTTTATAACCTTTAATCTTGAAATTCTTTTTAGATGCTAAAATGATGATATTTGGAAAATATTCCACTATTTCACTATTCCCTTTCTCATTAAAAATTTCCAAAAACCATCAGTTGGGGAGGGGGAATTTCACACTTCATTTTTTTCTCTCATTCATATTACATCTTAACCCACATAGTCTTCCCACAATAAAAAATACTACAAAATGATGAGCATATTAAATTACTTCTTAGAATGATTGATCTCAACAAAGTAAATAATGATTGTAACACAAGAACCAATCATTAAACAGAGATCTCAACAAAGTAAATAATGATTGTAACACAAGAATCAATCATTAAAAGATGCAAATGCTTTGCAAAAATAAAAGTTATCCAAAGATGTGAAAAGTTAAAAGGAAGTC
The DNA here is from genome assembly GCA_032191745.1 of Picea mariana. Classification (NCBI taxonomy): domain Eukaryota; kingdom Viridiplantae; phylum Streptophyta; class Pinopsida; order Pinales; family Pinaceae; genus Picea; species Picea mariana. Next base: position 325,694 of record JASDQU010102980.1, read on the forward strand.
CATGATTGAAAGATGCTTGTTACACAGGAACCAAACATCTTGTAAAAGGAAGTTCATCTAAGAATAAAATCAAATAAGTCATTGTAGTAGCTTGCATGAGGACATGCAAGAGCTTCAGTTGGGGAGTATGTTTGGGCTTCAAAACGTCATACAAATATCACTCATTACCATACATTTTTCACCTATGCTTCCATTATATCACTTATTATTCACCACCATGTCACTTCATTTTCCCTATTGTTCACCATTAATGGGTCTCATTTATATTTTCCAAATATTATTTATTTTTAAGCATTTTTAAGAGAAATTCTTGATTAAATATTAGAAAATAATATATTTTACTTTATATATGGAAAATGGATTGTTTTTGTGACATGTG
>JASDQU010102980.1:329791-347180 GCA_032191745.1 Picea mariana
ATATATATATATATGGCGTGACTGGAAAGTTTGGATTACATCAAAAAGCATGCAGAAGAGCAAAATGTCGGGTCTTTAAACCCCTACAACATCGCTTGACAAGGCATATAAAATACGATCACCAGAGAGACTCTAATCTCCCTGCACTACATTGTGCTACAAGTAGCACATCACCGCGCGCACTACGTGCCTCAGTAGAGAATTGATATTCTCTGGTACTCCCACAGTGTGCCTCTGCAAATGTAAAGGCACTTCCCGCCTCTGTAAAGGAGGAATGCCCATCGTGAGGCCTTGGAGGTTTCTTTCAACCTCCTGGAGACGTATCACTGGTACTACTAGATCTGCTGCAACCGGGACACCCCCGCGACGTCCTAGTATCGGTATATCGACTGGGCACACTACTCCCTTATCTGCATGTTGAAAACAATACATCTGTTAAAAACTCTTCTACATACCCAAAAAAAATATATATATATACATCAAAAACTCAAAAAACAAAAACTAGACAAGGCATGGCTCAGTCTCTTACTTGACACATCCCAGTCTTCCCCCATGGGTAAAATCAAATCCATGCTCCCATGGAAATATACCTCACCATACGGGAAGTCCTTTATCCAGAGATACTGCCGTCTCAGCCAAGCAAAGAAATCGCCAGTGAAACGGAACTCTGACTCCACTACTAGCCTCAGAGATAGATTATTCCACCTCTCCATCCTTGGTTCGTCCACTGGTTGCATTGCTAGTGCTATCTGAGGTTGCATCTGGGGGATGCACTCCAGAAAAAATGAGACCAGAAAAGAGACTTAACCAAACTGTTTATGTCCCGTCCGACACCGTGAAACTTGTTCCTTCACATTTCGAAGGAACCGTGCACTCAAGTTGAACAGTGTTGGTTCCAAACACTGAACACCATAAGCCACCCGTGATCTTGATGCCAGATGCTCACTAGTACTACCCGTCATGCTCGTGATGGAAAACAATATAGACCAGAGGGGTAGCTCTCGGATATCCTTGATAGGGATTCTACCCCCTACCAGTCTTTCTCCTGGGATACAGTGGCATGCCAGATACACGTCCACTTGCTCAGGTAGCGCTCTCTACCCGGAAAAAGATATGGGGACCCCACTTTTCAAGAAGCCAGTCTAAAAATACATGTCTTCTAACTCAATGGTTAAAAGTTGTGTGCCAATCCGGAATCCTTGCTCTGCAACATCCCATAGGCCGATCATATGCTCAAGCAATAAAATCTCTTTCTTCATTTTTTGTAACTTGAAGAATTTTAGTAAGCTACAAGCTCGCAATGCGGCCCATGTGTGGGGACTCTGCAAGGCAGCTAAGTCATCCATCTCATGTTCTCTTTATTTCCACTCGATCATGGTCGCCAAAATCACCTACAAAACAAAAGAATAAAGAAATTCATTATTTCAACGTTTTGGCAATTTCGACAATTTTTAAAAGCAAGTTAAAACATGAAATATAAATTCCCACATCATCTAAAGTGACCACACCCTCTTTTACAGTCACCACACCCTCTCTTAGCCATTTAACATCCATCATATAGCAATGAAATGTTTTTAAATACAAACGATTTCTTTATGGCTGCGTGGGCATACGTGAGGATTTTTTCATTGGTTATTTGCCAAAAACGACCCATCCAATTAGCTATTGAGGCGTTGGCATCTTGGCCATCCCTTTCTAGAACGTTTTTTCAAAAAGAATCCCCTTTTTCCATCATTTTTCAAAGAGGTCGATTTTGATCTTTTTGGGGCAATTTAGGGCTTCATATTTTAAATTAAATGATGCTATGAAAATGAATATTAAACCATGTAATTGAAAGAAGGAGAAATGAAGATCTACCTGGTCTAAATGGAAAGTGAAACGGTTAACCGTAGCTCCGGCAGTGAACAAAACAAGATCCACTTCAAAATGAGAATCTCCACTACTCCAAAATCCTTGTGCAAAATGAAATGGCAAATGGAATTTTCATTGTATTGTTATTTATAAATTTCCATTTTTTATAAGGTATAGTCATTTATGGGTTTCTCTAACAATATAATGGCTTCACTAAACCCCTGGTTTGTATTTTTGGCATAACAGGTTTCCTGGCAGTCCTGATGGATTATTTACCTTGTCGCGCTTATGAGCATAGTCTTAGTTTGTTCTCAAGCTCGAAAACATGAGAACGCAACTGGGTAAACTTTTATCTCTTTTTCGGACTCATACGGATACACGAACACATGAAAAATGAACCCCCCTGGAGTCTCCTTTAAACCCTTTTCAAACTCTCTAAATATGAAAATATTGTCGAGTGACCTTGCTTCCTTTCACACTCGTTAAAAGTCAGAAAGGGCGTCTTTTGAGCGATAGTTTATCTCTTTTTCGGTCTCGTTAGACTACTGTATGAAAAAGGAACTGAGAGAGTTCTCTTTTAAGTGTTTTTCCAAACTCTATAATCCCGAAAAAACTTCGAGTTTTCTATCTTTGGACTCGTTAAAACACACATCGACAGGCCCATATGGGACCGATCCCTTACTTCTTCCAGTTCGTTAAACAAAGGAAGCTGAACTTACCGAAGGTGAGTTATATCAAGCATGTGTTATCCTCCTTGAGCTCATTAAATCAAAAAGAGGTACTCGTCTATCTGGATGGGGGAAAAATTGAAAGGAGCAAGCCAAGAAGTCTCTTGAGAACATTATCCGGCAATTCTTAGAGTCGCCCTTGAACACGACACTTTTTCATTTGCATGCATCATAATCTATTGAACCTCTACACTGAGCCAATCCTTTGAGTTCCTTTCACTCCTTTGGGTCACCCGACGCAAGTCATAGTATCCACTTCATAGTTTTGTTCCATGTCATGTTTTTTTGTTGTGCCTCAGTGTTCAAGGGAAGTATCCACCTCGAGAGTCAGCCATCCCAAATATCTTGCCTCAAGACCCGTGTCATTCCATGTTCTTTTGATCTACCAATTACATCTCTATATCCATTTCATGTCGTTGATGGGGGATACATCAAGGCCCTCCCTCGACGAGTCTATTCCTATCGACTTCAACACATTATCCGGGAATCAGGCTTAGAAACCAATTATTACTTTGGGACCTGCATGCCTCAATGGAAGACCTCCTCACATTCGACAGTAGGTTTACATCATTGACCTCTGATCGGATGATTCCACGGGTGTTCGACCTCAGCTCATCTATTCACATTTGCTAGAATGTACTAAGGTACCTTGGGAATCATTGACATTAATGGTGATCTCCCTCACACGTGTTAACGGTTCATGCCATTGACCAGTAATCAAGTGGTTTCTACCATGTTCGACATCAGGATATCTATTCACATGGTTAGATTCGTACCATACTGGAATTGGTAAGAAGACCCTGGTTTGAGTAATCACTTTGATATATGCTTTACCCAGGTTGCGAAGGAGTTTCTATTGGACAAATAACACATACACTATTACATAGATCCACTTTGTATTGGTCGTGGCTATGTCTTGTCATCCTGTAGATCCACTGTGTATTCTTCGTGGTTGTGATCAGTCTGAGTCATCAGAGTATAGATCCACATTGTATCTTTGGTGGCTATACCTTCTTATCAATACAATTATGTATCCGCAGTGTATTTTCTAGCGGCCATATCTTGCAAGCCTTGATCACCCAAGCATAGGTATGCCTACCTTGGGTTTTGAAATATGTTATGATATTTGTTGGATGTTTGTGTGCAGCTTCCGTCAGGTTCTCCAAGTCTATACCCTTGCTTGAGCATATACAAAGCATTTCAGTTATCAGTTCGCATATTCTAACTTCATACTTTGGGGGGCAATCTGTTACACCTCAATATTGCTCACTTTGATAAGTGTCGTAAGTGTCGCATGTTCCTTACAACTTTCGCAAGTGTCACAAGTTGTTCACAAGTGTCACAAATGTTGTTCAAGAATACTGCCATAATGATGACACTAAGGAGGCACTTAAGACATCTCATACACTTGATTTAGAGGAGGAAAAATGATTAACTAAAGTCAAGGAACTTTTATCACCTGAGAAGAGCTCTTAAACAAAGGTTTTGAAGGTGAGCGCTCCCCTACATCAGTCTTAGGAGTGTTGTGCTCCCCTATAAGGTCCCAGGGATCGTTATAATTCTTATCTACCCCTTAGAAGGAGCGCTATCCATCCTTGGAGCGCTGGCGCTCCCCTCAAGCTTCCTAGGGAGCGCTATAGCACTCTGATGCCCCTTTTGAGGGAGCGCTATCTAATATGAGGTAGTAGTTGGCCCATTGAGGAGACTAAGGGGAGGATCTCTCAAGTTTAGAAGGCAGTTGCATTAGAATTCTTCTTTCCATTAGAATATCCCTGATCCAAGGAGGGAATTCCTCAACTTGTTCTAAAGATAACTCAAGAGGTTAAGCTTCTCTTAACCTATATAAGCAGACTTTATGATGGTGAAAAGGGGGAAGAATTGCTAGCATGAAACCTATGATCTCATAGGAAAAACACAGTCAGAGGAGAAGTGATTAGTGAAGTTGCTATCATCCAGGTTGTGGATCTTTCGAGCAAGGGTTAGATGAAGGGGACTTGACAAAGCTATCGCATTCGCATATACGATTGTAAGTATTGTTGTCGTTATTCTCATTAATATGACAGGCTTGGCCTGTTTCTTTCTAGTTTGTGTCTAATCTTACATGAACTTATCATTGATAGATAGATCTGTTTTCAAGCTAATATCAATAGAGTAGGAAGTGATCATACTTTGTTTGTCTACAGGACTCAATGAGGAGTGAGAGTTTGGAGCTCGATTTGGAGAGTGCAGGGACAAACGTCGATAAATAGGTACTGCTATTTTCCTTCCTTCTCATGTATTCGTTTGTATGGATTTTAAAGGAAGTCAGTGTCCACGTTAAGCATTTTCTATCTTAGAGTTAGGGTCTATCTCTTTGAGGCAATCTACCTGTTCGCAGGGAGATTTTCCTACAACAGACTCTAGCCTTGTATGTCGCCTTAAGAAATCTCTTTATGGTATTAAGCAAGCTCCTCAAGCTTGGTATGCCAAAATGGACAACTTTCTTATTGACACTAGATTCTTTAGATGCCATTTTGATCCTAATGTCTATACCAAGAAAGTAGGAAGCCATCTCATAATCCTTGTCATTTATGTTGATGACCTTATCTTTACTGGTAATGACTCAAAAATTTTAAACCATGTGAAAACCATCCTTAAGAAGAAATTTGAAATGACAAACTTAGGTTTTTTGCACTATTTCCTTGGCCTCTAAGTTTTGAAAACCAATGAAGGAATTTTTCTTTCCCAGTCTAAGTATGATTTTGACCTTCTTCGTCACTTTCACATGGATGATTGTAAACCAACCCCTTCTCCCTTCCAGTTTGGATTTAAGCTTACTGCCAGTTGTACTTCTCCTTAAGTTGATGCCACCCTGTACTGTCAGTTAGTTGGTATCCTCTTATACTTGACTCATACCCATCATGATCTTTCCTTTGTTGTTAGTCTTGTTTCCCGATATATGCAAACACCCCATGAAATCCATTGGAAAGAAACTAAAAGGATACTTCGCTATGTCCATGGTACAATTTAGTTTGGGATACATTATAGTTCAGGGGGGACTCCTTTATTGGTTGGTTTCACTGATTCAGATTGGGTCGGTGACCTTGATGATCGAAAGTCTACTGTAGGTTATGTTTTCAGCCTTGGTTCAGGACCCGTCACTTGGGCCTATAAGAAACAACAACCTATTCCACTTTATTCAAAAGAAGCAGAGTATCGAGCAACGATAAATGTAAGTCATGAAGCCTTATGGCTTCGACAGATCCTTTCAGAGTGTGGATTCCAGCAACAGCATCCGACCATACTTTGGTGTGACAATAAAAGTTCCATCAAGCTCACCAAAGACCTAGTTCAACATTAGCGTAGAAAACACATCGAGCTACACATGCACTTCATTAGAAAGATCATTCATAATGAAGTTATTGAAGTTCTCTTTTTCCCTATAGAAGATCAAGTTGCAGATATTTTCACAAAGTCTCTTACAGAAGCAAATTTTTCCAAACTTCGATATATGTTAGGAGTTAAGGAAGTTGTCATTAAGGGGGGATAGGCTCTAATGCCTCCTTCCTTATCCTATTGCATCACTATTGTAAATCCTTTAATCCTATCCCAAGTTGTTCTTAAGGGGGAATGTTAGGATATTTAGAAACTTAGGAGTTAGTTAAGATCTGATTGGTCTAATGTGTCATTAGGTAAATGTGTGTTTCCTAGTGTGTTTCTTTAGTATGCATTTGTAGTTAGGAAATCCTACGTTCACGATATGTTCCTGACATAGAGTGATCCAACGGTTCATACTCTCCTCGATCTTAACATCCATTGATTTGTGTCTTAACACTCAATTGGTCAATGATCTTAATTTAAAGAGCATGGAGGGTCATTTGTTGATGATCAATTGTGAGAAAATCTCTTGTAAAATCTCTCTGTAATATTTTTCTTTTGCTTTATAAACTAATCCAAGTGGTCGTGTTGGCTGGGGCCATGGATGTTTCCCCGTAGGAGTTTTACCACTTGAAAACATCGGTGTGTTGATCTTTGATCTAGTTATGTGAGTGGTTATTGAAGGTGTCCGTCCTTTGTTGGAATACCTGTGTTGTCAAACATACCATTCTTTTGAAACTTCTTGATGTATGAATCCTCCATCCATTCTGCAATATTGTCGTGATATGGGTCATAATGGCATGGAAGAATGTAATTAAGTTTGGAAAACTTTTCAATTTTATGGGGACCTGACATAAACATCAGCCAAGGTCGAAGTGCCCCATCCTCCTGACAATTCTCCAGTGTTCATCAATTTCTTCACATGGAGGATCTAAAAAAATCATGTCATGCTTACTTCCTAGATATTTAGGTAGAAACAAAGCAAGCACAACTTTATCTTTATTATGAAGATTTTTTAGATACGAATCTTCAAGCCATTCTAAGATCTTTTCATAAAAATTAGGATGCAAACTATGACTTTGATGAACTAGATCTGTCAATGGGGAACACATCCTAAGAGGAGTCATGACATCAATTAGATTATTGGTTTGAACATTTCCTTTGATGAAATGGACCATTCCAAAACGTGAAGCATAATTATTAAAAATTGAACTAACTAAAGAACGAATATGCAATGTAGAATATTTGATCTCCATAAGAATCAATGCATTGTCTTTTTCAAAAACAAATCGTGTAAAATCATCTCGCAACATGTCTTTTTTACATGCGAGTGATGAAAGTGAAAGAGCGTCAAATCCAACTTCACAAATGTTATGTTTTGAATTAATTTCATCAAATTTTGGCATATCGAAAGGATCTGATTGTGATGGAAAAGAGTAAGATACTTTGGGTAAAGTGTCATGTCCACTAGAATCTAAGAAGAGATCGGAATATAAAGAGTAAAAGGAATCAGAAATGAGCACATGAAAAGAATCTCTTGAGCTATGATATTAAACAATGGTATTCTCAAGACATTCCTCTTTACTTGCCTTAAAAATTTCACTCTCTTTTGGTAAGAAATCCTTCAACATAAAATGATCATCTAAATTTGTCTCATGTATGATAAACAATTCAAAATTTCCATGAAAAACATCTAATATTTCCTGTGGATAAGGTATGATTTGTGGATGAAGGTTTAAGGTTTCTTCTTCAAATTGCAGATTTACATCTCTAATCATTTTCATAGGAGTTTTAGAATGCTTAATATCATTTTCATCACCTGAGTGTTCTTCAATAACTAAATTTAAGTATTGATTAGAGAAAGAGCTAGAATAATATGGACATTCACCTTGACCCAAAATCAAATCTTCTTCCACGATGGTCGAGGACTGAATATACAATGATTTAGAGGAAAAACCAATTTGATTGTCAGTAAGAACCTTTTCAATAGATTCTACCTCCCTTGTTGTTCAAAATTTTCGGATGGATTCCTCTCATCCTGCAAACAAAATTCTTCTCGCAATTGAGTGATAGGATTTGTAACTGACTCATCATTTGCGATTGAAAATGGTTGGATGAAAAGGGCACAAACATCAAAGAGGGGATTTAGTACAAATGACATGTCATCAAGTTGAGACTTATAGAGAACATGATGGATTCTTGTTAAAAATACCTCTGGAGATGAATTGTCATTGATTAGTAAAGCCTAAAATTCTTCACATAATTGATTGTAATCATAGATTTTAAAAGCATCTAAAAATTCCTCCACAAATTGAAACCAATCAATAATGTGATACTCAAACCAATGTTTAATATGACCCCTAAAAGTAAAAGAGAACAATCTGCATAAAACCTTTAAATCATAAATATCATGCTTGATGCATTTACACCAAAACTTGTTAAGATGGTATTTTTCACATACATCCCCCCCACCATCAAAGGTGAGTTTGGACAAGAGAGATATTGTCTTGTTGGGAATATCAGGTAATGAGAAGTGGAAAGCATGTTCCAACATAGTGATTTGGGGAGCCATGGGGAAAAAAATACATTCAAAACAAAGACTCCCACAAGGCCAACTTGTCAGTATGTCCTGCCTTCTAGTGCATTTCAAGATGACACAGAAGAACAATTTATAAGTCTGTAATTATGACAGGATGAGGGGTAAAACATTTAATCATTAAATTTACTAATCTCTTCATCTAGCGCCATTTGTTGATGAGAGTTTATGACACACTTTTAATGAGAAGGAAAGATCTGGTTTGGGGTTGTCTATTTAACCCAAGCCATTTAGAATAATCTACCCTGACGGGTTTTATGGCTCTGTTAGCCAGCTAGGATTCTAGTATAATTAAAAGCTGTAAAACTAACTAAACGTATAATCCTATCAATCAACACACTAATACAATTACTTAACTGATAGTAGTATTATATACAGTAGATATATACAATTACAAGGTTTAAATAAAACCTCATGAAAATGATGGTTTTAAACTAATGAATCAGAATAAGATGGAAAAATAAAGGAAACTGTTTTTGCACTATTGAATGACAAAATAATAAACAATGAGTGAATAAGATTAGAAATGATATAACATTAATGGACAAAGAATTTAACGTTTAAATAATGTAATCATTATTCATCCACAAATTAACAAATCAAATAAAATATATAAACTAACTAACCTGACGATGATCAACAGTACTAAGCTAGATTCATCTTTTTGTGTTTGTATAAGCTCCACTTAACCCGTGTCAAGTATAAATCTATGACAAAATAAAGAGCGATACTTCCTGAAACAACTCAAGGAAGTCTTTTATATTTCGGAAAAGATCTATAATAACAGAAAGACAAATAGATTTTATCTCATGTGACTTTAAAGTGTCCAATAACTAGAAGCAAAATAAACTCCAATTCTTAGCAAATGGTGTTACCAAAAACCCAACATTAGATGTAAACTCAATATGTATAGATAGACGATCAGTCATAGATATTAACATAACCAAAATATAATGAACCATATAAAAGAAATCACAACATGAAAAGTTACATGCAGAACAATATAAAGCTAGTTCAATACAAATAAATTTTCATGACCAGAAATTATATGAGAAACGATAATAACATTGCACAGTCTACAAAAGGATGAAAGACAAAAACTAAATTGTATCCCATATAGTTTCAGAAAAATAAGTCCATCATAAGGTCCAAGAGGAATTGTGGATAATAGTCTGTTAAAGATTGAAAAAATTAATACATTAATGATAACAATTAACCATGTATTGATAAAATAGACTAAAGCTAATTTAAACCAATGCATAAACAATTACTCAAAGGATATGAAGATATTATAATGAAAACAAAACCATTTTACTCACAAGACAAAAGCCATTAAGCAATATGGAATTCCATATTCTTCTTCGAAAATACTGGTCCATTCTCCAACGATTCCAACCATCTGTTACTCCATTTCAAAAGAAAAAAGTTTACAAAATAAATAATATACAAAAAATAAAGGATTAAAATCCTCCTTTGGATTTCTTGGATCCTCTGGGCTCTGAACTCTCTCATATATTTATGCAATGAATGAACAGTCTGGGCGTCACTAATAATTTCCGCCACCTGAAATTTTCCTCATAAAGAGACAACAATATCTCTCACATCGTACATTTGTTTGGAAAAAAGCTTGTGAGTAAGCTAAATGGGTCCATTCTGCAGATGGGTTTTCAACCATTTCTTCATATTCCTCACGGTTTGGCTGCAATCAGTCCCACAAAATCATTCGTCTCTTCTTGAACGCATTTCCAAATCCTATCTATTGTTGCTCATAAATTATTTGCAACAATCCAATATTATTTTTGGATCAATTATATTGAAAATATTTAGATAATAAAATCCGTACCAAATAAATGATAATAGAAACTCGTGAAACAAAAAGAAACCAAATTAATAACCTTAAAATTGTGAATAAAACAAAATCTAGAACAATAAAATTAAAATGAATTTAAACTAACTATAAGTTCTAAACAAATATTGTTTATATTTTCCTTTCAAATATGATCTTAAAATTCCAGAAGCTTCAAGTTGATGGAGAGGAGAAAAATATTAATTTTGGGATTTCACAAAATCAAACAGACGATATATAATTTTATTTTATTTTTTAATTTTAAAATGAGACTCAAAATCCCAAAAGAATTTAATTAATTAAACCTACCAAATGATTTTGTGAAAATGATTGTTAATGAGAAAAAGATGAAACATAATTATAAGTTAAACGAAAGTAAACATTGAAACTAAAATTAATGTTTTAGTTTAAATTAAGGTCTCTATGTTCGTCTCTCCCTTATTCAAATTTGATCAAATGTGAACAAATTTCATAGAAAATATGTGTCGCAATAAATGTTCTTCCTATAAAATCATTGTTATTAATCCATGTCTTCAATCAAGCCATTCTCATAGCAGATAAATTCAATAAGGAAGAGGTAATAACAAACTCCCAAATTATGAAGCTCGTTCATCAACATAAAAAATATGTAGAAAGAAAAACAAAATGGCATTTGAATTTCATGAAATTCAAAACAAACAAAAGAAAATAATATAAACTCAAACCAACCTTGAAACAAAGCAAACCGATACCAATCCAATCAAGTCAAAGGGAAAAAAAAACGAAGAATCCAAGTAAAATTTCGAGGGACCCTAGATTTTGATTAAAAATAAATAAGGGGGTTGTTCGGGCCCAACAAGAGTACATTCCAGTTGAGGACATGAATATAATCCAACTTCATCTGAAACCATCTTCATACATTCGACAGAGTATTTGTAATTCCTACAGTTCAATAGTTTCATGTATACATCAATTTACTGTAGAAGTTGTCGATTTTGGTAGCAACACCAGAAGATCAATCTACTATTATATCACTTGGTTCTAGTAGGTTCTTAATGCATATACCAAAGTAGTGGAGCTATTGGATTCCATGACTCTGGTGGTTCTCCGACAAGCACCCTCAGCACAATAGAATTACAAGACCCAATAGTTCTGGTAGGTCAACCCCACTACAAAGGTAATTATGGTAAATTAAAATCATATTTTTGGAATGTATGACTAAGAATGGGGAATTCATGAGATAATTAGAAAGCTATGATATTTTCTTAAACCTTGTCAATTCACCATGTGTGTGCCAACAATTTAACACTTATTTGTACCTTTCTACTGCACCACCATTCTATCCAACCACCCTAGATCGATAGTCAATATGACAAGTTCGTACAAAATCACATTCCCAACTAATTTGAATCACATAAGGATTAAAATCAACCAATTTATCTTTTATTCACCAACTTGTATGAAAAAAAAATGAGCCTTTCCTTCTCCATATTTCCTGTGTGATATTGCAGATTGGTAGAGGATCGAGGTTGATAGATACCTCATAGGAAATAATAGTAGAATATGAAGAAAATTCTAGTACCAAGGTATGAGCCAAGTGGGGTCAAATTCTTTGATATCTTTCCAAGGGGCGAAAAATATTTTATGGAAGCGATATGGCTCCCTTTCTGCGAGAAACTATAGGGATATAATTTCAAGGTTACTAAATCATTCACTAAGAGTTTCAGTGGAAGTGTAGCACACATAGAATGGTTGGTCCTTATTGTTTCTGAGGAATCGATTGCTCAAAGAAGCTAGGAAGCTCTAGTTGAATCGAAATAAATATATTGAAATAGTTTTGAAACATTTCAACGTGCAGGATTGCAAACTTGTAAAGGTTCCAATTCCTATAGAGCAAGGCTATCTGTTGAACAATGTCAAAAGACACAAAAAAAAAATATGACATGGAAAGTGTTCCCTATGAAAGTGTTGTTGGTAGTCTAATGTATGTGATTGTATGCACTCGACCAGACATTGCCCATGTAGTGGGAGTGTTAAGGGACATGTCGACACCTGGAAAGGAGCATTGGACAACTGTCAAAAGAGTATTCATGTATTTGTGTGGCATAAAAGTATTCTATATGATCCAAGGGAAACTTGGAGTTGAGAGTGAAGTAAATGTACATGGCTTTGTTGATGCTGACTTGCTTGGAGATCTTGATAACCGAAGGTTGATCAACGAATATGTGTTCAATATATTCGGTGGAGAAATTAGATGGATGAGTAAGTGACATGCGGTCATATCCTTGTCACCAACAAAAGATGAATACATGGTAGCCACTCATGGAAGAAAAGAAGCAATATGGTTGCGACAATTGTGTTCAAGGATCAAGTTTGAGTAGAGAGCCATGACGATAAATTGTGACAGTCACAGTGCCATATTTCTGGAAAAGAACCCAACTTATCATTCCAAGACTAAGCATGTTGATGTACAATACAATTTCTTGAGAGACATGGTGGAAAGAGACAAGGTATTGTTGGAGAAAGTAGACACGTTGGAAAACATCGCAGACGCTTTGAAAAAGTATGTAAGTTTCATGAATTCCTCTTGGTGTATAGAGGCAATGGGCATTGTTTCCCTGGGTCTATGAAATTTTTTTAGGAAACTCCTAGTTTCAGTAAAGAATAAAACAAGTGGGAGAATGTTAGGTTGTTATATTCTTTGCAGTGAAATTATAGTCGAGGTGGACTGAATGGAATATAAATTTGAGGTTGAACTGCTTGACAGGGCCATGTCAAAGTCGAAGTTATCAAAAAAAAATCGAAGAGGTCAACCGAAAAGAGGTTGACAGGAACTCATGTGGCAACTGACTGGAGATTGAATGGAGGTTAACTGGTAGTTTATTGGTAAACCAAATTGAATTCGAATGCAACAAAATCCCTAGATTCATGGAATTTTTAGCCAATAATTCGCATGGATCTGTAACCATTTTTTGGGTGTCTTTATTTAGGGCTTTCACTAATTTAAATCCTATAAATAAGGCATGTTGTCATACTATAAAGTATGATTTTTTAGATAAATCATTTTAGAGGTTGTTGGCTACAAGGTTTTCCATATGTAAATTAAGAAGGTATGATGTCGATTATGTCTTAGGTGTGTACCAAGGTTAGGCATGTAACTTTTTATTATGAATGAATATGACAACAAGAGAGAAAGAAGCTCAAAGAATGTTGGTTTTCCCATTTGGGTGTCTAGGGTAAAATCTATGTGTATTGTCATTAATTTTATAGCTTAAATATTTCTTCCTCTCTTCTTCTAGGTTTAGCATGAAGTGTTATATTTCCTAATAATATTCTTTCCTAAAAAATAGGGTCTTCTCCTAAAAAACATGGGTGCCTCCCTCTTCAGTTTGACTTTAGTTAGGAGTTTAGTTAGACTAGTGGAGAGTTCAATTAGCCTAGTGGAGGACAACTCATGCATGCAACAATTGTTTTACTCTCATGTAGTAGTTGATATTTTCATGCTTAAGAGAAGGAGGGCACATATCTCCTTCATGAATTCCTTTCTCTCTCCTCCACACATGTGAACTTGTAACAACCCTAGTAGAATATATGTTTAGGGAATTATTAAGTAAAATTTATTAGGTAATTAATTTTTCTAACATATTATTAATTAAACAAAGATTGGTATAATGATACTAATTAAATATTAATTAATTAATTAATTAATTAATGGTTACAATTTGATTAATTAATTAACATGTTACATTCATTGACATGGGTATTTAATTAATAGGGTTAATATATTANCGGAAAGGGATAAGACATTGAACATAAAGGGATAAGATATTAATTATAAAGGGATAAGATATTAATTATAAGGGGATAAGGTAATAAATGTGTAGTTAAGGGAGTAAATGAAAAGAAGGTGGTGAAGGAGGGATATGAGGGGAGGAGGTTTACGAAGGATGGGGGATCATTCTACGGGGAATTTCATTTTGGAGGGTTCTCTTGGATTTTCACAGAGAGAGGAGAGTTTGAGTTCTGTAGACAGATTGGATCAGTACAAGAGGCACCGGTTTGCTGGAGGTTTTGGGCACGGGGGCCAAGATATCCATATGGTATCCTGGAGCTAGGAAGTTGTCCTAGTTGGCAGGGTGGAACAAGGTTTGGGCAGTGTTTGATCCAGTTCAACAACGAACAACTAGATCGACGGAGGAATTAGCATCAGACCAAGGTATTTTAAAAATTATGTATTTGTTTTATTCTGTTATAAAATTAATATTTAACATGCATATGTGATAAATTAAATGGAATTATTGAATTTTCTGAAATCAAGTAGCAATTACTGTTCTATTTGTAGAATTAATTGATGTTAAATTAATATGGCCACTACACATGGTATCAAAGCGCCTCGTTCACAATCTGGAGCCTTAAGGGCCAAATTCCCAGCTCCAACTCCAACTCCACCTAACCTGCAAACCAAAAGCACTATTATTTTGATTATATATAAAAAAATCTAAATATATAAAAACAATTCGAATTGAAAATGTAAAAACAAATTTACCAAAGTAAAACAAGTGAAATATGAATACTATTAGGGCTATTACACAAACTACCATAAAGGGCGATATTTCCAGAATCAGAAAGAGAAGAACACCAAACTTCCAAATAAAGCTATCTTTCAAATAGAAATAAACAAACAGTATGTTAGAAAAAAAAAACTAGAGCTCCCTTGTGTAATGCTTTAGAGTCCAGAGAAATAAACAAATAGTATGTTAGAAAAAAAAAACTAGAGCTCCCTTGTGTAATGCTTTAGAGTCCAGACAACTTAACAGGTCAGTTTAGAGCAGAAAAGCAGTAGTTCGTTGATAGTCAACAAAATACTCAATAATATCGGAATGTTTTTCGGACCTACAATGCAAATTTGTGACAAAAATAGAAGAATCGCTTAGTCTTCCAACCTATTTGTAGGAGTACGATACTGTAACGTCTATAACTTTAAATTCAAGGTGAATGCAAAATATCCATCACAAACAATTAACCTCGACATTTTTCCTGGCGAAAATCCCGTCCTACAACTATCAGGGCTCAAACATTTCATGATCTATGTTCCATAACATAATATTTACCCTTTTACGGCAAAACATTTTTGAATTAACAAATATTGTAGCTCTCTTACAAAATCATATTTCACCAAAAGAAAGTCAAAGCATTTACAACCAAACAACTTCAAACAAAAATAGTGTTTTTAGGGTTTTCAATTTCAAGTACCTTCTGACTGTCAAAGTCACTCCTCTGTAAATCTTAAGTCAAAAAAATTTATAAACGCCAGAAAATATCGTTCAAAAGAATCTTTCTCTAAATTTCTCCACTGGTAGAATCATTAAACGATAAATTCAATTAGAATTATGCATTTTGTTGAATGGGGGCAATAAAAATAAATAAATCTTACCAGACGAAATCTTCAACGTTTTCTGTCAAAAAAAACAAAAAACGAAAACATGACTCTTCTCAGCTACACTTGATTCACTGTAGAGAACACCGATGGCTCGACATCATCATCGACAGCTCCCATTTACGCAATATTGTTTTCCGTAATCTAGCTACAGATTCTCCTCGCCATACTAGTTGCTCTTCTAGAACTTCTGTTTAAGAATGTCAACCAGCTCACAAAGAAAATCAAGGTCTGCTTCATGGATTAGTTTGGGCGTAAAGTATCATATAGCAGTGTGCACCTGCAAAACTTGTATTGAAAAGTAACATATATAAGAACCAAATGAAGGTTCCTCATGAGATCCATAACCTGCAAATCTAGTCAGAAACCAATACCAGCAAACACCAAGTTGAGTATCTGTAATGTCAGATGCACAAAATACAACAAGTACATATTGTATCTGTGAAAATATTACAGAAATTAAGGGGGCAAACGATTAATGAATAAGGGGGGCTATTCTTGCACCACACAGCCCAAATGCAGTGCCCAACCATGGCCGAGGAGTTGCACAAACGCAAAACGTAATACACAGAAGCCATCGCTCAAGCACCAGTGCTCTGAGACGGGCATTGAGCCTACCGAGAGGGACAGAGCAAAGTGGAGAGGCGGAAAAGGAAGGATGCGGAAGTGAAGGATGCATTTAGGGTTTGGAGAGATAGGTGTAGGGTTATTTTGGAGGAAGCAGGCACGTGGGCTTCATGCGTGCCCGATTTGATTTTTAATTTTATTTTTTTTTTACGTTTTTATTTATTTTATTTAATTTTGTATTTAATTTTACTTTAATTATTTATTTAAATTAACTTTTTAAATTTTTTTTACTAAATTTAAATTTCAAAGCTTTAAAATCGTTAATTTTTTTTTATTATTTAATTATTAACAAAAAATATATATAATATAATATACATACATATATTAAATTTGTTAATTATTAACAATAATATAATATACATACATATATTTAAATATAAGTAGAAAATTAATTAAAAGTAATTATCATTAATTTATTTAAATTAAAATGTTAGAGAGTCCATGGGTTTTGAACCCAAGACCCCCACCAAGCAATGCGCCTTAAGAAGAGCAATAACACCAACGTGCCACACATATCACTTTTACAAATAAATTCGCATATAAATAGTTAATTATCAATAATAGAAAGGTACTAGCCTAAAGAATAATCTCTGATTATCCAAGCATCAGGCTCATGAGACCTTACACACAACTCATCGAGCCAAGTGCCAAGTCCCTCCACTCCATTCCACTAGTCAAAGTCAATGCTAAATCTCAGTGCAGCATTTGACAACGCCAACACTACGCGCCAAGGAAAAGCTCCCGAGTCAAGCATCGGAGGATATTTAGTTATAAGCAAAAAGTTAAAAGGGCTTAGACTAGGACAAGTGGAAAGGAGGCGGCATATGCACTAGGAGAGTAAGCATAGGAAGTGGCGAGTATGGCGCAAGGCTAGCATAGCTATAGGGCAAGGGAACCAATTGTTTTTTTTTTTTATATAGCGGTGAAAAAAATCAAGCTTAGATGCTTAATCCTAACCTAACCTAGCC
>JASDQU010102981.1:11010-46932 GCA_032191745.1 Picea mariana
GCTACTTCAGTTTGGGATCAGCCATGATCTCGTGGCGGAGTAGGAAGCAATCTAGCATTTCTCTCAGCATAGCGGAAGTAGAATACATTGTTGCATGTTCTGCCAGCTGCGAAGCTATATGGCTTCGAAAGTTGCTGAATGAACTATTTTAATTAGAGATGAAAGCAACCATGATCCTATGTGACAACCAGAGCTACATAAAGATGACAGAGAATCCTGTATTCCACGATAGGTCGAAGCACATAGAAATCTGATATCATTACATCCATGACATGGTGCAGAGAGGAGCCTTAAAGCTCCAGTACATTAGCACAGATGAACAGGTTGCTGATGTGTTGACCAAGCCTCTATCTCGTGTAAAGTTTGAGCACTTTCGAGATAAGCTTGGTATAGTCCGAAAGGACCTTCCTTGAAAGGGGGAGTAGTTGCTGTGATGAGACATCTCTTGCTTCCGACTTGATGGTTGTGATGTAAAGCAAGATGATCTGATGTGACTAGTACTGTGCTTCCGGCTAGATAGCTGTGACGTAAAGCCAATCTAGTATCCTGCTTCCGACCTGATGGTTGTGACGTAAAGCAGGACGAGTACCTTGCTTCTGACCTGATGGTTGTGACGTAAAGCAAGATGATGTGATGAGACTAGCATTGAGCTTCCGGCTGGATAGCTGTGACGTAAAGCCAGTCTAGTATCTTGATTCCGACCTAATGGTTGTGACGTAAAGAAGGATGAGCATCTTTCTCCCGTCTTGATAGCTATGACGTAAAGAAAGACGATGAGATGAGACTAGCACTGTGCTTCTGGCTGGATAGTTGTGACGTAAAGCCAGTCTAGCATCCTGCTTCTAGCTTAATTGTTGTGATGTAAAGAAGGAAGAGTATCTTGTTTCCATATTTATTGCTGTGACGTAAAGCAAGACTATGATATGAGACTAGAATTGTGATTCCGGCTTGATAGCTGTGACGAAAATCCACTCTAGTATTATTGTGATGAGCCAGCCTCGTGCTGTGATGATGATGATGTATTAGTTTTATACTAATACATATTTATGCATATGATGATTGCATTCCTTTGAGAATGACGATGCTGTCGATGAAGAAAACTTCCGATGATTTATATATACGCCAGTCAGTGTTCCAAGATGATATTGATGATGCTATCCTCTCACCCACTTGATGTTGTTGATGATGTTGTCCTCTCTCTCTCTCTCGCCTGATGCTGTTGAAGAATACCCTTCTTTTTAGGGGGGAGTGTTGAAATAATGTAACTGAAAAGTGTATTCTTATTCTTATTTGATATATTATTCATTGGATCAATCCCCATTGTGGATTGATCATGTCAACTATTGTATAAGGACCAAATACCCTTTTGTGGATTGGTTATAATGTAATTGTAAAAGGAAAAAGAAGAAGTCGGCCCCAGAATATATCAAGAGGCCCCAAAATATAATAAAGGTGGGTATAACCACCCAATTGGAGAAGTCGGCCCTGCCAGTGAAGAGACACTTCACACGTGTCAGTTTTGTATAAATAAGGAGGCTAGCGCCTCACTTAGATACACAACTCACTTGCTCATTTTTAGAGAGAAGTTTCATAATTGCAGTTAGAAAAGAAGGAGAGATAGTGGGGCATCTTTTGGGAGATGATCTTCTGCATTAGTTTAAGTTATCTCTTGGCATTGTATTGGCTATCTATAATAAGGAAGTTTTGCTGGGTTTTCTTCCACTAGAGGGTTTCCTAGGATAAATGTTGTGTCTCTTGTGATTGTGTATTTCTCAGTGATCTTGTATTATTCTATTGTTATCTATTGAAATGAAAAGAACTATAATAATGGCTTAAAAATTAACAGATCTCATCTCATAAATTGATCAAAATTGCAACAAAACCATCTTGTTTAAAAACCCGTGACCATCTCTGATGGCACAATCAATAATATCCATAACATATACAGTGGATTTCCATGCCATAATTACCACGATTGCAATACTCCCATGGCAATTAAAAACTCACAGTCGCAACAATCATCAACTCAACCTAACATGCTGTTGGAAGGCCACACATGCCCACGCATTGCGTACAAAGCGTTTCTGTGACTTAATCAATTAAAACTAATGGTAGGTTAATAATTCAATAATCACAATGTAAAAGACAATGACCATGCAATCTCATTTCTTCAATCAACTAATTTACCATGCCGAGCTTATCAAGTTGACCGTTGTAATAACCAATTGTAGTGACTAAAAACCAATAACCAAACCACTGTCAACATAATCAACGGAGATGAGACAACGATAGAATACTGTTAACGATTCACCACCAACTCATAATAATCAACATCATACCCAACTGGACATAATGGTTCCCTCTATAAAAAATCGGGCTTGAGAAGTCAAGGGTTTTCTTTGTAGACCAACACAGAGAGACTAGAGTCGACCCCGCAACATTGGGTGAGAACCTCTGAGACCAATGATGTACACACAATGTATACCACCAATAACTTCACAGACAGGGTGAAAATTCTCATGATAGGAGGGATTATGAACAGAGGGGCAAGGCTTCATTTTGATCCTGTAACAATACTTAGAGATGACATGGTATAACCCTCGTGGTTTTCCCAATCAACTGAAGAATGTTGAGATAAGATAGAGCTGAGAAATAAAAATCAACCTTAAGCAATCCCTTTGACATCGCGACTATCATACCCCCTGCACAAACCCAATAACATGAATGAACCCATACCCAAGTGAACGATAAGAATTGACACAAAGTATTTCAAACCCAAAAATCCCATAACAACAAACAACTGGGTATGGTGATAAGAAAGCGTGGAGACATCCAGCCAATCTGGAATGAAAGAAAACCCTTCAACCAAGACCAATAAGGATGACAGAGAGCCTTCATGGCTTCTAAACTCAGAATGATCAACGAAACTACAACTTCAACCATTATTGCAATGAAACCACACCAACCATTCATTCCAGAAAAATATCACAAATTTACAAAGTTTCCAGACTTAAGGAAAGCACAGACCCATACATCATCGATCCAATATCTATTTCATAACCAGAGCGGGTTCATGGATGGCGAAAAAACATACCTGTAACCACGAAAACCTTAAAAACATGAGCTTGGTCGAATAGTTCTTCCTTTGCTTGAAAATTAGAGCTTAACCACAACGAACACAATTGAACAATAGCCAAGGTGATAGCCAGTGGAAGGGGTATGGAGTGACATGCAGTAAATGCACGTCGCCTCCATCCTCTAGTCATTCAATTCCTTAGTACACGCCAGCCCACAAATCCATTAATTCATTCAATTAAACCATGCATCGAAACCAACATCCACTAATTCCCAAGAGCGCCACCCTATGTCACATTAACCACTGCCAACGCGTATCACATAATATCCATATAACTCAATAAATCGTATAGCCACTAACCCCGTTAGCTAGGACTAACAATCATCCTTTTAATTCCAATGCATATAGTGTAGCATTTTAGTATAGTCTATTTTCTTCCTTTTGCACTTTGTTATATTTCTTTTATCTCTTTTCAACTGCTTTTATATATTATTACTAACATGTCTCTTGTGCAGGTGTCACAGTAATGAATCCAAGAACATATAACAATGGTAACAATGGATAACATGGGTCATCATAACATGAAATAAGATCCTAAAGCAACAAAACACACATAACATGCCTTATACATCATTCATTTGTCACAATTAGAACCAACACATAATAGACCTTATCCATCGCCAATAAAACCAAGATTTCATCAATCATGTAGAACTCTGTCGCAGTGTCGAACAACAACATAACATAAAAAAAACCCAGATTTGATCTCCCAATCTACAAAGGGGTCCCACCTACTAGTATTATATATCTCGTTAGCTTATAATAAGAGGCTTTACAAATACTTTGCAGGCAACAATCCTCGTTGCGATTTTAATCGTCAACAAATTGGCGAATCCACAGGGAAATTTGTTTTCAACAGATTTAGAACTCAGAACTCATGGTTCCGTAGACCAAGAACAACAGGTCAAGAAGATCTAACTAGGAAGATTATGCAACAGAGGGAAGTGAGCGGATTTAATGGAAAAATGACCGGGAATTTGGGAATAACTCATGAAAATATTTAAGTATGAGGGGGTTTATCCCTATATGCATAATAATTCAACCAACATCTGCTCTTTACTTCAAGGAGAAAAATTACAGATTTTCTCTTTTAAATCTCAAATGGATGACGAAATGACAAGAAGAAGCGGGAAAAAACCAATTTCTTTATAAGACAACAATGAAAGCAGATAACAAATTCAAGTGTACTTCATGGAAACATCATGACAACTGTGTAAGCTTGATTGTTATTGACCAACAATATCTTGCAGGAGTGACACTATGGAAGAACTGATCCAACATATTTTTTTGACCAAATCACCGAAAATATGGTAAGCAACAAAATCATGACAGAAGTGAAAATGCAAAAATCAAACAACAACAATAAAATGATAGAAATGAAAAAGCAGCAAGAATGTTTAAAAATAGAAAGCTGAAGTCAAACTACTGTAAAGCAGAAAAGAAAAAAAGTGAAAAACTGAAAGAAGAGCTAGACTACTAGTATATAGAAAAACCAAACAACATTAGAATCTTTCATGTTGGTCCCACGTAATGTTTCAAGTGAGCACCGTTAGTGCTGTAGGACAACGATTGCTCCTATAAATCCTTTAGAATGTAAGATTTAGTATCCATGACAAAAGCAATTTTGAATGGACCCAGAAATAACACTTGGAACTCTAAGGTAATAATTAGCCCTTTAACGTGCACAATCAGATCATCAAAATAGATATGGATACTGGTCAATTCATCCATATTTGTTTGTATAGGTCTTTTAAAAGCGAAAATTGCATAAGGTAAGCGAGAAAGAACACATTTATCAGTCATGGTACCCCAATTAATGATAAGAGTGGTTTTCTGAGCATCTGCCCCCTTTCCCTTGATTCAACTGTAAACCAAAAAAATGTTAAGTAAGGGGCTCATCTGCGACCTCACAACTTGCTGTAGAATCATTTCCATTTTAATAGGAAGGGAAGGGTTTTTCATAATAGCCTGACTGAATGTGAGAAAATTAATGCAGGTTCTAATATGATCAGTGACCTTTGAGACAAGTCCCCAATTGGAAACCCATTCAAGGTACTTGACCGAAAAAATGATCCCAGCCCTTAAGAAATTTTCCAACTCCCTTTGAAGAGTTGCTTTCAATGTAGAGTTAATAGGTCCTTATTTCTGCTTAACTGGTTTTATGCCCTCCTTGATGGGGATAGCATGCAATATAAGACCAGGATCAAAACCACAAAGATCCTCATAAGACCAAGAAAAAACATTCTGAAACCCACCAAGTAGCTTGGAAAACTTCATTTCTTGTTTATTAGAACATTGGGCACTTATTTTAACATTCTTTGAAGATTTGGGTGACCCATTGTCCAAGGAGATGGTTTCACCCACCTTCTTTCTTGACTCCTATTCTTTTTGTTTTTCTTTATTACCTACATCACTCAATGAAAACAAACTCTCTAGAGGAGTCAGGCCCTTAGGAATCCTCTTCTCTTCTATGGATATGATTTCCTTGGGCTTAAGAGGTTCATCTTGAATGAAAGAACAAATGAGCTCATCGTTAGGGAGGGTCTGCCAAGATTCTATATTGTCAGGGATATGTGGACGATATAGAGATTGAAAAGTACAATCAGGTCTGTGTGGCCAAAGTTGCTGATTAGGAGAGGTTGTAAAAACAACCAACCCATAAGCCATTGAATTCAACTCCCTCTTAACATGAGTGATGTTGAAATATAATAGGTTCGAGACAAGTGCCCAAACAGTTTGGGTGTATCTTTTTATCAACTTGTTGCTAGGATAGTAAATTTTATGTACAAGGTTCACAACAAGCTTGCAATCCCCAAAAACTGAAAGGTGACCACAGCCAAGATTATAGGCGTTCTCAATGCCTAATAAAAAATCTTCGAATTCAGTGACATTGTTTGTGCAAGAAAACTCCAACCTATAAGAAAAGTTATGTATTTTTCCTACAGGAGAAATCAAGATAATGCTAACTCCGTTATCTTCATTAGAGTAGGAACCATCAAAGTGCATGTGCCACATACCATCATCTAAATCAATTTTTTATAAGGGAATGTTATCCTCCTCAACAAAGATGGAATACACTCCTAGGTCCTCTTTGATATAGTTTACATTAGGCCGTGGGACACTCTCTATGTAAGGTGATATCCTTTCCTCTCTAAGTACTATAATGTTTTTACCGTTCCGAGGAAAGGATAAATGTGTTCTGTCGAGTGAGAGGTATCCACTCGTTAAGGCTTTCCAATCTCTTCCCAATATGATTGAGTAATTTCTTATTGGCATATCAATTACCTGAATACTAAGGGTTGTCCTTATTTCAGAGTGTGCACACAAAACTAAGGTTACATCTTTAATCTCACTTATGGTTGTTTTTTGTAGGCTATTATAGGAGAGCATGCTTCTAGAATTTTCATTTGTACAAGACAATCATAGCTCTTCCATAATAATCTTCGACATCACACTTGGGCCTGAACCACCATCAATGAGGCAACAATGTGTGATCTTATCCATAATCTTTACATAAATGTAAAAAGGGGGATTTTTTACAGGGTATCTAAATTTATGTACACCTACTTTATTTATAGATGAAGTCTCTTCTTTCACCTCTTTAGAGAGTTTGGATACAACATAAGATTTTCCTTCCATGAATTGTTTCAGATGCATCTATTTTTCAGGGACGACAACCATGTCCAGAAGCGTGGCATTTGCTTTGATGTTGGCCAACTGATTCAATATATTGTAATTGGAAGAGGGGAGAGGGGGAGTTGTTCCTTGACTGTCAGGAACCTTAGGAACTTGAACAATAGAAACGGGTGAGGATGAGCACAAACTAGAAGAATTGCGGGGATGACCAAATTTTCCCTTGGGAGCATAGGCTTTGTTCCTAGTGTTGATGATCATGACATCTTATGGCTCTACGAAATCTAGGACAACGATAGTAGTTTTTGGTCTTTTACCGAATATATTATCTCTGACACTCTTCCTTACCTCACATGTGGCTTCCTCATGGTGTTCCTCACAGAAGTTACACCAACTTCAAGGCAAGATAGCTTTAGCCTGAAAATTATTTTCAATCGAATTTCTAAAGGGGGGTGTAGAAGAGGATGAAGTTCCAGGGGTGAGAGGTGAGACAGTTCCCTTTCGATCGAACACTATCATACGATTATTCATGTCTTGTAATAGCTGTAACAGTGCGGATATGTTTGTCTATTTAACTGATTCTCCCTGAGGAAGACCTGTTCTTTAAAGCTATTCTTCATACTCTAAACAAGTATACAGAGTGGAACCAAGATTATCAATGGATTTTTCCTCAAGCCTATGACGGTAGGGGGAAGGTAATGCATTGTAGTAATGTATGAAAGAGGCTTGGTTCTGAAGTCGAATGAGTTCAGGGATCTGATTGTATAACTTAGTGAAATGCAAGTTGAGGGACTTGATGGTTTCACCATCCTTATAGGTGATGCTATTGTATTCTCGCAACCTTTCGGCTAGGCTTTTAGATTTCCTATAAGTGGACCTGAACCAATAGATTAACTCCTCCCAAGTGGACAAAATCTTTGGAGGAAGGTCAAATAAATCGGCCACAACTTTTCCCTCCAAGAAATTGACGAATAAGTGCATGCAAGTATCATTATCATTGGCTCCTATGTTGTGACAAGCATTAGAAATGCCACTAGGTGTTCATTTGTAGTGATAGTGTTATTTCCTGAAAACTTAGGAAGATGTTCTTTGAATTTAGGAAGTGGACTAGTAGCAGGTGCTAGGTTAAGAGGAGAGGACACATGCCATGGTGTGGTTGTGGTGTCTTCTTCAAACTGAAAAAGCCCATACTTTTTAATGACTTTGGTGGGATCTGTGGTAAATTTTATAAGCTACCAATCATTGAAGATGAAGACTGAGAGGACGAAGCACTTCTAGTGCCACCAGAGCCACCACTAGATGCCATGTTGTGGACGATAGGTGAAGGATAAAAATATGAACTTGAAGAATCAGACAAATTTCTCCTTAGAGAACTTTCTTGGGTAGATAACACACCGTTCATTCTTCCTATTTCAGCAATAGGACTAATTTCGGGTGATAAACCTCTTCTTCTTCTAGAGACACGATAGTCTAAGGACATGAAAGAAAGGCCAAAAATGAAGAAACAAAAGGGTTACTGCTGATTTCTGGGATGTCTAGTCTAGCCTCCAATCGTTCTTGAGCACTAATATCTCATTCAATCGCTTCCCATGAATGATTAAGCTCAACACAGGTATTGACAATGTCTAAAATGGTGTTAAACAAGTTTAAAGCGATGCTGGTCTGATCTTGAAGACTGAGATCAATATTGGGTGGGCTTGCAACATGCACAACCATTAAGAAATAAAAACTGTCAAAGAATCCATATCATAAAAATAGATGTATTCGATGATAATCGAGTATTAAAATTAACAAGAGAGATATTGAAGATCTCCCCAGTATGGTCGCCAAATAAATGTTGAGGAAAAGATATGAAATGTTCTTACCCAAGCATTTTCAGATTTTGCTTGGCTAAATCAAAATAGACGGGAATGTCACACTATGTTTATATCCATCAAAAATAATATCCTAACTCACACGTATTGATTACAAGTTCTTAGGCTAGTCTTTTTACAAATAAAAGCTTGTTGGAAAATCCATTATTAATATGATTTTCTTAATATAACAATTGCTGAACTAAATGTAGAGACACCAAGATGATAATCAAGATAGATGAGACATAAATCAATCCTTTATTTCATTCCAATTCATCAAAGAGTCATTCTCTTTACAAAATTTCGTGAAGAAGTTTTGGACCAAAGTCAAACTTAGACGTCCCCGATGAAACATACAAAAAGACCTCTGATAAAAAATCATAATTGAACTCTAAAAGCTGGATCAACTTGCCACATATTGCTACTCATTCGACTCTGCACAATAGCGTTTGTCAGTCATGAAAACTAATTCACAAACAAACAAGTCTACACAGACGATCAAAGATAGATCAACACCTCTGAAAAACAAGTGTCTGAATGATGTAATTCAGCCCTGAATATTGCTGTCTACAATAAGACCTTGCTATCATAAAAAATAATTAGGCTTGTGATCAATTAAGGAATGAATGAAAACTGAACTATCTCAACACAAACTCAAAGATAAAACCTTAGTATGTTTCTCCTTCTATGCCTCCTCTTGTTCCTCCCTTTCCTTTTTCCTTTAAGCAAATTAGAATTGGTTGAAGTAGTTGAACCACCTCATTAGTTAAGTTAATTAAAAACTCAACCAACTTTTTAGTTAGGGGGAAAAGTAATAATCATAATAAGGGTTATAAATAAATAATAACTAGTAGGTGGGACCCCTTGTGACTCCCTTTAGTTCTTAACAATCGTAACATAACTAATTGATTAAACAAAACATCCCTCCTTGTGACTCCCATCATCACATTCATATTTGACAATTTATCTCATTGATATTTGAAATTGTTTTCAAAAATATGTTACTCATATATCCAAAGAAAATATGCTGTCCAAAAAAAACTTCTGAAGTCAACTGTCATCAACAATAAATAAAATAAAACTCAAAAGCTATATTTTCCACTCTGAGATGCAATCTTTCCTTGATTACTGCTATCACCCTTTGATTTCTCCGATTTTTCTTTTAGTTGCACTGAGCCTTTAGGCCTAATCTTTCTGATCACATGCATTCAGGAAGACATAGATTTATCAAAGCCATTGGAGGGTGATGAAGGGGTAGCGGTAGATTTTACTTTGTCAGGGGCATGGTTGGCCTCAGTTTTCAACCTTTTTCTAGCATGAGAGGAATGAACTGATGAGTGGATAGGTGTAGCTTGGACAATCTGATTGATAGGTGGGGGAGCAGGTAAGGACAAATTGGGCCAACCACGATGTTGGGACACTGCCGAGTGGACAATCTCTTGCCATTTGTCATTTTCTGGAACCTCGGGTCGCAATGAGACATGAGGGGGCACAGGAATACCGAGGGCTTATGGAGCTTGGAAAGGAGGCGCTTCAGGGCTAGGTTGGACCACTCCTTTCCCAATCCAATTAAAAAATCCATCCTGAAACAACTGGCTTAACTCTTGTGATTCATCATCAAAGTGTATGGAGAATCTTGGCCTTCTTGGGCCTCTGTTCCAATTAACTCTCCCTCGATTGCCTTTGCCATGGATACCTCAGATGAAAATGCTCATTCCTTCATGCATGATTGATTAGCAAATAGTTCCTTTACAACCATACATGACAACTCCTTAAAAATATGAAATAGACTTTGGCTCAACAACATATGAGACTCAGGCAATCAAATCCATATAAATTGTTTAACTATTGTCAATTAGCAGGGGGTGAACAAAAGGTTCTGGGATATGCGAGGTATTTTTATTGAGCGAAACATGATAAAATGAGGGGGAAAAGAAACATGGTTACTGCTCAAAGACAACAACAATCAACTGTAATGCAAACCAAAGAAAATATTACTATGATCCAACCAAGAAACTGTAATTTCAAACTGCTTCAATACATAATTCTTCTTGTCTGTAATTAAATTTTAGAACAGGGAGTGAAAAATGAATGTGGGAAGGCGATGAGGTTGTGATTAGAGAAAATAAAAATAATGGTAGGGAAAGAGAGCATATACCGTTCATAAAATTAATTAAGTAATCCATAAAACCATTCTGTAAAAAGAAATAACACCAACTAAATAATCACTGTGGCCAAATGAAAACTACCGTGTATAATTCAATTAATTCTGTACATTGACTTACTCACTATTTGTAATGATATTTTTAACACAATGTCACTAAACAAGACAATATGCATCCCACAAGAACCTGTAGAAGAATTATGTTTCTTTTCATTGTCCATTTAGTGTTTTAAAACAATTCCCAAATCAATACACAGTCACTTATTTCCACTCTCTTTAGCGTCAAATCATCAACCATTGCCCACAAATTATTTCAATCATCAAATACAGACACAAAAATCGTGCCCGATTTCGTACTTTTAATTCATTTAATAATTAAACTGTAACGATATTACACTGTCACAGAATCTGTGTCTATCTCTTCTACGATGCATGCTATTCATCAACTCACATAACAAAGAACCAAATACAACCATCAATATTTTAATTGCAAATATCCTGACTTGCCATTTAAACACAGAGACATCAATCACCATTTCAACTCATACTATGCTTGGAATACACAGACCATTCAACAAAACACAAAGTATTTCTGTGACTATACAGTTCCAACTAATATGAATCTAAACATCCACAATGATGGGATATCAATCAATACAACGAGGTAGCAACAATAAACCTGATCTCATCTCATAAATTGATCAAAATTGCAACAAAACCATATTGTTTAAAAACTTGTGACCATCTTTGATGGCGCAATCAATAATATCCATAACATATACAATGGATGGCCATGCCATAATTACCACCATTTCAATACTCCCATGGAAATTAAAAACCCATAGTCACAACAATCATCAACTCAACCTAACATGTTGTAGGAAGGCCACACATACCCACACATTATGCACGAAGCATTGCTGTGACTTAATCAATTAAAACTAATGGTAGGTTAATAATTCAATAATCTCAATGTAAAAGACAACGACCTTGCAATCTCATTTATTCAATCAACCAATTTACCATGCCGAGCTTATCGATTTCACTGTTGTAATAATCAATTGTAGTGACTAAAAAACAATAACCAAAACCACCGTCAACATAATCAACATAGACGAGCCAACGATAGAATACTGTCGACGATGCACCACCAACTCATAACAATCAACAACATATCCGACTGGACATAATGGTTCCCTCTATAAAAAACCATGCTTGAGAAGTCAAGGGCTTGCTCTGTAGACCAACACATCGAGACTAGAGTCGACCCCTTAACATTGGGTGAGAACCTTCGACACCAACGATACACACACAATGTATACCACCAATAACTTCGCAGACAGGGTGAAAATTCTCGTGATAGGAGGGATTATGAACAAAGGGGCAAGGCTTCATTTTGGTCCTGTAACAATACTTAGAACATGTAGGGTATAACCCTCATGGTTTTCCCAATCAAATTAAGAATGTTGAGATAAGACAGAGACGAGAAATAACAATCAACCTTAAGCAAGCCCTTTGGCATCACGACTATCATACCCCCTGCGCAAACCCAATAACATGAATGAACCCATACCCAAGTGAACGATACGCAGTGACACAAAGTATTTCAAATTGAACAAACCCCATAACAAAAAAGAACTGGGTATGGTGATAAGAATGCATGGAGACAACCAACCAATATGGACCGAAAGAAAACCCTTCAACCAAGACCAATAAGGATGACAGAGAGCCTTCATGGATTCTAAACTCAGAATGATCATCGAAACTGTAACTTCAACCATTATTGCAATGAAACCACACCAACCATTCATTCCGGAAAAAATGTCACAAATTTACAAAGTTGCCAGACTTAAGGAAAGCACAGACCCATACATCATCGAGCCAATATCTATTTCATAACCAAAGCGGGTTTATGTATGGTGAAAAGACATACCTGTAACCACAAAAACCTTAAAAACGCGAGCTTGGACGAACAGTTCTTTCTCTGCATGAAAATCAGAGCTTAACCACAATGAACACAATTGAACAATAGCCAGGGTGACGACTAGTGGAAGGGGTATGGAGTGACGTGCAATAAATGCACGTCACCTTTGTTGTAACAAATATTGAAATTTTGGCTTTCGGTAACTTAGGAGAGAAAAAAATTATAGTGTTTAACTACCGAAAGTGTAGATGTGAGAAAATGACCATTTATCTATCATGCGCATCACTAAATGTTCTCTACCTGTCATCTTCAGTCAAATAACGCCAAAATCAACCCCAAATGCCATAGCAGTATAACAATCACAAGCCAACTCACGAAAAATCCAAAGACAGGGTTCACATGAGAATCAAAGAAATGTACCATATGTTCAAGCATTGAGTCACAAGGAGAATGAATGGAAGCACTGGTAGTGGAACAACCACATACAACGAGCATTAAGCCACATGGAGAAAAAGCTCACGAGTCCGGGATTTTTGGTCGTCAAGGATTTGGCCGACATAGATATTTTAATAACTACAACCCCGATCCCCGAATTCACTAAAGTATTAAAGGATAAGCCAGGTTAATTAAAGATTAAGAAAGATTAACGTTAATAAATCTCATCACAATTTCGCAATTCAGGATTTCTCGCGTCAAGCATTATCGAAGTCCCGACACTTAAATCTACGAAAGGTTAAAGATTAATTGTTAATCGTGATTAATTAAGAGATTAAGACATATGATTATTGTCTAATTAATCCCATCGTGATTCATGATTCCTTACATGTCATAACTCTTGAAGACATGATACTCAAAACCCCGAAACCCGAAAACCCAAAATCGGGACTCCAGTCATATGCAAAACTGTAATGTAAACCAAAGAAAATATTACTATGATCCAACCAAGAAATTGCAATTTCAAACTGCTTCAATACATAATTCTTCTTGACTGTAATTAAATTTTAGAACAGGGAGTGAAAAATGAATGTGGGAAGGCGACGAGGTTGTAATTAGAGAAAAGCGAAATAATGGTAGGGAAAGAGAGCATATACCGTTCATAAAATTAATTAAGTAATCAATAAAACCATTTTGTAAAAAGAAATAACACCAACTAAATAATCACTGTGACCAAATAAAAACTACTGTGTATAATTCAATTAATTCTGTGCATTGACTTGCTCACTGTTTGTAATTAGATTTTTAACACAGTGTCACTAAACAAGACAATATGCATCCCACAAGAACCTGTAGAAGAATTCTGTTTCTTCTCATTGTCCATTTAATGTTTTAAAACAATTCCCAAATGAATACAGATTCACTTATTTCCACTCTCTTTAGCATCAACTCATCAACCACTGCCCACTAATTATTTCAATCATCAAATACAGACACAAAAATCGTGCCTGATTTCATCCTTTTAATTCATTTAATAATTAAATTGTAACGAGATTACACTGTCACAGAATCTGTGTCTATCTCTTCTACGATGCATGATATTCATCAACACACATAACGAAGAACCAAATACAACCATCAATATTTTAATTGCAAATATCCTAACTTGCCATTTAAACACAGAGACACCAATCACCATTTCAACTCATACTATGCTTGGAATACACAGACCATTCGACAAAACACAATGTATTTATGCGACTGTACAGTTCCAACTAATCTGAATCTAAACATCCACAATGATGGGATATCAATCAATACAACGAGGTAGAAACAATAAACCCGATCTCATCTCATAAATGATCAAAATTGCAACAAAACCATATTGTTTAAAAACCCGTGACCATCTCTGATGGCACAATCAATAATATCCATAACATATACAATGGATGGCCATGCCATAATTACCATGATTTCAATACTCCCATGGCAATTAAAAACCCACAGTCACAACAATAATCAACTCAACCTAACATGCTGTAGGAAGGCCACACATACCCACACATTATGCACGAAGCATTGCTGTGACTTAATCAATTAAAACTAATGGTAGGTTAATAATTCAATAATCGCAATGTAAAAGACAATGACCATGCAATCTCATTTATTCAATCAACCAATTTACCATGCTGAGCTTATCAATTTGACTGTTGTAATAATCAATTGTAGTGACTAAAAAACAATAACCAAAACCACCATCAACATAATCAATAGAGACGAACCAATGATAGAATACTGTCGACGATGCACCTCCAACTCATAACAATCAACAACATACCCAAATGGACATAATGGTTCCCTCTATAAAAAACCAGGCTTGAGAAGTCAAGGGTTTGCTCTATAGACCAACACATGGAGACTAGAGTCGACCCCTTAACATTGGGTGAGAACCTCTAAGACCAACGATGCACACACAATGTATACCACCAATAACTTCATAGACAGGGTGGAAATTCTCGTGATAGGAGGGATTATGAACATAGGGGCAAGGCTTCATTTTGGTCCTGTAACAATACTTAGAACACGTAGGGTATAGCCCTCATGGTTTTCCCAATCAACTGAATAATGTTGAGATGAGATAAGATAGAGCCGAGAAATAGCAATCAACCTTAAGCAATCCCTTTGGCATCGCGACTATCATACCCCCCTGCGCAAACCCAATAACATGAATGAACCCATACCCAAGTGAATGATACGCAGTGACACAAAGTATTTCAAACTGAACAAACCCCAGAACAACAAACAACTGGGTATGGTGATAAGAAAGCATGGAGACAGCCAGCCAATATGGACCGAAAGAAAACCCTTCAACCAAGACCAATAAGGATGACAGAGAGCCTTCATGGCTTCTAAAATTAGAATGATAATCGAAATTGTAACTTCAACCATTATTGCAATGAAAACACACCAACCATTCATTCCAGAAAAAATATCACAAATTTACAAAGTTTCCAGACTTAAGGAAAGCACAGACCCATAAATCACCAAGCCAATATCTATTTCATAACCAGAGCGGGTTCATGGATGGCGAAAAGACATACTTGTAACCACAAAAACCTTAAAAATGTGAGCTTGGCTGAATAATTCTTTCTGTGCTTGAAAATTGGAGCTTAACCACAATGAACACAATTGAACAATAGCCAGGGTGACGGCTAGTGGAAGGGGTATGGAGGGACGTGCAGTAAATGCACGTCGCCTCTGTTGTAACAAATATTGAAATTTTGGCTTTCGGTAACTTAGGAGAGAAAAAATTTATAGTGTTTAACTACCGAAAGTGTAGATGTGAGAAAACAACCATTTGTCTGTCATGCACATCACTAAATGTTCTCTACCTGTCATCTTCAGTCAAATAATGCCGAAATCAGCCCCAAATGCCACAGCAGTATAACAGTCACAAGCCACTCACGAAAAATCCAAAGACAGGGTTCACATGAGAATCAAAGAAATGTACCATATGTTCGACCATTGAGTCACAAGGAGAATGAATGGAAGCATTGGTAGTGGAAAAACCACATACATCGAGCATTAAGCCACATGGAGAAAAAGCTCACGAGTCTGGGATTTTTGGCCGTCAAGGATTTGGACGACGTAGATATTTTAATAACTACAGCCTCGATCCCCGAATTCACTAAAGTATTAAAGGATAAGACAGGTTAATTAAGGATTAAGAAATATTAACGTTAATAAATCTCATCGCAATTTTGCGATTTGGGATTTCTTGCGTCAAGCATTATCGAAGTCCCGACACTTAAATCTATGAAAGGTTAAAGATTAATTGTTAATCATGATTAATTAAGAGATTAAGAAAAATGATTATTGTCTAATTAATCCCATTGTGATTCGGGATTCCTTTCATTTCATAACTCTTGAAGACATGATACCCAAAACCCTGAAACCCAAAATCGGGACTCCAGTCATATGCAAAACTGCTTTAGAAAAACACAATTTTCTTAGCCGTGGAGAGGCCTTTTTCCGAGTTCGAATAGTTGATAGACATCTAAAAATCCTAATATTTCCAGTGGTGTCTTCAGAATTTCATTTGGAGCTTGGGAAGGCAGTCAAAAGTCCCCGAAATATGAGGTTCGTTTTCAGAAATGTGGCATTTTTTACTTTGCTGAGACATCGTTTTCAAATGATGATTCTGAGCGACTGGAGTATCATTTTGAGAAACGGTTAGAGAATTTTGTGCCTAACACATTAGATATAATTATCCTCTCTCATTTTTCCTACAGGCATCACATATTGGGA
Source organism: Picea mariana (assembly GCA_032191745.1). Taxonomy (NCBI): domain Eukaryota; kingdom Viridiplantae; phylum Streptophyta; class Pinopsida; order Pinales; family Pinaceae; genus Picea; species Picea mariana. Next base: position 27,963 of record JASDQU010102981.1, read on the forward strand.
GAATCAAATCCATCTCCGATCCCTAATTTTCAGATTTCATATTTTCCTGTTTTGACACATGTTTGTTAAATGCAGATTTGGGGCAAATGAAAATGGATCTCAGGGAACCGACATAGGTTTTTTCTTAGAATAAACAGATGCACAAAATCATCTTTCAGTTTATACACAGTTTTCACAATTCTAGAGATATAGAGCCATAACCGCAGCCCCAGTTTTCAACAGTTTGGCCCATTTTCTATGGCAGAAAGTTTCAAGAATTGGTTGTAATTGTTGTTATCTTTTATATTAGAGAGGATTTCTACATCAATACATATATGAGGCATATTTGNGGGGGGGGGGGGGTAGTACTCTTGGGACTGTAATCTTTTGCTTTCATGTTTAATATAAGAGTGTAGAGTCATTTTCGATCTACAACAGAGATTCTTGTGATGTTGGTTACAGGGTTTGTCTATTGCTCAATTTCATAATATTCCATTCACTTTTTCTTCCTGATTCGTAACATGTGTTTGTAATGGAATTCATCTGTTTTTTAGATGCTCTATTGCAGGATAGGTTATAGGTTATTTGTTACAGAGATATGAAGGTTCATAATTCATCCTTTGCTAGATGCTCTGTCCCAACTGTCTCTTTCCACTGATTTATGCTTGGAATTCACTCATTGCTAAGTGCTCCTTGCATTTTGATATGTTTTCTCTTTATTTTGTTGCCATACTTTTTATAATTCCTTCCCTCTATAATCAAATTCTATCTCACCTTTGCTCATGTATTTCCATTGCCGAAACACTCTTATTAATTGCTTGATCATTTGACGCCATGCCCAATGGACTACTTTCCGGTACAACCCATCAACCCTAAGAACCTCAGAACTTTCTATTATCCAAATATCTGCCCACTGTTAAGCTTAGTGAATATCCTATCGTGACATATATTTGAGAGATCCCTCTCAGGTTGGGAGGGGCAACTTCTAATCAAAAGTGGTTCGTGGTTATCTCAGAATTTACTTGCACACAACCCAAATCAAGTTCTGAATAATAACTTATTTTTTCATTTAAAATTTGCTAAGGCTTGGCTCTGTTACAACCTAGAACCAACTCTTCCTACAACATTTTATGGCGCCATTGCTGGGGACGAAGGAACGAAGTTATCTTCCCTGGGATATGACAAAAAGTTCAGATCTATTTCTTGATGGTGAATAAGGGACAAACATTCAATTGGCTGTGATCATTCACCTGGCGACTCCTTGGTTTGAAGACTCTACATGATTCACTGACGACTTCACTGGTCTCAAAATGTCAGATTCGTTCGTTGCTCGGATTGCTGCAAGGTTTTCTCCTGTGGACTTTACAAATGTTTATGTTTTTTCGAACATTGTTCCAGACATTAAAGTTTGGGAAGATGACATTCCTAAATTTGGAGAATATGCAGATGACAATCCTGCTCAACACTTGTTTGAATTCCACAAGCTCATGGATGAATTAAATATACATCATGAAGATGTCCTCATGAAACTGTTTATGTTTTCGTTGGAAAGAGATGCTAGACTCTGGTATAAATCTTTATCTCATTCCAGTATTCCTTCATTGAAAGATTTTCACACACTTTTTCATCAACATTGTAAAAGAATCTATTCAGCTGAAATACTTTTTGAAGATTGCTGTAATATAAAATTCATAAGACAAATAGATCAAACACATCTTCTTGAAGAGGTTGAAGGAATATCAGAAATTTCTCAAGTCGATGAAGATAATCAGTATGAAGAAGTGTTGGCTGATAAAAAAGTAGGATATGATAGCTCTTGTGATCACATTCAAGAAGAAGATATTCAACATCATGGTCAACCTGCATAAGAGAAATAAAACAATAGTTGCTTGATCTAGAAATTGCACAGACCACCTCCTCCTTTAACAAAAGAAGAGATAGATCTGCTCTTGAATAGTCATGTTGCAACCCCTGCTTACACAGATCTGCAACATCCACATAGTCTTGAAGATCTTGTACACTCTGTTTTGTTTCATGAAAAAGAGGTGGCTGTCATGTTTAACCATCCTAAAGAATGTTTGGTGTTTGAGAATGATTTAGATTTTGATGTAAAGGCTGCTGATGATGAAGAAGACAACGATATTTTTCGAAATCTATTTCAAGATCAGATTGCTGATTTTTCAATGCAGAAACCTTCAGGATTTTATTCTGATTTTCCAGTATTCGATAAATATAGTGATGATGAAGAGGATTTTAAAGATTTGTTGTCTAATGAAATTTCATCAAATCCTATTTATCAACTAAGAGATGATCAGGAAAGTATGAATGCTATGGTTGAAAATAGATATGAATCTGTTGTTCAAGAGTCCAATGAAGATCCTTTTAACTTTGATACATCCTCTAAAGATATCATTATTGGAGAGGGTGATCATAAATTTTTTCATGATGCATATTTTCAGACTCAGTTTTCATTTGATCATTATCAAGACAGTAATGTAGGAAATGAAGAACATATCTCTTCTTCTCTCTTAAAAATTTTCAGTTGTAATAGGCCAACATATCATAGTGATGAATTCAGATTACAAGGATATGATGAAAGAGAGCAGACAAGTTCAGATCAACAGTTGATCATGCATGTTTACCCAATAAATATTGAGTAGTCCACATTTAACATTCAGATCAGTAAAGGAAGAAACCAACAACATTTCAATCAGTTGGAACAACAACAAAATGAGGTATTTCTATGTGACTTTTATGATCCAGTAGCAGTTTATATGGAGTCAAAATGAGGGACTGAATTTTTTATTTCCCACTTATTGAAGTCTGAATTTCAAACTGTAAGTACCTACTCCAAGGGCATGTTTTGAAATTTGTAGCTGCTCTTGTCATCCTTTTTCTCAAAGATGGAAGTATAATTAAGTTTGTTAGTTGGATACTCGCTTGGTTGATTTGGAAGTTTTCCTATACTTGAACAAAGGAATGATATCGGTTAGAGTATGTGATGTATATAAATAAGCTTGAATTTGAGCACTAGAGTACAACAATGGTTTTCGGTATGTTTCCGATTTAGTTTGGAATCCAATATGGTTTTGTTTTAAAGAATTATGACTCCATATCCCAATGAATGCATAAGAGGTTTTTTGTTTCGGAAAGGTGCAAGTAAAGCGATAGAGTTCAGAGTTTGATAAGGGTGATTTCAGGTCTCCCAATGGATGAAGGCACGTGGTATACTATTCTTGGATCTTTGCAGGAAAGCACCATCCCTAGATGGAGCCTATGTTGTAACAAATATTGAAATTTTCGCTTTCGGTAACTTAGGAGAGAAAAAATTTATAGTGTTTAACTACCGAAAGTGTAGATGTGAGAAAACGACCATTTGTCTGTCACACGCATCACTAAATGTTCTCTACCTGTCATCTTCAGTCAAATAACGCTGAAATCAGCCCCAAATGCCACAACAGTCAGTCACAAGCCAACTCATGAAAAATCTAAAGACAGGGTTCAGGTGAGAATCAAAGAAATGTACCATATGTTTGAGCATTGAGTCACAAGGAGAATGAATGGAAGCATTGGTAGTGGAATGACCGCATACACTGAGCATTTAGCCACATGGAGAAAAAGCTCATGAGTCTGAGATTTTTGGCCATTGAGGATTTGGCCGATGTAGATATTTTAATAACTACAGCCCCGATCCCCGAATTCACTAAAGTATTAAAGGATACGCCATGTTAATTAAATATTAAGAAATATTAACGTTAATAAATCTCATCACAATTTCGTGATTCGGGATTTCTCGCGTCAAGCATTATCGAAGTCCCGACACTTAAATCTACAAAAGGTTAAAGATTAATTGTTAATCATGATTAATTAAGAGATTAAGACAAATGATTATTGTCTAATTAATCCCATCATGATTTGGGATTCCTTGCATGTCATAACTCTTGAAGACATGATACCCAAAACCCCGAAACCCGAAAACTCGAAATCGGGACCCCAGTCATATGCAAAACTGCTTTAGAAAAACATAATTTTCTCAGCTGTGGAGAGGCCATTTTCCATGTTCGAATAGTCGATAGACATATAAAAATCCTAATATTTCCAGTTGTGTCTTCATAATTTCATTTGGATCTTGGGAAGGTAGTCAAAAGTCCCTCGAAATATGAGGTTTGTTTTAAAAAATGTGGCGTTTTTTACTTTGCTGAGTCATCATTTTCAAATGATGATTCTGAGTGAATGGAGTATCATTTTGAGAAAAGGTTTGAGGATTTTGTGCCTAACACATTAGAGATCATTAGAATCTCTCAGTTTTCCTACAAGTGTCACATATTGGGAGAATCAAATCCATCTCCGAGCCCTAATTTTCGGATTTCATATTTTCTTGTTTTGACACATGTTTGTTAAATGCAGATTTGGGAAAAATGAAAATGGATCTCATGGAGCTGAGAGAGGTTTTTGCTCAGAATAAACATATGCACAAAAGAATCTTTCATTTTATACATAGCTGTCGATATTCAAGAGATACAGAGCCATAAGCGCAACCCCAGTTTTTAGTAGTTTGGCCCATTTTCTATGGCAGAAAGTTTCAAGAATTGGTTGTAACAGTTGTTATCTTTTAGATTAGAGAGGATTTCGACCTCAATACATATATGAGGCATATTTGTAAAATAGAGGAGAAAAAGGAAGGGGGGGGGTGTAGTACTCCTGGGACTGTAATCTTTTTCTTTCATGTTTAATATAAGAGTGCAGAGTCATTTTCGATCTACAACAGAGATTCTTGTGATGTTGGTTACAGGGTTTGTCCATTGCTTAGTTTTCATACTATTCCATTCACTTTTTCTTCTTGATTTGTAACATGTGCTTGTAATGGAATTCATCCATTTTTTAGATGCTCTATTGCAGGACAGGTTATAGGTTATTTCTTGCAGAGATATGAAGGTTCAAAATTCATCCTTTGCTAGATGGTTTGTCCCAAATATCTCTTTCCACTGATTTATGATTGGAATTCACTCATTGCTATGTGCTCCTTGCATTTTGATATGTTTTCTCTTTATTATGCTACCATACTTTTTATAAATCCTTCCCCCTGTAATCAACTTCTATCTCGCCTCTGCTCCATGGATTTCCATTGCCGAAACACTCTTATTACTTTCTTGATCATTTGACTCCATGCCCAATGGACTACTTTCCAGTCCAACCCATCAACCCTAAAAAACTCAAAACTTTCTGTTATCCACACATCTGCCCACTGTTAATCTTAGTGAATATCCTATTGTGACATATATTCAAGAGATCCCTCTCGGGTTGGGAGGGGAAACTTCTAATTAAAAGTGGTTTGTGGTTATCTCAGAATTTACTTGCACGCAACCCAAATCAAGTTCTGAATGATAACTTATTTTTTCATTTAAAATGTGCTAAGGTTTGGCTCTGTTACAACCTAGAACCAACTCTTGCGACAACAACCTCCATCCTCCAGTCATTCAATTCCTTAGTACATGCCAGCCCACTAATCCATTAATTCATTCAATTAAACCATGCATCGAAACCAACATCCACTAATTTCCAAGAGCGCCACCCTATGTCACATTAACCACTGCCAACACATATCACATAATATCCATATAACTCAATAAATCATATAGCCACTAACCCCATTAGTTGGGACTAACAATCATCCTTTTAATTCCAATGCATATAGTGTAGCATATTAGTATAGTCTAGTTTATTCCTTTTTCACTTTGTTATATTTATTTTATCTCTTTTCAACTGCTCTTATATATTATTACTAACATGTCTCTTGTGCAGGTGTCACAATAATGCATCCAAGAACATATAGCAAGGGTAACAATGGATAACATGGGTCATCGCATCATGAAATTAGATCCTAGAGCAACAAAACACACATAACATGCCTTATCCATCATTCATTTGTCGTAATTAGAACCAACACATAATAGACCTTATCCATCGACAATAAAACCAAGATTTCATCAATCATGTAGAACTCTGTAGCAGTGTCGAAAAACAACATAACATGAAAAAAAACCCAGATCTGATCTCCCAATCTACAAAGGGGTCCCACCTACTAGTATTATATATCTTGTTAGGTTATAATAATAGGCTTTAAAAATACTTTGCGGGAAAAAATCCTCGTTGCGATTTTAATCGTCAACACTCCTTAAATTTTGATGCTTCAACATAAATTGGGACCCCTCCTTATTTTCTAGTCTTGAACATATTGATTTTTAATGAAGTTTTTCTTTATTGAATGAGTTCAAGTTTCAGGTTTACATCCACTAGATATTGTCTTACCCTTAGATTCCTTGCTTTTCATTGACAATATTTATCATGGATTGTGACTAAGTCACTTATCTTTGAGCTCATGATTTTGAAGTTTGGTTAAGTCTTGATGTTTACCCCCTTGGTAGCTTCATTAATTCTTTGATTTATTTTAAGTTCAAACCTCAACTTTGTGACATTGTGCAACCCTCCAAAGTTCCTTTCTCATCATTGTACATTTATTTGAAATTTCCTTTTATCACAATAGTTATCATCTTCCCACATCACTCCTTCAAAATTTTAAACATTGATAGAGTTTTTAACAAAAGTGACAAAGATTGAAAGATATTCCCCTTGCATTGTATTGCAAAGAGTCAAATGTTTAAAATATATCCCCACCGTGACAATGCACAAGAATTCTTGTTTTTGGGAAGTGTGACATATTACAAAGGAGGCAAACTATGGAAACATTTGATTCGGATTATGTTGAGAACAAAATGAGATACAAACATAACTATAGACGAGAACACATAAATACAATGAAACCCAACTTCTATTAATGAGTAAAATAACAGAATGTTGTAGAACACAAACCGACTAGATTGGTGGTAGCTTATCTTTGAAGAGAAAGATGCTAGCTATGCTCAATCACAAAAAGCATTACATCACACTCCATTTCATGCTCAAAGGTCCTCCTTCACCTTGATTATATATGAGAGAATGAGAGGAGAATAATTCCCATGATGCATGTGGGATAAATTGGTCTAAGTTTGCAAAATTCCATAGGCATGTAAAACACTAGGACTTCCTGGGAAGGTCACCCATCCCAGTACTACTCTATCCCAAGCACACTTAAATATGGAGTTCTAATGGGATCCATTGCATTAACATTGTAGGCATGTACATAAAATCACTAGGAAATCAATACATGATGGTTATAATTAACAAATGGAGATATCATTACATTACATTTCCCATCAAAAGGTTGAATATCATGGTTTATCAAAACCACAAGATCGAAAACATTGATTTAGTGGAAGAAGTGAATGGCCACCAAGATCCATCTGGATCATTCCTCCCCCTTTAGGAAGCAATGGTCCCCATTGCATCAAGTTCTCGAGAGATGGAGAAAATTTTGCTGAATCTTAAGCTTAGCGAGCCGTTTGCCCTGCTGAAGTAGCTGCCCTCTTTTTTGCTTGGCATTAGCATGTTGAAGGATGTCATGAACCTATTTTTGGAGGGATTGGATCCATTCAAAAAATCCGGTTGCATGATCTACCTTGTTTTGAGTGTGGGAGGACTCTATAAGTGAATATGCAGTAGGAATAAATATATCAATGGGGGCTAATGGATGGAACCCAAAGAACACCTGAAAAGGGCCATGGCCAATAAAGCTATGCTGAACATATGGAAGACTCTCATTCTTTGGAAGGGAGTGTCTATATTGGACCATTGGGTAAGGGAGCATCGAACACCAAGTCAATGTAATGCTTGACTTGGTAGTGTAGAGGCACCCCCATGGGTGAAAAAATATGTTATGCTCCTCTATAATCTTTTCGACCTTCTTTTGCTGTATAGAAAGATCTTGGGATGAGGTTGTGGTGGTTGCAGTGACCTTTTGTTCACCTTCTGACCAAATTGCGAAGAGGGAAAACTTTTTGGTCTTAAATATTACTTTTTGAAACTGTTTTTCCAAGATCAATGAAATGACATTAGTCATAACTACCTCTGGTATCCTGTAGAGATGACGTCCTAGAGTAACAATAACATTGTGGGGTTGAGACTCATAGATAGCATGAAATTTCCACATATATGGTTATCATAGACTTCAAGTGGGGAAACATCACACAATACCTCATCCTTTAAGGGGTTTATTCCATCGGACATGTGACATTGTTGGATGATATGAACTCCTTGTCCTTGGCTCAACCATCCGATGGTGTATGGTTGAGGGTGTGACACTGTTGGAAAATTAAATCTCTTGATGACCTTAGTTGAGATCATGTTCTTATGATTCCCACTGTCAATAATGAAATGAAGTGGGGTCCCCTTTACCCACATCTATGAGTGGAAGATGCACTCCCCTCCTTAGGCTCTTTTATTTCTTCTGGTTGTATTGTTGTGACCATGATGGTAGCAATGGGTTCTACATTGATGATCCATTTCTCTTTATCATGCTATGAATCAGAGTTCGAGCTAAGTTTTGATTCTTTTTCTTTGATATCAATCAACAATGAATGTTTCAAGCGACATTCATTAGTGTTGTGTCAAGGTATTTTGACGAATTCACACCACTTTCCAGTGTCCTTCATCTTCTTGTTACCCTTATTTTCCCGCGGCTTGGACCAGTTGTCTTTAAGTTGGATGTTTTGTGAGTTAGCGTTGTCTTTACCATACTTCTATTGTTGCATATTTGTAGACCTAAACTCTTGCTTATTCCGCTGCTTAAATTTCTACTTGATTTTAATAGCATATCGATAAGCAACCCCTAGTGAGGATATGTCCAATAAATCCATCTCCAAGAAATCGATATCTATTTGGATGTACCTGTGTAGGTCACTGCGGTACTTCAGAACCAAGTGTCTCTCATAATATTGAATACCCAGCTTTGAGCATAGGGCATGGAAGATGTTGGTCTACTCTGGAACTGTTTGGTCTCTCTCATGATGCAGAATCATCCATCTCATATACTATTCATCATAGCTTCCAACAAGGTATAACTCCTCCTTGAGGGAATCCAAAAAGGCCACCCATTTGGGTTCTCTCCTTAATGGCATAGATTCATTCATGGTGTGCCTCTCCCAGTAATATTCCCACCAAGATTTGACATGGGGAAGGTCTTTAAGGAGTGCAAAGGTGATCGTTTTGGCGTCAGAATTTTTTTGGAAAGAGTAATAACCTTCTAGAAAATTCAACCATTTCTCTATATCATTTTGATATATCTATCCTTCAAATAAAGTGATATGAAAATTAACTTGTACGTTGAATGGCATTGCACCTCTGAAATGGCTGCTTTTCGAAGATTCCTCGACCACCATTGGTAGTCGTCGAAGGATTTGAGTGAAGTTGTCCATCATCTCATTCCTCTGTCGTGCAAGGGATTCCTCGAGCAACATTTTGAAAGGATATCCTGCTCTATCATCTCTCTTTTCTTCCACTATGGGAGGTCTCTCAGGCTGGTGAGAGTGGTCATCCCCAAGAGAAACTAGCTCAAGACCCAACTCTCTATACCTTGACCTCGCCGGGGACATGCCTTGAGAAATAAAAAGGAGTAGATTTCTTTGATACCACTGATTCATATTATGTTGAGAATGAAATGATATACGCAAAAAACTATATCTGAGAGAACATAATACAGTGAAACCCAACTTCTATTATTGAATAAAACAAGAACATGCTATAGAACAAAAACTAGTTAGATTGGTTGTAGTTTATCTTTTAAGAGAGATAGATTCCAGCTATGCTCAATCACAACAATCATTACATCACATTCCATTGCATACTCAAAGGGTCTCCTTCACCTTGATAATATATGAGATAGTGAGAGGATAATAATTCCCATGATGCATGTGGGATAACTTGGTCTAAGTTTACAAAATGCCATAGGAATGTAAAACACTAGGACTTCTCAGGAGGTCACCCATCCTAGTACTACTTTATCCCAAGAATGCATAGCTACAAAGTTCTAATGGGATTTGTTGCATTAATGCTGGAGGCACGTACATAAGAACACTAGGAAATTATTACATGATGGATGTAATTAACAAATGGATATAAAATTACATTAAATTCCCCATTAAAAGGGTGAATATCATGGTTTATCAAAACCACACACTTGAAAATGTTGATTCAGTGGAAAAGTTGGATGGCCACTGAGATTCACCTTTATCAACATTCACCTATGAGTCATCATAGATACACAAGTAGAGGGTCGCAAGGATCATGAAGAAGGAAAATTTAGAACCTGCACTATTGTTGATCTCTCTTCCTGTTAGGGACAAGACTCAACTTTCTAGGGTCGTCTTGAAATGCTTATCAATATCCCTTTTGCTCTTTTTTTTATAGAGATGCTACTACTCTTTCTCACTCATACATACTTACTCAAAACATAAATTCATACATTCATAACATCAACTCGTGTGAGTGGACCAGGTGGTGAAATAACTAAGTAGATAATAAATGAATTATAATAAAAAGATAATAACCTCACTTGAAAGAATAATAAAATCCATCCCATCACATCGGTTCATTCAGGCAATGAGAAAATCTATATGAGAGTAAAAAAAATTACTCATAGATGTTCAAGTTCGAATAAAGTGATTTCCTATTGCAAAACACAATGTTCTTGATACTTAAACGATCAAAGGAAATGAATTCGTCTAAATGGACTGGGATGGGGCTCCCATGGACCAAATAAAATGGTATCAGTAATCTGGAAGACAAGGAGAAATGAAGTCAGGTATCAACTTTACAAATGAAAAATACACTTAATAAAGTTGGATGGTCGAAGACTAGGAGGAAAAGAGGGAAATTATTCAAAAGAATTGCACTCACAAAATAACAAAGGAATGACAGACGGATGGATGTCTCTTTCTCTCTCTCTCTTGCAGATAATAAATGAATTATAATAAAAAGATAATAACCTCACTTGAAAGAATAATTACATCCGTTCCATCACATTGGTTCATTCAGGTAATGAGAAAAAAGGGATTTTGAAGAAAGAATTATAGACAAAGAATAAGGAAAATGGTCCATAAATCAGAGAGCTTAAAATGATTTCATTAATTTAGAATCATAAGATGCATAGGAGAAACACACATGAGATGTCATTGCTTTATAAAAAGTATAAAACCAAAAATTTTATGAACTCCTGGAATAACTCTATATGCGAGTAAAAAAATTACTCATAGATGTTCAAGTTCAAATAAAGTGATTTCCTATTGCAAAACACAATGTTCTTGATACTTAAATGATCAAAGGAAATGCATTCGTCCAAATGGACTGGGATGGGGCTCCCATGGACCAAATAAAATGGTATCAGTAACCTAGAAGACAAGGAGAAATGAAGTCAGGTATCAACTTTACAAATGAAAAATACACTTAATAAAATTGGATGATCGAAGACTAGGAGGAAAAAGGGAAATGATTCAAAAAAATTGCACTCACAAAATAAAAAAGGAATGGAAGATGGATGGATGTCTCTCTCTCTCTCTCTCTCTTGTAGATAATAAATGAATTATAATAAAAGTATAATAACCTCACTTGAAAGAATAATTACATCCATTCCATCACATCGGTTCATTCAGGTAATGAGAAAAAATGGATTTTGAAGAAAGACTTATAGACAAAGAATAAGATAGATGGTCCAGAAATCAGAGAGATTAAATGATTTCATTAATTTAGAATCATAATATGCATAAGAGAAACACACATGAGATGTCATTGCTTTATAAAAAGTCTAAAACCACAAATGTTATGAACTCCTGGAATAACTCTATATGAGAGTAAAAGAAATTACTCATAGATGTTCAAGTTCGAATAAAGTGATTTCCTATTGAAAAACACAATATTCTTGATACTTAAATGATCAAAGGAAATAAAAAAGGAATGGAAGATGGATCTCTCTCTCTCTCTCTCTCTCTCTCTCTCTCTCTCTCTCTCGCAGATGCTTATTTGACATCACAGTATTCATGTATTTATATCCAAGCTTTGAACCTTCTTGGAATAACTGCTTCTTGGTAATTATTCTGGGTTAATTATTTGTGCCAATGATTTCTTGAGCCATTCTTCAATATATTCATTTATTGGAGGGACAGTGATGTCTTGTTTAACCCCGAGTGAGAATATTTATTCTTCAATTTCTTTATGTTTAGAATGCAATTGTTCGACTGATTCCAAGTGGTATTCATTATTATTTACAAAGGTAACAAGCCACCGCTTAATTTCATCCTTTGAAAATTTAGTGAGATCGTCGAAATCACTTTCCCATGATTCTTTAATCACGCCCAACTCCATGTCTAGTTGTTATTTAGTTATAATCATAGAATCTCTTACAAGTTGGGGGACTTCGAGGTCTATAACAATTTCTAGTGCTTTAAGGAACACACTACTTCTTTTATCATTTATCTTTGTATAAGTGGCAATCGAATCTCGCAACATTTGTATCCTTGCTAGACAACCTGATCTTAATTGTTTTATTCTATGGTTTGAAGGAAATTGTTGTTGGTTTCTATGATAATCACTTAAACTAGATATTCATGCAATACAGGTACTTAAATTATTTTTATAAAAAGCTTCATCATGTTCCAAGTCCCTTTTTAAATATTCTGTGAAGTTAGCCATCCTTTGTGACAAATTTATTAGAATTGAACTAACTTCCCATGCTTGTGAAATGATATTAAGTTGCTTATTAATATTCTCTATGACATACAATCTAAATCCACTCAACAATTTGGTGACTTTTCTTACCCGTGTTGATGTCCCTGGTGTACTTGGAGTCATTTGATCTAGAGAAATAATAGCCAATGGTTCTGCAAACAATGGTTTGGGACTCAATGCGTCAAGTTCATTTATTCTTCTTTTTAATATGATATTTTCTAACTCTTTATTTGAGATGGAACGAGCAAGAAAATCTCCAGTAGTTATTTGTAGTTTTAGAAAACCCAAGGGTCCGACTCCTAAGACGTCCACTTTTGAACTCCATTTTTGAGTTACTTTCTTATTTTTCACGTGGAATTTTTCTATTTGCAACCTTTTCCTTTCTTTATTATATTGAACATTATGCAGTGTCAAGGATTTCTCTTCAAAAATTATTGGCTCTTGTTGGGTCAAATCCTTTGCAATTCGCTGGTTTTCAACAATTTGAAGGGTTACCCAATCGGGTATAGTAACAATATCTATTTCCATATTGACTGCATTCCTTGGGCTTCCCAAATTCTGTGAATCCTTCTTGCTTGATATTCTCTTCCTTTTTTGCTGAGATATTGTATGTGTTCTTTCAATATTAATAGGGGGTGGGTCATCCTCATCGTCTTCTCTTGTACATCCTTCATTATTATTTTCTTTGCTTATATTTGATTCTTGTTTCTTTTGTGTAGAGGAGAAAATCCTACGTGTATGGGGGACAAAAGAAGATTGAACACTAGTCACATATTTACCTCTTTGCCTTGTTTTGTTTTATTTTTGCTAAGTGTTGGAACTAACCTCAGTGACCAAATCATCATTGCATATATGTTCCTCCTTGTTCTTGGGGGTATTCAGGTCATTATCACCAGTTCCTTCAGTAATCCTCATAAAAAGGTTGAAATATCTCATGGATGCAAAATGTTCTGAAAACAATCCCTTGAGTTCAAAAGCTTGGAGAGGTTGTCCTTCCTTCATATTAAATCCGTTTAGTATTTCAGAAACTTCTAACAAGTGGGAGACGTTTCTTATTGTTGCATGAAGATAGTAAAGGGAAATGAGATAAATTGCCTCTTTCTCTTTTTGTAAAAAAGGATAGACCATGATTTGTATTTCCTGCAGACATTTGCAACAAGATATATATCATAGACAAATGTGGGAAGAATAAAAGGGATTCCATCATATCCATACAACCTAATGTAAGTATGGTCTTCTTCATAAATGCAAATTCCTTTTTCTTTGAGAAAATCCCATGCTTCTTGGGTTATCCTTGTTGGTGCTTCTCCAATCAACATATATCTAAGTTATTTAAGAAGACAATATTGAATAAGAAAAAAATGAAATGGTGCCTTATGATTCCAAAGCATAGGGTACTAGAATTGAGCTGGTTCATTTTCAACATCTAAATTTCCTCTCAGGGGTAACCCTTCAAACACATTACAGTAGGCAGATTCTAAGACCATATACACAGTCATGAAGAATCTCCGAGTCTTTAAATAATTGGCCAACTGAAAGGAAATCTCATTTGAGATTACCTTGACCCATCCAAACATAGATTCTTTAAAAAAAATGCAATACATATGAAACTAAACTGGGAATATGAGAAGTGGCTCTCATCCCATTAATCATGCAAATAAACATGAAAAATACTGATACGACTCTTCCAATAGAGTTATTCCAATCGATGAAAGGTACGCTGGCATTTCTATAGAGGGAACCATGGAATCCTTTAACAAATTCATCCCACCACCATGAGAATCCATAAAATATTCAATGTCAGGAAGCCTACAACTTTTGTTGGAGGCAGGCGATCGAAGCATTCTTTTAAAAATCTTGGGAGTCAGTGGAACAAGATTCTTCCCTTTAAAAAATACTCAAATTTTTCTACTTTTTTCAAATCAAATCTATGGGTGCACCGGGAAACCAACTCCTTAAAGTCAACAAATTCATGCATGCAACCAACATTAACCAAGCCAATAGTCCAAATTTTGTTATTCTACTTTTGTTCAAGAGTTAGACTTTGAAACCACTGATATGCAACCAACTAATGGAAGTCTATCTTGGTGGGAAAGAGAGTTAACAATATCTCCACAAAAGGATATTTCCTCCTTCTAGTTGCCATACTTCTTATTCTTCCAATGCATTTTGATATATGTGACACTGAATTACAAAGCTTGGGATACTTAAAGGTTAAGTGCATGAATAACATTTAATAAAACATCCCTTCAACACATATAAATTTCCTTCGTAATATGGGCAAACCATAAATATAAGTTATTTTGAAAAGCAAGTGGTCTATGGGAAAATGGGATAATTAATCCACATTAACCCCAGATCACCACCCTTTACCTCACGAATAAGAACTCATAAATGGGTCATTAATGACCCTCAAACAGTGTGCAAAGCGTAATAAATGGATGAAGGTTTCACTAAGTATATCTTATGGATAGAGAGATCAATCCCTTTAGAATCTATTTGTATGGAAGTGTAGTGCAGGAAATGTAAAGGTGTGTGAGAGTGCAGGGGTCAAGGATATGGAGAGTGTAGAGGGTGCACTATGTGAAATTCTTCGCATAAGATTTTTGTGAAAGTGTAAGTGCGTGGAGGTTTTATTTGTGTGGAGGGGAAGTCTGTGTGGAAAAAAAGGTTAAGGTAGGTTATTCACACTACAAGAAAAGTTGGAAATAAACTCAGTGTTGAACTGTGCTGAACATGATTAGTGCGGGGGAATATTTTGTGCGGGATGCAGGAAAATGGTTATGAAAAAGGGAATCTCCACACAAGTAAGAAAAATGGCTAAGTATAGTGAATTGTGTCTGTGTGTAGGAGCATGGTGGAAAATAAACAAATGGGAGGAGAAAAGGTTCTACATATGGGTAAACTTAGAAATCAAATGCGATACATGAAAATAGATCAACAACTATATTGCAAGGATGTACAACTTTGAAAGTTGTTGGCTCTACGATAAGGTGCAAGATAGAATATTTGATGAGCACACCAAGGTATGACTCTGAAGATTGTTCACTAAGCGAAAAACCATAAGAAGAAAGAGATGAGGCCTATGCCATTTCCAACTAAACCAAAAGTTTGGAAGATATTTACCCTACAACAAGATGCTAGAAGAAAGAGATTGAAGCTTCATCGTGTCACACTGATACATAATTTGAAAATGATCAACCTGGTGACAAGGCACAAGAGGAAAATATTTTAAAAGCATGATAATCTTGAGAAAAAAAGTCTAATTGATATTTCATTATGTAAATAAAAGGTGAATCATCAATGCACATGCAATGGTAAAAAAATAAAAGAAAAAGGGGGATAAAATTGCAGATTAGAAAACCACAAAAGGGTGAAAGGAAACTGAGTATTTTTTTTTTACATGGTATCTCTTCTCCTTTTATTTTACTATCTCACATGTGAATATTTAGCCACCTATTGATTACAAATAGAGGGGAGGTAATGCACACTACACCGTTAGATGCTCTAATCCTTCACTGAAAAATGTCTCATTGAGCTAGGTAGGCCTTTGGTTACCATTCACTTTTCTTTTAAATAATATTTTCCTTATTTTACCTCCGCATCATTTGGTTGTTTTGGCCTCATTACTTCTTTTGAGAAGTTGGCCCAACTCTATCACTTTCCCTGTTATCTCATTTCGAACCCACCCTCATCCCATGGCTTCATTTTATTTATCATTTGAAAGGAGAAATTAGATGGTTCCCTCTGCACACTTAGCCATTCTCCAATATTTGCCTACCTCATAGTCAATTTAGGAATTAAGACCAATTTAAAATTGTGACTCTCCATCTTTATTAGCTAGAAAATTTCCCCACACCTTCATCCTCATCCATCTACACCCTTCTAGCTATAAAAAGAATAGTCACCCACACACCATGACCCTTTAATCAAAATGAATCACTTCCCTTTGGTGTAAGAGTACGATAAGGGGACATTTTATCAATCAAGCTCTTGTTACCATTCCACCAAGTTGCTTACCCAAAGTTGTGGAATGGATTTTCCTCTAAAAAAACATTTTTTCATAGTTAGTAAGCCTAAAATATGAGAATTTAGAAACATATTCAAGTCCATAGTATCATTTTCCAAGGAGAAGTACTTAAAGTTTGAAGAAACTAACCATGGACACTATTCTTGTATAATTTCTATCTTTCTAATGTGTGTATCTCTTGACATGGATGAGCTATATGGTATAATTATGTCTACTAAAAGGAAACTTTGATAGAAGGAGGCAATCCATGAAATTATCCTAGAAAGAGAAACATGAGGAGAACTAGAAGAAGAAAATGCCACAGGTCCATTCTATGGAGACACTAAATGTAAAATTGACTCAAGAAATAACTATAAATGGAGTGAAATATATCAAATGTTTAAAGAATAAACTTACCAAGAGATTCCACTAACATTAGATTGTTGGAAATATGGCTATAACAGAGATGACGCAGATGGTCAAGGTTGTCATTGATGGCAATCGGTCATAAGGTCAAGGTTGTCATTGTGGCAATTGATTGGTTATAGAGCACGCACGAGATGCTGGAACACAAAGGCGCACAAGAGATGATGGAACACAAAGGCGCACAAGAGATGCTGGAACAGAAAGGCGCACAAGAGATGCTGGAACACAAAGGCTGAAACACAAGTGATGAAACACAAATGCTGGAACCTAGGTGCTGGAACAAGAAATGCTGGAACACAAAAGTTGAATCACAGATGCAGAAACACAATGCTGAAACAGAGCTGGAACTTATGCTGAAACACAAATGCTGGAACACAGTTGCTTGAACGCAAACGCTGAAACACAGATGCTGGAACATAGAAGCTAAAACACAGATGCTGAAACACAGAAGACGCAGACTGTCAAGGTTGTCATTGATGGCAATCGGTTGGTTATGGAGCACGCACAAGAGATGCTAAAGCACAGTGCTGAAACAGAGCTGGAACACAAAAGCAGAAACGAAAATGCTGGCACACAGATGCTGAAACACAGTGCCGAAACAGAGCTGGGACACAGAAGCCAGAACGCAAATGCTGGAACACAGTGTTGCATGATGTGGCATGCATAGAGGAGGCATGCAAAGAGCCAGTTCAGAAAATCAGGAAGAATACTGGCATGCGAAAAGCAGAAGAAAGGATGAAAGAAAGGGAAACTGCAGGTAGAGTTGAGAAAAGCGGAAGGACTTTTAGTCTAAAAATAGATTGGCAGTTAAGAAAGGAGGAACACAATGTTGCATGACGTGGCATGCGTAGAGGAGGCATGCAAAGAGCCATTTTAGAAAATCAGGGAGAAGGCTGGCATGCAAAAAGAAGAAGAAAGAATGAAAGGAAGGGAAACTGCAGTTGGAGTTGAGAAACGCAAGGAAAACCTCTGCATGTGGTGAATCTATATAATGCGCTGGAACAGAGATGAAGAGTTGTTGTTGAAGTGAGAGCGATAGAGAGCTCTGATGTGAGAACAGAAGGAGAAGAACCTACGTGACAGGAGAAGGAGCTAAGAATGGGCTGCAGAGGACAATGAGGCAGAACAACAGATCAGGAACAGTGAAGAATACACAGTAGATCAGCAGAAAGGGTAAGCAAGCTAAATCAGAATGAACCAGTTGATTTGAGCAAGATTTATTTTTGACAAATTAGGGTGGTAGGGTGGTGCTAGGGAGACGTATGTCTCTTTCTCTGCAAGTGGGTGCTTGTAGAATCTGAAGGTTGGTGCCTTCACTCAGTTGGTGCTGAAGTGAAAAGGAAGTCGGTGCTTCCACCCAGTAGGTGGTGGGATTCTGTGAGAGTTGGTGCTCTCAGCCATTTGGTGCTGGCAATCAGAGGTTGTAGCCTCTATGAGTTGGTGCTCATAAAAGATGAGATGTAACGCAGTTGGAGATTTCTGAACATCTTAAGAAGATGAGGTTTTTCCCTGGTTGGGTTTCCTCTTGAAAAATCTGTGTCTCATACTTGTGAGTGAATGCTGTATGTGATTGCTATTCTTTATGTTATCTGCTTTATGTTTATAACTCCGAACTTCACAGTAAAAACTCACTGCCACTGAGATTAATGATTCAAAGTTAAAACAAGAGAAAAAGTTAATAATTTACACTAACTGATTCACCCCCCCCCCTCTTAGTTAGTTCCTACCTGTAACAATTGGTATCAGAGCAAGTTCCTTTAGTGTAAGGTAAATCCTGCAGTGAAATCATGACTAGTCATGATGGTTCAACCAACAAGGCACCCATTTTTAATGGCACAAATTTTGCCTTCTGGAAGGTAAGAATGAGAACATACTTAATGTCTCTGGGAGCAGATGTTTGGG
>JASDQU010102981.1:47764-70743 GCA_032191745.1 Picea mariana
AGCTTGGATGCATGCTATAAGTTTTGGAGGCCTAAGGTTGATCCGACTGATGAGTGGGTCATGTAGTTTGAGATTAATTACCATAAATTCCTCAAGATATGGTGGATTAAAGGAAAGGCCTTTAGGGAACACTAGTTAGGTGTATACCCAATGACCCATCTTAGGGCACTTTACAGAATAATAGTGGCCTTAATTAGCAAGATTTAGGGCAAAGAATATGCAACCTAGTTCAAAGAATCTTGGGTCCCATTATTGCATCAAGTGACAAAAGTTGGGACAATTTTCAACTGGTCCTATTTATTGCTAGCTTCATTAATTCACACCATCTCCAAATCTAAATACCAAGATACAATTATTCCTCCAACATTTCACATGTCTTCAAATCTACTTGATGTAGCTTGTGCCACAAACATTTTTCATAGGAATGGGATGGAAAAAATAACCCAATGAGAAACCAATTCATGTTTACTATTAGATTCCATGGGAACATAAATAAAATTTTCACTATACCAAGATATGTTAGCACTTCATGGTTCCCATGCATACATGAAGTTTTTGTGAGCCTATGAAGTGTATGATAGAAAATGCCATGCAAACGATAAGCACAATTGATGACTAGTATGTCATAGTAAAAGACACATAATAAGGATATTTGGAGCTACTAAGGCTCCATGCCTCTTGGCCAAGTTTATCCCATACAATCTTGTCATAGAAGAGCTATCATATCAAATGTTCTTAAATGGAGTTGAAGTTTCCCTTGCTCGAGATAAGAAGGGCCTATGTGCTATCTTGCCACTATATATAGGTGCATATGGCATAAACAATGTTAATTATACCAAAGAAGAAGGTGAAGCACTTGCTGTTTTCATTTTAGGGAAGGAATATTCATAAGGCATAGTCCCCTTTATGTAGTGTCTCACCACTATTCATCCTATACTCTACTAGCATGAAGTATGGAAAGAGGAGGATATCTACTGAAGAGATTCATCACTTGTTGATGTGGTAGTAGGGATCAATAGAAAAGGTAATGGTGCCAAATATAAGGGAAAATAGAAGAAAGATAAATAAATGGATAAGCAAGAAGTGAGATAAAAGGTATCAGAACAAGAACGAATAATAAGAGAAAAGGGAGGAAATAGTACAGGAAAAGACAAAAGAATAATTATTGATGAAACACAAAGAGAAAGAATGAGGCATGAAGTGTTGATTTTTCAATATGCAAGGTTTAAGCATGATGTTCATTCCATTTTAGGATTTAACTTAAACCATAAAAAATTTTGTTGTAACAACCAAGATCACAAGAAGAAACACCAAGCACAAGTACACAAGAAGTATCTGGGGAAACCCTTCTCAACAAGGGAAGAAAACCTAACCAATCCTTTGCTATATTCTTCAAGAGAAATACCTTCACCACCAAGAAAACCTAGCACACAAGAGGGTGCTTGCAAATCCTAGAAGACGAGCACCCAAGAGAGGTGCGGACTTTTCCCAAGAAGATGTACTTGCTGAAATTTCCAAACTCACACAAAAGATATGATTCCTCAATGGGGAATTTAACTTTACTCATACTAGAGTTGACCTATCAATAGAAGTGTCTATTGGCACAACAAGGCCGACCTCTCTAATTCACAATACAATTAATAATAACCATATTACTTATATTTTACATTAATTATCAATTACATTAAGGTGGGGCCGACCTATACCCTTTACATTACAATTAGGGTTACATGTAGGTCTAAATATTGAACAATATAGCAAGGGATCTCATACACCCACTAGTGCTCAACCACTAGGGGAACACCCATAGGGATGTCCATATCTCTATCTCACTGCATATCACAGGAGAACCACACTCACTAGTGTTCAACCACTAGGATCACGTTCACTTGTGCTCATCCACAAGCACATCCAACTCAACATATCTTATTTCCCACTGAATTACACATGAGAGTCATCCAGACTTCATAATCTCAACTCTCTTCTCAGAGGAGGCTAATACATCATCTTCATCTCTGTCTCATAATGATGCACCCAACTCATGGGAATTGACACATTCACCTTGTGCTCAGCCACATGCACGTCCAACTCAACAGATCTCCTTTCTCACTACATTACACAGGAGAATCATCTGGATTTCTTCTCAACTCTCTGTAAGGAGGAGACCATCACTATGTTCTAGTTCTATCTCAGATAGGAACCACACACCCAACTCATGGGCTCTCTCTCTGGTTGAATCAATTAGTCTGTGTCCTGGAGGATATCTCACAGAGCTATAATCATCAACACTCCCTCTCAGCTAGGGATTCCTTCTCTATCAGGCCAAGTCTTGCATGAAAGTACTCAAACTTTGTATTGGATATAGTCATCAACACTCCCTCTCAAATATAGAGGTATTCTTCACCAAGCCAGTTTGGTGAAGGTGTCTGCTATCTGTTTATGTGTAGGAAGGTACGACACATGTACTTCTTTCCTCTGCATCATGTCTCTGAATATGATATTTTATCTCAATGTGTTTCGATCAATCATGAAACACATGTTTCTAAATTAGCTTCACACAACTCTAGTTATAATCATAGAATCCATCTCATGATCAAGTAAATCTGTCAAAAATGAAGCCGTATTGCTTCACACACTCAATGATATATACTCTGCTTCTGTGGTATTTAAGGCCACAGAGCTTTGTTTCTCACTGTAGCAAGAAGCCATGACAACCTTCATCGTAAAACAACAACCATATGTTCTCTTTCAGTCCACTATACTCTCTGCTCAATCTGGTTCAACATATCCTACAAACTCAAGTTCACACTGGAGGAATATCTCAGGCCATATCCAACTATGCCTCGTATATATCTCAATACACACTTTACTTCTATTTAGTGAGTTTGTATCGACTGACTCATTGATTGGCTAAGCACATTCACTGCATAACATGAATCGGGTATGGTGTTAACCAGATACATCAATGATCCAATCAGCTGTGGATCAATCTCGTCTGAATCATAATGATTCATTTTCTTCAAATCCATCATGGTGGTTTTGCATTCTGTCATACTGAACTTCTTTAATATTCCCACTGTATGTTTTCCTTGACTCAGGAACAATCTCATCGATCCTCTGACATACTTATTGTCCTAAGAAGTAGTGTATCATACTCAGATCCTTCATCTCAAAATCAGAAGCCAAATCTTACTTGTATCCAACAACATGGCTTCTTGAATAAGTTATCAAAAATTAGGCTTTCGTCACAAATGTGATAATATAATTTTAGTTTACCAACACTTTTGCTAAAACCAAAACTCATCAAGAATCCATATAGTTGATGTAGTTTCCAACTCATGGATGGTAGTATAGATGAAAGTGCATTGATCTACTAAATCTATGTGTCTCATCATAGTTTAATCCCTCTGCTTGTGATAATCCTCTAGCTATAGATCTCACTTTGTATTTCTCATCACTTCCATGGGTTAAATGTTTGATCTTATATTCCTCTTGGAAGTCATCACAAACTTCCCTTTTGGTCTCTGAACAATATCTCATACATCATTTTTTTTTTAAGATATACCGATATTCATCTGTTATGGCATTTTGCCATACTTTTTCACCCATAGATTCTTCATGGTAGAGAGTCACAGAATCAATGTAGTGGCTCATGGCTGAAGGATAGTTTGAAAAATATCTTTTTCTTTCTCAGGATGTACCTTGAGGGACTTGTATGTTCCTCTACCTCCTGCAGATTTTTGTCGACTCTAGACATGCCTTTTATTCCCAAATACAATATCTCTAGGCATATCAACTGGAGCAGATGAACTGGATGGAATACTGTATGCCTCCCTCTGAACTGATGAAGGGGGAGAAGGTATTGTCTCTTCCTTCCTTTTGTTTTGTTTTGAATCTCTCTTGAGCCAAGTAACTCTCTATGATGTCAGAAGGATGAAAGTCTTCTTTTTACCAGCATAATAATCGATCGATAAGGTTTGGAATCCCATCCCAAGGATAATGGTCCAAGTCATGAGGGCTCCCACACTGGAGATAATACCCTTCACTTATTAAGAAAGCAATAAACTATAAAATTAATGATCAACTAATTTACCTGGATCTGTAGTCATGCTCAATTCTATGTTTTTTCTTTAGAGGAAGTACTTCTCCTCTCTCTTATCTTCATTCTTTTGGGGTGGGTTTGGATCAATGTCAACAGTGGAAGCATATTGTCTTCCTTTCTTCATGGTTGGAAAATTTCTTGCATAGTGCCCATATTTGTCACATATGAAGTATTGAATTTCTTAAACATCTCTTCTCTGATTGTGACCTGGGGTTGATGGTGACTTCTCATCTCTGAATGTTTGTCTGAAGTTTATTTTGAATCTTCCTCCTTTCTTTGTATGGAGTGCAAGAGCATGGTTGTCATCAGGGATGTCTTCCAGTCCTCTATTTCTAAGACTAATTTATTCTTGAGTACAGTCTGTCCACAGACGATAAAAATTTGGTAACTTTTCTCTTCCACTTATGCTTTGAAGAAAAGGTTCCCAATGTTTTGAAATATTTTTGAGAGTAGATAAGACAAGTTCTCTGTTGGACATGATTTATCCAATGTCTCCTAGCTGTTCTTTAATCTATGATATCTTCATAAAGAATGTAGGAAATCTATCACCTTTGGTAATCTTAGTGCTTTGAAGCTGGCCCTTTAAGGTAAGAGCTCTGAGGGTGTTTTCACTTTCAAACATATCTTTTAATGCTTCATACATTTCATAAGTTGTCTTCAAGTTGGCAATAGGAGGTAAGAGATGATCTCTTACTGAGTAGATGGTTATTTTTCTTTCCTCGACATCGTCTTCCTTTCTTACATTCTTCTCTTCATCAGTAGCTATATTTGGTAAAGTTTTTGTTACCACATCCAAAAGGTCATCTTCTTCAAGGGTGACCTAAAGCCTTGACTTCAAGGAACTGAAGTTTCTTGTTCCATAAATCCTATCTTCTACTAAAGTTATGTTCTTCATTTTTTTGGACTTCTTCTCAAACTCTCACCACCTGGAATTAGAAAACCTAATGGTTTTGTTGGGCTTATGACTTCCAACAGTAAAATTTGAGAGTTTAATAGGAATTCTTGTTGAGTTGAAACGTTTCTTCCAGAAGTTGCAAAAACCCTAAGAACAAGAGTCTGCAGAAAATTTCGGCACCCTAGAAACCTTAGGGCCAAAAAATCAAAATCTTCGAAAATTCACTTTGAATATATCTAGAGATGCATTAAGGAAGGAATCACAACTTGATACAAGTTTTATCTCCAACATCCACTTGTAAGGTGCTGAAAAGGCCAATCAAGTGAGGGCTGTACAAATTTCTGCAGAAACCCTAGAGGTCGTACGAAACTGCAGAAGGAGGATGGCTTAGCTTTTTAAGTGCTTGTGCATGGGTTCTTCAAGACCTATGCTCTGATATCATGTTTATTTTTCAATATGCAAGGTTTAATCATGAATTTCATTCCATTTTATCATTTAACTTAAACCATAAACAATTTTGTTGCAGCAACCAAGATCAAAAGAAGAAACACCATGCATAAGTATGCAAGAAGTATCCTGGGAAACCCTTCTCAACAAGGGAAGAAAAACTAGACAATCCTTTGCTACATTCTTCAAGAGAAATAACTTCACCACAAAGAAAACATAGCACACAAGAGGGTTCTTCCAAACCCTAGAAGACTAGCGCCCAAGAGAGGTGCGCACTTTTCCCTAGAATATGTACTTGCTGAAATTTCCAAACTCACACAAAAGATATGATTCCTCAATGGGGAATTTACCTTTACTTATATTAGACTTGAAATATCAACTTAAGTGTCTATTAGCACAGCAAGTCTGACCTCTCTAACTCATAATATAATTAATAATAACCAGATTAATTATCTTTTACATTAATTATCAATTACATTAAGGTGGGGCCGACCTGTACCCTTTACATTAAAATTAGGGTTACAGGTAGGTCTGACTCTTGAAAATATAGAAAGAGATATCATACACCCACTAGTTCTCAACCATTAGGGGCACATCCATAGGGATGTCCATATCTCTATCTCACTGTGTCTCACAGGAGAACCACACTCAATAGTGCTCAACCAGTAGGATCACGGTCACCTGTGCTCATGCACAGGCACATCTAACTCAACATATCTTCTTTCCCACTTCATTACACATGAGAGTCATATGGACTTCATCATCTCAACTCTTTGATTAGAGGAATATAATACATCATCTTCATCTCTGTCTCATAACGATGCACCCAACTCATGGGAATTCACACGTTCAGCTTGTGCTCAACCACAAGCACGTACAACTCATTAGGTCTCCTTTCTCACTGCGTTACATAGGAGAATCATATGGAGTTATTCTAAACTCTCTGTAAGGAAGAGGCCATCACTAGATTCCAGTTCTGTCTCAGATATGAACCACACACACAACTCATGGGCTCTCTCTCCAGTCGACTCAATCAATCTGTGTCCTCGAGGATGTCTCACGCAGCTATAATCATCAACACTCCCTCTCAGCTAGGGATGCATTCTCCATCAAGCCAAGTCTCACAAGAAAATACTTGAACTTTGTCTTGGCTGTAGTCATCAACACTCCCTCTCAACTAGAGAGGTATTCTTTACCAAGCCAGTTTGGTGAAGGTGTCTACAATCTGTTTATGTGTAGGAAGGTATGGAATGTGTACTTCTTTCCTCTACATCATTTATCTGAAAATGATATTTTATCTCAACGTGTTTCAATCTATCATGAAACACAAGTTTCTCAAAGAGATTCACACAACTCTAGTTATAATCATAGAATCCATCTCATGATCAAGTAAATCTATCAGAAGTTTATGAAGCCTTATTGATTCACACACTCAATTATATATACTCTACTTCTGTGGTATTCAAGGCCACAGAGCTTTGTTTCCTACTGCACCAGGAAACCATGACAACCTTCACGGTAAAACAACAACCACATGTTCTCTTCCGGTCCACTGTACTCTTTGCTCAATCTATATCGACATATCCTGGAAACTCAAGTTCACACTGGAGGCATATCTCAGGCCATATCCAACTGTGCCTTGTATATATCTGAATACACACTTTACTGCTATTTAGTGAGTCTGTCTTGACTGACTCATGGATTGGCTAAGCACATTCACTACATAGCATGAATCAAGTCTGGTGTTAACCAGATACATGAATGATCTAATCAGCTATGGATCAATCTTGTTTGAATCATCATCATTCATTTTCTTCAAATCCATCATAGTGGTTTTACATTTTTTCATATTGAACTTTTTTAATATTCCCACTGTATGTTTTCCTTGACTCAGGAAAAATCTCATCGGTCCTCTGACATACTGCTTATCCCAAGAAATAGTGTATCATACTCAGATCCTTCATCTCGAAATCAGAATTCAAATCTTACTTGTATCCAACAACATGGCTTCCTAGAAAAATGTTATCAAAAATCATGATTTCATCACAAATGTGGAAATATAGTTTTGGTTTAGCAACACTTTTGCTGAAACCCAAACTCATCAAGAATCCATATATTTGATGTAGTTTCTAACTCATGGATGGTAGTACAGATGAAAGTGCATCGGTCTACTAAATCGATTTGTCTCATCATAGTTTACTCCCTCTGCTTGTGATAATCCTCTGGCTATATATCTCACTTTGTATTTCTCGTCACTTCCATGGGTTACATGTTTGATCTTATAGATCCTCTTGGAAGTCATCACAAACTTCCCTTTTGGTCTCTGAACAATATCTTATAGACCATATTTTTTTTTAAGATATACTGGTATTCATCTGCTATGGCATATTGCCATAATTGTTCACCCATAGCTTCTTCATGGTAAATAGTATAAGAATCAATGAAGTGGCTCATGGTTGAAGGATAGCTTGAAAAATCTCTTTTTCTTTCTTAGGATGTCCCTTGAAGGACTTGTATGTTCCTCTGCCTCCTGCAGAGTTTTGTTGAATCTAGACATGCCTTTTATGCCCTACTACAATATCTCTGGGCATATCAACTAGAGCAGCAGAACCGACTGGAATATTGTCTGTCTCCCTTTGAACTGTTGAAGGGGGAGAATGTATTCTCTCTTCCTTCCTTTTATTTTGACTCTCTCTTGAGTCAAGTAACTCTCTCAACTGTCAGAAGGATGAAAGTTTTATTTTACCAACATAATAATTGATCGATAAGGTTTAGACTCCTGTACCAGGGATAATGGTCCAAGTCATGAGGGCTCCCACACTAGAGACAATACCCTTTACTTATTAAGAAAGAAATCAACTATAAAATTAATGATCAACTAATTTACGTGGATCTGTATTCATTCTCAAATCTATGTTTGTTCTTTAGAGGAATTACTTCTCCTCTCTCTTATCTTCATTCTTTTGGGTTGGGTTTGGATCAATGTCAGTAGTGGAAGCATATTGTCTTCCTTTCTTCCTGGTTGGACAATTTCTTGCATAGTGTCCATATTTGTCACATCTCAAGCATTGAATTTTTGAAACATCTCTTCTCTGATTGTGACCTGGGGATGATGGAGACTTCTCATCTATGAATGTTTCTCTGAAGTTTCTTTTGAATATTCCTCCTTTCTTTGTATGAAATGCAAGAACATGGTTGTCATCACAGATGTCTTCCACTCCTCTATTTCCAAGTCTAAGTTCTTCTTGAGTATAGTCTGTCCACACACGATCAAAAGTTGGTAACTTTTCTCTTCCACTGATCCTTTGAAGAAAAGGCTCCCAATGTTTTGGAAGATTGTTGAGAGTATATAAGACAAGTTCTCTGTCGGACATGATTTCTCCAATGGCTCCTAGCTGTTCTTTAATCTCTAATATCTTCATTAAGAAGGTAGCAATTGTATCACCTTTCGTCAACTTAGTACTTTGAAGCTGGCCCTTTAAGGTAATATCTCTGAGGGTGTTGTCACTTTCAAACATATATTTTAATGCTTCATACATTTCATAAGTTGTCTTTAGGTTGGCAATAGGAGGTAAGAGATGATCTTTTATTGAGTAGATGATTATTTTTCTTGCCTTGACATCTTCTTCCTTTCTTATATTCTTCTCTTCATCGATAGCTATATCTGGTAAATTTTTTGCTACCACATACAAAAGGTCATCTTATTCAAGGGTGAGCTGAAGCCTTGACTTCTAGGAGCTGAAGTTGCTTGTTCAATCAAGCCTATCTTTTACTAAAGTTCTATTCTTCATTTTTCTGGATTTCTTCTCAAACTCTCACCAAATGGACTTAGAAAGCCTAATGGTTTTGTTGGGCTTATGACTGCCAACAATAAACTTTGAGAGTTTCACAGGAATTCTTGTTGAGTTGAAATGTTTCTTCAAGAAGTTGTTGAAACCCTAAGAACAAGATTTTGCAGAAAATTTCGGCACCCTAGAAACCTTAGGGCCAAAAACTCAAAATATTTGGAAATTCACTTTGAAGATATCTGGAGATGCACCGAGTAAGTACGTATAACTTGATTCAAGTTTTAGCTCCAATATCCACTTGTAATGTGCTGAAAAGGTCAATCAAGTGAGGGCTATACAGATTTCTGTAGAAACCCTAGAGGACGTGCGAAACTGCAGAAGGAGGACGGATTAGATTTTTAAGTGCTTGTGCAAGGGTTCTTCAAGACCTATGCTCCGATACCATGTTTATTTTTCAATATGTAAGGTTTAATAATGAATTTCATTCCATTTTAGCATTTACCTTAAACCATAAACAATTTTGTTGCAACAACCAAGATCACAAGAAGAAACACCATGCACAAGTACACAAGAAGTATCCCGGGAAACCCTTCTCAACAAGGAAAGAAAATCCAGCCAATCCTTTGCCACATTCTTCAAGAGAAATACCTTCACCACTAAGAAAAAATAGCACACAAGAGGGTTCTTCCAAACCCTAGAAGACTAGCGCCCAAGAGAGGTGCACATGTTTCCCAAGAAGATGTACTTGTTGAAATTTCCAAACTCACACAAAATATATGATTCCTCAATGGGGAATTTACCTTTACTTATATTAGACTTGACCTGTCAATAGAAGTGTCTATTGGCACAACATGGTCAACCTCTCTAACTCACAATATAATTAATAATAACCATATTAATTATCTTTTAAATTAATTATCAATTACATTAAGGTGGGGCCGACCTATACCCTTTACATTACAATTAGGGTTACAGGTAGGTGTTATAACCCTAAATAGCACCACATATGCTTACCTGGCATCAGGCCAACTCATTTCCCTTCTTTGCCAAAACTCTGCTGAACAACTCTTTGAAAATCCTCTTGTGTAAAGGCCCACGTGCCCTAACCCATTACTGCACGCGTGTACACGCTGGCTGGCTCACAACAGCATGCGTGTACCTACTAAAGCATGAAAAAAGAAAAGTTTCCGACAGAACAAAAAGCTATGAGTGAGTTAACTAAAACTCCCGACCATGCATGGTCGAGGGTTCGTCCAAAACCCTAGCTCCTTCTAGCCTATAAAAGAAGGGGTAGGGGTACCTTTTGAAAGAGGAAAAAATATAGCGAAGAAACTCTACCCATTTACGTATTCCATTGTCCCAACCCTTTAGCCTTTCCTCATGCCAAAGGAGATTTAACGCAAAGTAGTTGAAGGACAGAAGAAGAGGAGTCCAGGATCAGGTTCAAGGAGCGGTGGCCAGTCTTAGCTTTTGTAAGTTGATTCACTTTACGTAATAAAAATAATGCTTTTCTCGTCCCAATTCATGAGCTGTCTATGATTTGATTAGTTTATGTTCAATTTCTAACCCTTGAGTATAGAAGTAGCATGCACGCATAGTTGTTGTTTGTCTTGAGTGAAGGTCATCTTTGGAAGGAGCAACGCAAACAAGTAATCAAGCACAACGAAGGATCGACATCGAACGCTGGTAATAAGGTAGGTGATCCTTTCCATGCATTTACTAAGGAAAAGGGGTTTAAATCTAGGGATGTAGGTAGAAGGTAGTTTCTTTTCGATCAAATCTACATGCAAAGTCTGAACTCTATTTTGCTAGTCCGTAGGGTGCTTTTCCCAACAACAGAATTGGCGACCGTACTGGGGAGAATACTCTTTAGGGTTCCTGGATTTATGTAAGTTTTTGGGTAGTTTAAAGACTAGGTTTTCTGTTTTTCTTTTCCTGTCTTTTTCATTCATTTCCATAAGGTCTGAGCTAGTAGGGAGTCTAGTTTTCCATACCAGCTTTCCCTGAATTTTGCTTGACTGTATTTTTCGAGACACATAGAGGTACACACGGCCTGTAGAAGGCCTGAACGCATGTACCCGAGCCCTATCCTCTGATAGCCTACGTGTGAACGCTAGTTGTAGAGATAGCAGTAGCGTGTAGGAGTTCAGAGAATCTTAGAGGTAGTCCTCCTCTTCCCTGTCAAAATCACACATTCTCAGGGGGTTTTCTGGAATCCTGTCTGAGTCTTGCTTGTTAACAGTCCTATCTCAGATTGCTTTTTTTTTTGCCTTATTATTTTTCCTTGCATTATTTGTTTTTTCTGTTAGAAAGAGTATCCAAGCCTTCAAGGGATCCTGGTTATCAATACCAGAGCCCTCTTCCTGGTCTGGACTGTCTGTTTTCATATTTTTCCTTAGAGTTTAGATATACACGCGCCCTGTACAAGGTCAGCCCGCGTGTACACGCCCTCTGTCTCTGTTCAGCACGCGTTTGCACGTGTTCTGTTTGAGTGACAGTCGCGTGCTTGTACAGGCTACTTTTTGTTTAGGGTGGGGTAGTCAT
Organism: Picea mariana; assembly: GCA_032191745.1. Classification (NCBI taxonomy): domain Eukaryota; kingdom Viridiplantae; phylum Streptophyta; class Pinopsida; order Pinales; family Pinaceae; genus Picea; species Picea mariana. The sequence goes on from JASDQU010102981.1 coordinate 59,541, forward strand.
CCCCTCCTTTGATAAGAAGTATTCCTCTCAGGTGTTTAAATCTATGTTTGAACAGTCAACAACTTAGGATTCATCTTACCCTTAGCCTGCTTTTTCTAAGTTAATAGTTGACAGAAAAAAAAATAAAAAATTGTTTTATGGTTTTTAGACAAGTGTGAGAGTCATTGTTTTTTCAATTGCCTTTGTGTGATTCTTTAACCTGATTCTTTGTGATCTGCGGTTTAAGCCAGAATTGTTTTTCTTGGTTTTTTGCTTGTCGGTATTTTCCCGTTTTTTCTTTACTAGCACTTAAATAAAAAAAAAAATCTCTTTTCATTTTCTTCTTTGGTTGAAGAGTGTGTTTCTGCATCATTAGCTAGAGAACAATATTTTATTTTGTAAGTTTTTTGTAGTTCACTTAGATCATAAGTAGCTCGTAGTTGAGCGAAATTCCTTTGAGTTTGCTGTCCAAAATCTTAGAAAAATTAAAAATCTTTCTTTGTGAAAAGTTGTTGAAATTTTGCATTTAGTAAAAGTTTTTTTGTTTCCAGCTTTTTCATTCATTTTTTTCTTTTGTTATTTACACATCATCAGTTTCACCCTCATACCCCTTGATGTAAGACAAAGCCATAAAAGCAACGGTAATTTTAAAATCTACTAGACTTTTATGTTTGTAGGGTTCACAAACTAGTTCAGGACTAGGGCCTTGGATTAGGTTGGAGAGGAAACTCTTCAAGGCCATTCAAAACCAAAAATTAGAGTCTGAGATAGGAAGTGTCTAAGTCCAGTTTTGTGGAATTTATCTGGGACCCCCCTCTAACACAGGGGATAAACACGAGGTCGCGTGCGGAAAGGTAGCGGAAATAACCCCTCCAAATTCGGACCAATCGTAGTGGAGAAAACATATAGAGGGCTTATTTTGGGATTCCGTCGTTTGCATTTGCGACGGGGCTTCGTGGGTCTCAAATCCGTTCAAGGTCCTCAGTTGTATTCTGGACCATTTACTCTCGATACCCTTGACAGGTTTCAGGCTCGATACCCTGCTTATTGTGGTCTACCCGACTTTCGACTGTACCCGCCTACTGACTGTTCGCGTGCTGGCAACCTAGTTGCCAATCTTTTAGGGACATACATAGGTGACTGTGGGGGTATACCGCGGTACCTAGGACAGACATCGGGCCACACTTTGCAGAGTATACCTGGAGGGTGCTTCCATGTTCGAGTTACACTTGCACCGGTAAGTTGCTCTAGTGTTGGTTGTTGTAACTGTTCTTCCAAATAGTTTAGTGATTGCTTGTCTTATCTCTTAGGGGATTCTTTTTAGTGTGTGTTACTTTTGAATGTTTAGAATAACTTAGCATGTCTTGGATCTTCTCACATAGTGGAGGATCCCGAGCTCCGCCGGTCACGAAGGCTTCTTGGACTGCCGCTGGTTACACTAGAGCCACCCCCGCCACCATTAAGGTAGAAGCTAGACTAATAAGGGTCTTTTGAAGCGACCGGGTTACAAACCTTTGTGCCCGAACAACTCCCAGAGGAATCAACCCTTTTGGACTTGGACGCAGCTACTTTTGGATCAATTGAAACCCCAACCACTGATATCTTGGCACCGTTTATTGTACCAATCCAATTTCACGAACACCAGACAGTGCCTCACACAACAATGGAAACAAATGTTGTTACTCCTTCTGGGAATTCGTCAATTCCCACCACAGTCGCCACCATAGGAGAGTCATCTCCTAACCTACTGTCGTCAGTCCGAGCCACCATGGTCTTGGCCACAACTACGTCACACAGTGGACCAAACCTGTCTATGGTGGCGACCACAACTCCCTTTACACCTAGTGCGACAGGCCCTCCGTTCTCATATGGTATGCCTAGTTCAGGTACAAGTCCTGTACTAACCTACTCCACTTTACAGACATTGGGTCTAGGGGCAGGGATCTCTAGCGCTCCTCTGCAAGGTCACCTTGGGGGAACTCCTATTCCTTTTAATGCTTTTCCTTATGCAGGAGTTCATATCCCTCCTTCATCCCCTTCGCTTGGTGGTCCACATCAGCAATCCGCCAGGCAACCTACACACAATAGTTTATTTGGAGCTGGGAGTCAGGGACCACCTGCGCACAGTATGCCGGTAGGTTCGACACCATTTTCTTGGAACGGAACGTTTGGTAACAACTCTTTCTCGTCAGCCGCTTTCTCGTCTGGGGGAAACCCCATTTTTGGACAATCTACTCCTGCACAGGGGGCACACATAGCAGGACCTTGGAATTCAGGACAAGGATCTTTTCCCTCCTTCGGAATGCCATTCTAGGGTAATTCTTTCAACAGTCAATGGAAGCTCGGACGGACCACTATGCCTCTCCCCGTAGGACCAGCATGGGGTAATCCTTCCCAAAGTCCTGCGAATACAATGCATGCCCAACACTCTATGTCCTTTTTGGGAAATCAACCGATGATGTCTCCACATATGCAAAATCCTTATGCTGGTCAGGGCCATGGTTTCTACCAGAACCCGAGCCAACAGCCAAACTTTTCCTGGCAACCTGGTGCCAGTCAAACTCCAGGACCCTTTTTCCCAGGTTATCAGCAGCAACCCAAAATACCATTCCTGGTGACTTTACACTTGCCAGATTTGACAAGGTTGTTGAATGATCTTATTTTTCACGATCCATGTTGGCCTCCTATGCCGACGAAGTTTCCTTCGGACATTCCAAAGTTCGAGGCCAAGCCTAATGAAGATCCAGGTGATCATGTGACTACCTTTCATCTTTGGTTCTCATCTAACTCATTGAAAGATGACTCCGTACAGTTGCGATTGTTTCAATGTACTCTTATTGGGAGTGCCATGAAATGTTACATCGAGCTCGATCGCTCAAGATACTCTTCTTTTGGCGAACTGGCGATGGCCTTCCTTAACCATTTCCAGTTACCTGTGAGATATGACGCTGGCACAAAGCTGCTCGCCAATTTCGAACAGACAACAACAGACCATATCTCTGATCATATCCGAGAATGGAGACGTTGAAAGAGTTTAATCAAGGTACCAGTCCCACCAACATTCTTTCTTGAGTGGTTCCTTAAGTCTTTGGTCCCACAGTTATCCAAAGACGTCGCGACATTCGGAGTTTTCTCCGAAGAAGATGCCATCATGAGGGCTCAATAGTTTGAGCTCATCTATTCTAAGTCTGGTTTATTATACAACTTCTTTCCAGAGGCACCACATTCGATACTGGATAAAACTAGATAGAGAGCTGGACCACATGCCGATGGTATTGTTGGTTCAGCACAAACCAAGCCCGCTGAGCAATTGACAAAACAGTTGCAACAGTTATCCATAAAACACACAGTGGCCAGCCAAAATACTGCTTTGGCTGCTCCCCCTACCCAAATGTCGGAAGTGCACACCATGTAGTCGATTAACCCAAAGGCCACCCAACAGCCTAAAGGGAAGAAAAAACAACGAAAGAAGGGTAAAGGGGACAAAAAACCCACTGATAATGCTGGCGGGGACAACACGGAAAAATGAAAGGTGAGGTATTCGTGCAACTTGTGCGCGGAAGACCACCCGACCCATCTTTGTCCTCGACTTGCAGAGGCTCAAAAGTTTGTCACACAGCAACAACAAGCCATGTTGACTAATCCCTTTCAACATGGGCAAAATCTAACTCAAGCCTCTACAAGCACAGAAGGGGGCAGCCAAGAAACCTGCCCACCTCCAAACAATCCCTCATCCACGAACGTATATATGGTTAGGGGTGATGCTTTCATATCAAATAGAGCGCCCGACTATAGTAAACCAAGCGCTTCTAAGAAGGGTAAAGAAGGTGATCTCCCATCTCTTCCTCTATAGATTGAGAAGACGTTGGGAGAAACAATAACACACATTCCAAAGGGTGCATTTAAAAAAGATTCTCACAACCCAAACGCAAGGGCCGCCCATAATTACTCTATGGTGGAGGATTTATCACAAACCCCTTGTGCGATGTCTGCTTTGGAGGTCCTCCAAAGCTGCCCTGCTCAGAGGAAATCCTTGTTAACCGCTTTGGGCTCTACTGAGACTTGTAATCCGGGCACCATCATGTTATATACAACCGACTTAAAACCTCGTCTGCCTTACCACGTAGAATTTCAGATAGTAGTGGCTCATCCCAGGAAAACTTTTAATCGGAATATCTTCCACACGGTGGTCGACGAGGGCGCCTCGACATGCATTATGTCGTTATCATGCTGGAAGGCCATTGGCCAGCTCATTTTGTCTCCATCACCTACTCTCCTCACTGCTTTCGATGATCATTCATTCCGACCACATGGCATCGTTCCTTCTTTCCCCGTGTAGTTAGGAGGGAAAACCGTGTGTGTCGAAGTAGAGGTAGTCGATGCTCCCCTCAACTATAACCTATTGTTAGGATGAAGTTGGACTTATGCTATGCAAGCTGTGGTTACTACAGTTTTCTGAGTCTTGTTGTTTCCACACGAGGGCCGGATAGTGACCATCGATCAATTATCTTTCTCCAGACCTGACCCATCTTTGGGGGCATCCACAGTCCCGATGATTGATAATCCTCAACCAGGTGTCGTTAATGTAGGAGTTGGTTTGTGCCCATCCTTGATGGGTACCTTCGATTACCCACCTCCTCATGATGATATCAAATTTATATCTAATCACCATAAGGTTGAGATTTTTCAAGTTTCGTCGTTCCGCACGACTTACTTTGAGGATCCTTGGATTCTTCCTTCCCCATCAGCCATGATGGATGAGACAGGGCACTCAGGCATGTCCATGCCCTTTTCTGTCGCTGAGGTAGCGTTCTCTTTAGTACAGCAAGCTTCAACTAACCCTGATCCGACTCCTGCACAAGAGTTAGATCCACTTCTAGAGACTATTTGGGCTTAGGGTTCTCTCGCTAACGTCAATTTGTTAGACTTGGTCTTTCCTTCTGACAAAGCAGTAATCGAAGCAATGACTAGTCTGGACAAACCTTGGGAAGATCTTCATCACAGATCATATTTTCTCCCAGATTTAAGCTGAATCGAAGCAGGAGAATTCACTGTTACCATGATGGGAGATCAACCATGTCCTATTAATCTCTTAGCTACGTAGGAAATTTATGCTGAGGGCAATATGGAGACTATTGCTGAAACTATACCCATCAACATCTCCCGAAACCCTGGCGTCGTGGAGAATGTCTTTGTTGGAGCGGATTGCTCCCCCGAAGAAATTCAAATTTACACAGATCTTTTCAAAGAATTCCGTGATGTTTTTTCCTGGTCTTATGAGGAAATGCCAGGTATCGATCCGAAAATAGTTGAACATGAAATCACAACGTATCCTGATGCCAAGCCTGTTCGACAAAAAGTACGTCCAGTCAATCCCAAGAAAGAAGCAGCCATCAAGATTGAGGTTGAGAAATTGCTAAAGGCAGGTTTTATTTATCCTATCCATTTGACTCAATGGGTGTCAAATCCTGTGCCGGTCAATAAAAAACAAGGCACGATTCGTGTATGTAATGATTTCCGTGATTTGAATAAGGCATGTCCCAAAGATAATTTTCCAACACCATTCATCGACCAGATCATTGATGAATGTGCCGGTTGTGAAGCCTTTTCTTTCATGGATGGTTTTTTGGGATATAATCAAATCCAAATCAAACCTGAAGACCAACAGAAAATGACATTCATTTTTCCGTGGGGTACATTCGCATATCATAAGATGCCTTTTGGCTTTAAAAATGCTGGAGCCACATTCCAGCGGGCCATGTATTTTGCTTTTCATGACCTCAAGCCTATAGTTGAGGCCTATCTAGATGATTTAGCATCACGCTCTCGCAAGCGAACGAATCATCCCACACACCTTAGACTAATCTTCGAGCGCTTTCGCTACTTTAGGATTCGCTTGAATCCAAACAAGTGCAGCTTATGCATAACGTCAGGATGATTGTTAGGTTTCATTGTATCAACAACAGGGATCATGGTCGATCCTCTTAAGGTGGAGGCAATAATCCAGTTTCCCCCCCCACGCACAATCCTACAACTTCAGAGTCTACAAGGCAAGACGAACTTCTTACGATGCTTCATTGCCAACTATGCCGAAATCACCAAGGGATTTATGCGTTTACTAAAGAAAGATGTTCCTTTTCTCTGGGACGAAGCCACTCAACGCGCTTTTGACACATTAAAACATGCCCTCACAACCGCACCTCTACTACGACCACCTAACTATAACAAATATTTCTTATTATATCTGGTTGCCGCAGAGTCAACCATTGGCATGGTTTTAGTTCAGGAAGATGATTCATTCTCAGAATACGTGATCTATTACCTAAGCCAAGGCCTCGTAGGACTGGAACTCAATTATTCTCATATCAAAAAACTTGTGTTGGTAGTAGTTCATGCTGTTCAACGGTTCCGTCACTATGTTCTGTTTCGCAAGACCACCGTCATTGCTGTCATGAATACATTTCAGTACATGTTGACACGACGATTTATAGGCAGAAAAATAAGTAGATGGATAGTCATCCTCCAAGAATTTGACTTAGACTTTGTTTCAGCAAAGTCCAAGAAGTCATTGGTCTTCGCAGAGCTTGTTTTGGAACTTTCGGTTGAGTCAGGTGACGTTGTGCCTAAGGAATCACCTATCCGGGGAGATATGTTTTTGATTTCATCTTCATACCCTTGGTACGGAGATATACTTATCTATCTCCAGACTTTGAAATGCCCCACCTCTGCTTCTCGTGACGAGCGTCGGCGGATACGCCATCAGGCTAAAAATTATCTCATACTCGATGATACATTGTATCGAAGAGGTGTAGACTGCATCTTATGTCGATGTCTCACTCATGAGGAGGCCATCATCATTCTCAATGATTGCCATACTGGAGCTTGTGGAGGTCATTAATCTAGGTTGGAAACAACCCAAAAGATTCTACGAGCATGTTACTTCTGGCTGACACTTATCAAAGATTGTATCGAATTGGTCAAGAAGTGCCATCCGTGCCAAATCTTCTCTCGGAAGATGAGGGCACATCCCACACCTATGTTTCATGTCATCACAGTTGGTCCCTTCACTAAGTGGGGGATTGATTACACTACATGCAACCCCCCCGTCAGCAAGAGGGCACCGTTATATCATCGTAGCTGTCGACTACTTCACTAAGTGGGTCGAAGCTATGCCAACATTTAAAGATGATGGAGAGACTACAACTGTCTTCTTATTCAACCAGATCATAGCAAGGTTTAGCATCCCGAGAGATATTGTCACTGAACATGGCAGTCACTTTCAGAACCAAATGATGACTGAATTAACATCAAAGCTTGGGTTACGACAGGAGCATTCATCACCTTACTACCCCCAAGCCAATGGGAAGGTGGAAGCTGTAAACAAAACTCTTAAGACTATTCTACAACAAAATATCAACTCAGCCAAGTCAAATTGGCATTTGATGTTGTACTCGACATTATGGGCTTACCGAACATCTATTAAGACTGCAACCAATTTCTCACCTTTTCAACTCATTTACGGGCTGGAGGCAGTCTTGCCCATCGAATGTCAGATCCCATCTCTAAAATTGGTAGTACAATTATTTCCAGACACTTCTCCGGTTGAAGAACGGTTCGTACACCTTGAGCAACTCAATGAGTAGCGTCACGATGCGGCCCTAGCCAACAAGGCTCACAAACATAAGGTCAAGTTTCAGTATGATAGGTCCATTCATCCTCAGATTTTATCTGAGGGCGACCTTGTCCTGGTTTATGACCAAGATAAGGACCCCCTGGGGGAAGGAAAGTTTAAACCCATGTGGTTCGGACCCTTCATCATAAAAGAGGTATTAAAAAAGGGCACTTATCGTTTGGTTGATTTTGAAGGGAATGCTTTGGCGGAGCCTAGAAATGGGCTCTACCTCAAGAAGTATTACTCATAGACAGGTCACTGTGGGTAACTTTTTGTAACATATGTATAGTCTTTATACTATTACTTTTTAAGTTTCTTTTAAGTGCTAAGGACGTTTCATTGATGTTATCTTTCATCAATATGGTAGATCTCAAGTGATTTCGAGGTGTTCATTGGGTATGCTGACGGTGCTAGTCGGCACACGCGGAGGCTTGCCTTCGCAGCTTGGGTGATCTTTACACCTCAGGGCCAGTTGTTGTCTTCCGGAGGTATATTCTTAGGTGACACCACAAATAATGTCACTGAGTATAGTGCAATTATTGAGTTGCTTTGTGACGCATTGTCATTGGGTATCTGTCATCTCCGGGTCTATCTCGACGCTCAACTGGTTGTGTCGCAGCTAAACAGAGTATACCGGGTTCATGATCCAACTTTACATCGACGATTCCTTAGGGTACGTCTCTTAGAATGAAACTTTGATTATATTACATATTTTCATGTTCCTAGGAGATTAAACCAAATTAAAGATACTCTAGCTAATCAAATTTTATATTGGTATCTTGCACACATATGAAAGAATGTTGACATAAGCATGTAAATACATTTTTGCACACGCGATCCTTAAGACAAAAAAGATAAAAAAAAACCATATATAACATCATAAAACAACCAGAGTACATAGATGGACGCAAGCGCCTAAAAAATGGGACTAATAAACGAGTCACAGGGCTTATGCCCTCAAAAAATATATACAAGTAAGTGCTCGTGGCACGTCAAAAGTCTACATAGGTTCAGGGCCTATGGGCCCTATTATAATAGTCCACAGCATGGGCTAAACGCCTAAATAATCAGACCCATGTCCGAGGTTCCCCCACGACATGAGGCTGCATGGATGGCGGCAGGTCCTCTATCTCTGCCATCGGGACTGTGCGAGTGAGTGCAATGAAGTTCCGCTCAACTCGTCTAAGGACTCTCTCAGCCTCCCCGACTGGGAGGTTCCCTACTACTGCTACTCCTCTGGTGGTGGCAGTTGCGGCTTCTGTCCGAGGATGACGCCTGTTCCGTGCATAATCGGCAGGTCGCACGGGTCCCACATCTGCATACAACAAACGCTTACCCATCAAATACACTGGCATACAAAAAATGATATATATCACAAAAATGACATAAAAATTACATATGCAAACAAAAAAAACTACAAAGGTGGAGACTTACCCATCTCCCCTCGCTCCTCACCAGGAGGCACGGGTATCTCAGGATCTCTAGAAAAATCTATCCCTGCATATGGGTAGTCCTCGATCATAGGGATCTGCCGTGACATCCACGCAAATAATGCATCATCGAAGGACTCATTGGTCCTTCCACCACCCTGTCGCAACAGTAATACTGCCCATCTACACATTGCACAAAATGAGGCCTGATGTCCTCGTACTACTTCCCGAGGGCTAAAGCTCATAACTCTCTTGAAGAAAAATGAACACAAGATCGTCCCGAACCCAAAATTAATTTGTGTCTGCTGTCAAAAATCTGTCAATTGCCTCTTCATACACTCCAGTAATGTAGTACTCCAGTCAAAAATCTGTGCATTCAAGCATTGGATCTCACAGTTCATCTGTGCGCGAGAAGCCTGATGCAAGGCTACTGAACCGGTAATCCACCCAATTAGTAATAATATCACCTGCAGCAATAGGTTAGTGATCTTACTGATAGGTACCTAGGAGCCCACACGATCAGTCCCAGCCTCACAGTGCTCGACTATCAGTTCCAAGATCTTACTTGGTCCCGTAGGAAAGGTCCTAAAGTTGACTGGTTCCCCTCTTCTTGAGAGGCCAGTCAAAAAATAGATATCCTCGGTGGTGGGCACCAGTGATTGCCCCTCTAGCATAAAGGCCTTTGCATCAGGGTGCTAGTAGTCAATCAAGGTATTCAGTAGCCTTGGTTGTGCATGCATAAATGGACATAGAAAGAACTTTAGTAAACCACATTGCATCAACACGACCACGACATTCGGATCTGCCGCAACCAACTCACTGACTGCTTCATGCTCTCTTTCCCTCCACTAGACATACATCCTGCCAACACAACAAGGTTCAGGAGGGTCAGCACTTGCATTTTAATTCTTTTTTTCTACAAAAGGGGGGTCCACGCGAGCTGTCGAGGCGACAGTAGCGTGTACACGCGGGCAAACTTTACTCTGCCCGCGTGTACACGCGGCCTATCCAGAGACAACCCACGTGTACCTAGGGCCAACTTTTTTAAGGTCAGCGCCCACCCAAAAAATGAATTTAAAAACAAAATTGAAGAATTGAATAGCTAGATAAGGGTTTTTGTACTTACTTGGTCCAAGCGGAAGTTCGTTTCGTCCATTGTAGCTCCCGGAATCACCGTTTTTAGCAAAGGGGGTCTTTTGGCTCCAGAGTCAATTTCCAAATCAACAATGGTGATAATGAGCTGCCAGCTTCTATTTATAGACTTTTTGGCCTCTTTTTGTCACTTCTTTGGCCTCCCTTATCAGTTTATTTATACCAAAAACCATTTTGAGTGATTTCGGAGGTATATGGGAGGGATGTGATCGGGTATTGGGACACTTTTTTGAGTTTTGAGAAAATTTTGATGGTCCATAATTTTTTTTCCAAGAATCAACTTGAGCATATAGGTTAGGTTATTACCCCAACTTTTGCGTCTCGTTGTCTTTTTCCTCTGCTATAGGATCGATCCCATCAGGTTGTGACACAAAACCATCATATCTGCTTTAGAAGTGTCACAACTTGGCGGTAGAGCTTACTAGAACATGGATGCCCTAGGTAGGTCCTAGTTGCATTATGGTGTCCGTGCCGTCTCTAAGACACTGTAGGCTCAGGAGTCCTTATAGTCTTTCCTGAATATGAGTTTGAGCCTTATTTGCATGATTCTTCCTCACTCTTTGTCTCACCCTCAGGACTCCCAAAAAATAAACGGGTCTCCTTTTAAGCCCTTTTCAGACCCTCTAAAGATGAAAAGATTGCCGAGCGATCTTGTGGCCTTTCATGCTCGTTAAACTAAAATTTGAAGTCACGTCTGTCCGGCGGTAGTTTACCCCTTTTTCGGTCCGGATGGTCAACTGTACGAACAAAGGTATACTCTATCAAATTTTCGTTCTTTAGAAGAGTACTCTCAGGTATAATTTTATTCCTTTTTCGGGCTTGAGGGACTAAACTTACGAAAAAGAAACCCCCACAGAGTCCATAGTTAAGCTCTTTTCAGACTCCCTAAAATTGAAAAGATTGCCGAGTGACCTTATTCTTTCACACTCGTTAAATTGGTCCACAAGAATATTCCTGATGGAGTCCATAG
>JASDQU010102981.1:71253-136177 GCA_032191745.1 Picea mariana
CAAAAAGGCTAAGGGGGATAAAAAACCAACTGATAATGCTGGCGAGGGCACCACGAAAAAGAGGAAGGCGAGGTATCCGTGCAACTTATGTGCGGAAGACCACCCGACCCATCTATGCCCTCAGCTTGCGGAGGCCCAGAAGTTTGTCACACAACAACAACAAGCCGTGTTGACTAATCCCTTTCAGCATGGGCAGAATTTAAATCAAGCCTCTACAAGTGCCGAAGGGGGCAGCCAAAAAACCTTCCCTCCCCCAAACAATTCCTCTTCCATGAACGTATACATGGTTAAAAGTGATGCCTTAATAACGACTAGAGCACATGACTATAGAAAACCAAGCGCCTCTGAGAAGGGCAAGGAAGCCGAGATCCCATCTCTTCCTCTACAGATCGAGAAGACATTGGGTGAAACAATGACACACATTCCAAAGGGTGCATTTAAGAGGGCTTCTCACAATCCAAACGCAAGGGCCGCCCAAAACTACTCTGTGGTGGAAGATTTATCCCAAACCCCTTGTGCTATGTCTTCTTTGGAGGTCCTCCAAAGTTGCCCTGCTCAGAGGAAAGCCTTGTTGACTGCTTTAGGCTCTACTGAGACTTGTAACATGGGTACCATCATGTTAGATACGAATGACTTGAAACCTCGTCTGCCTTACCACGTCGCGTTTCAGATAGTAGTGGCTCATCCCACGAAAACGTTTACACGGAATATCTTCCGCACGGTGGTTGATGAGGGTGCTTCGACTTGCGTTATGTCGTTAGCATGATGGAAAGCCATTGGTCAGCCTGAGTTGTCTCCATCACCTACTCTCCTCACTGCGTTTGACGGTCATTCTTTCTGACCACATGGCATCATTCCTTCTTTCTCTGTGCAGTTAGGGGGGAAGACCGTGTGCGTTGAAGTAGAGGTAGTCGATGCCCCCATCGACTACAATCTCTTGTTAGGTCGTAGTTGGAGTTATGCTATGCAAGCGGTGGTCGCTACAATTTTTTGAGTCTTATTGTTTCCACATGAAGGCTGGATAGTGACCATTGATCAGTTGTCCTTCTCTCGACCTGACCCAGCCTTGGAGGCATCCACGGTTCCCATGATAGATAACCTCAAGCCGGTGTCGTTAACATAGGAGTTGGTTTGTGTCTATATTTGATGGGTACTTTCGATTACCCACCTCCTCATGGTGATGTCAAGTTTATATCAACTCACCACAAGGCTGAGATTTTCCATGTTTCGTCGTTCCGCACGACTTACTTTCAGGATCCGTGGATTCTTCCTTCCCCATCAACCATGATGGACGAGACAGGGCACGCTGGCATGCCCATGCCCTTGTCGGCCGCTGAAGTAACATACTCTTTAGTCCAACAAACTTCGGCTACTCCTGATCCGACTCCCACACAAGAGTTGGATCCACTTCTTGAGCCTATCTGGGCTCAGGGTTCTCTTGCTCCCACCGATTCATTAGACTTAGTCTTGCCTTCTGATGAAGTTGTAATCAAAGCAATGACTAGTTCAGAAAAACCTTGGGAAGATCTTCATCACAGATCATATTTCCTCCCAGAGTTAAGTCGAATCGAGACAGAAGAATTCACTATCACCATGACGGGAGATCAGTCATGTCCCATTAACCTCTTAGCTACACAAGAAATTTACGTTGAGGGCAATATGGCGACTATCATTGCCACGATACCTATCAACATCTCCCACAACCCTGGCATTGTGGAGAATGTCTTCGTCGGAACAGATTTATCCCTCGAAGAGATTTAGATTTACATGGATCTTTTTAAAGAATTCTGTGACGTTTTTGCCTGGTCTTATGAGGAAATGCAAGGCATCGATCCGTAAATAGTTGAACATGAAATCACAACGTATCCTGATGCTAAGCCTATTCGATAGAAACTTCGTCCAGTTAATCCTAGGAAAGCAGCAGCCATCAAAGCTGAGGTTGAGAAATTTCTCAAGGCCGGGTTCATTTACCCAATTCATTTGACTCAGTGGGTGTCAAACCTCGTACCGGTCGATAAAAAACAAGGCACGATTCATGTATGTACTGATTTCTGTGATTTAAATAAGGCATGTCCAAAAGATAATTATCCAACCCCATTCATCGACCAGATCATTGAGGAATGTGCCGGTTGTGAAGCCTTTTCGTTCATGGATGGTTTCTCAGGCTATAATCAAATCCAAATCAAACCTGAGGACCAACACAAAATGACATTCATTTGTCCATGGGGTATATTCGCCTATCGCAAGATGCCTTTTGGTCTCAAGAATGCTGGAGCCACTTTCCAGTGGGCCATGTATTTTGCGTTTCACGACCTCAAACATATAGTCGAGGCCTATCTAGATGATTTAGCATCATGCTCTCGCAAGCGAAAGGATCATCCTATGCACCTCCGACTAATCTTTGAACGCTGTCGCTACTTCCAGATTCGCTTGAATCCCAACAAGTGAAACTTTTGCGTCATGTTAGGACATTTGTTAGGTTTCATAGTGTCAACCACATGGATCGTGGTCGATCCTCTTAAGGTGGAGGCGATAATCCAGTTGCCCCCCCCACGCACAATCTTACAACTTCAAAGTCTTCAAGGCAAGGCAAACTTCTTACGACGCTTCATCGCCAACTATGCTGAAATCACCAAGGGGTTCATGCGTTTACTGAAGAAAGATGTTCCCTTTGTTTGGCACGAAGCAGCGCAATGCTCTTTCGACACATTGAAACATGCTCTTACAACCGCACCTCTGCTACGGCCACTGAATTATAACAAGGATTTCCTATTATATCTGGCTGCTGCAGAGTCAACCATAGGCATGGTTTTAGTTCAGGAAGATGATTTTTTTTCTGAATACGTGATCTATTACCTGAGCCAAGGCCTCATAGGATTGGAACTGAATTATACCCATCTCGAAAAACTTGCGTTGGCAGCAGTTCATGCTGTTCAACGGTTCCGTCACTATGTTCTATTTTGCAAGACCACCGTCGTTGCCGTCGTGAATCCATTCCAGTACATGTTGACATGATGAGTTATCAACAGAAAAATCAGTAGATGGATGGTCATCCTCCAAGAATTTGACTTAGACTTCATTTCAGCCAAGTCCAAGAAGTCATTGGTCTTCGCAGAACTTATTTTGGAACTTCTGGTTGAGTCAGGTGACGTTGTGCCTGAGGAATCACCTATCCGGGGGATATGTTTTTGATCGAATCGTCAGACCCCTGGTATGGAGATATACTGATATATCTCCAGACTTTGAAGTGCCCCACCTCTGCTTCTCATGATGAGCGTCGACGGATACACCATCAGGCCAAGAACTATCTCATACTAAACGATACGTTGTATCGGAGAGGTGTAGACTGTATCTTGCGTCGATATCTCTCTCATGAGGAGGCCGTCATAGTGCTCAACGATTGTCATACAGGAGATTGTGGCGGTCACTTATCTGGGTTGGCAACAACCCAAAATATTTTACGAGCAGGTTACTTCTGGCCCACACTTATGAAAGATTGTATTGAGTCGGTTAAGAAGTGCCATCCGTGCCAAATCTTCTCACGGAAGATGAGGGCACATCCAGCTCCTATGTTTCCTGTCATCACAGTTGGTCCCTTCACTAAGTGGGGGATTGATTACACTACATGCAACCCCCCGTCAGCAAGGGGGCACCGCTATATCATCGTAGCTGTCGACTACTTCACTAAGTGGGTCGAAGCTATGCCAACGTTTAAAGATGATGGAGAGACTACAACTCTCTTCTTGTTTAACCAGATTATAGCACGGTTTGGCGTCCCGAGAGATATTTTCACCGACCATGGCAGTCACTTTCAGAACCAAATGATGTCCGAGTTAACATCAAAGCTTGGGTTACGGCAAGAACATTCATCACCTTACTACCCCCAAGCCAATGGGAAGGTGGAAGCTGTTAACAAAACGCTTAAGACAATGCTACAGCGAACCATCAACTTAGCCAAGTCAAACTGGCATTTGATGTTATACTCGGCATTATGGGCTTATCGAACATCAGTTAAGACTGCAACCAATTTCTCACCGTTCTAGCTCGTTTACGGGTTGGAAGCAGTCTTGCCCATCGAATGTCAAATTCCATCTCTGAAATTGGCAGTACAGTTATTGCCAGACACTTCTCCACTTGAAGAATAGTTAGTACACCTTGAGCAGCTTGATGAACAGCGTCGCGATGCGGCCCTGGCCAACGAGGCTCATAAACATAAGGTCAAGTGTCAATATGATAGGTCCGTTCGTCCTCGGATTTTTTCTGAGGGCGACCTTGTCCTGGTTTACGACCAAGATAAGGACCCCCTGGGGGCAAGCAAGTTCAAACCCATGTGGTTCGGACCCTTCATTGTTAAGGAGGTTTTAAAAAAGGGTGCTTATCGTCTGGTTGATTTTGAAGGGAATGCTTTGGCGGAGCCTAGAAATGGGCTCTACCTCAAGAAGTATTACTCATAGCATGGTAACTGTGGGTAACTTCTTGTAACATATGTATAGTCTTTTGCACTATTACTTTTTACATTTCTTTTGAAAAACGTGTTATGGATGTGTCATTGATTTTATCTTGCATCAATATGGTAGATGTCAAGTGAGTCTGAGGTGTTCGTTGGGTATGCAGACGGTGCTAGTAGACACACGCGGAGGCTTGCCTCCGCAGCTTGGGTAATCTTTACACCACAGGGTCAGTTGTTATCTTCCAGAGGGATATGCTTAGGTGACATCACAAATAATGTTGCTGAGTATAGTGTAGTTATTGAGTTGCTTCGTGACGCCTTTTCATTGGGTATCTCTCGTCTCCGGGTCTATCTAGACGCTTAACTGGTTGTGTCGCAGCTAAATAGAATATACCGAGTCCTCGATCCGACTTTACATCGACGATTCCTTAGGGTACACCTCTTGGAACACAACTTTGATTATATTACATATTTTCATGTTCCTAGGAGTCTAAATCAAATCACGGATACTCTAGCTAATCATGTTTTAGATTGGCATCTTGCTCACACATAAAAAAGATCATGATCATACACATGTCAATACATTTTTGCACACATAAATCCATAAGACACAAAAAAAAAATAAAAACCATATATAAACATCATAAAATCCTCAGAGTACATAGATGGGCGCAAGCACCTCAAAAAATGGGAACCATAACGAGTCACTGGGGCTTATGCCCTCAAAAAATAGATACATATCAGTGCTCGTGGCACATACAAGTCTACAAGTCTGTTTAGGGCCTATGGGCCCTGTTATACTCAAATACAGCCTGGCCCAAATGCCTAAACAATCGGACCCATGTCCGAGGTACCCCCACAATATGATTCTGCAAGGAGGGCGGCAAGTCCTCTATCTCTACCATGGGAACTGTGCGAGTGAGCTCAGTGAAGTTCCGCTCAATCCACCTAAGAACCCTCGCGGCCTCTCTTGCTGGGAGGTTCCCTGCTATTGCTGCTCCCCTGGCGGCAGAAGCTGCGACCTCTGGCCGTGGGTGGCGCCTGTTCCGTGCATAATCGACAGGTCACGTGGGTCCCACATCTGCACGCAACACAATGTTCAGCCATCAAAACCTCTGTTATACAAAAACATGATATATATATCAAGAAGACATAAACAAAAATTACATATGCACACAAAAAAAATAGATAGGTGGAGACTTACCCATCTCCCCTCGCTCCTCACCAGGAGGCACTGGTATCACTGGATCTCTGGAAAAATCGATCCCTGCATATGGGTAATCCTCAATCGCTGGGATCTGTCATGACAGCCAGGCAAAAAATTTGTCATTGAAGGCCTCCATGGTCCTTCCACCACCCTGTCGTGGCAACAACGCTGCCCATCTGCACACTGCAGGGAAAGTAGTCAGATGTCCTTGTACCGTCAACCGAGGACTGAAACATGGAACTCTCTCAAAGAAAAACGAACATAGGATGGTCCCAAACCTGAAGTTCCTATGCGTCTGCTGTCTGCAAGCTATCAATTGACTGGTCATGCTTGCTAGTAATGTGGTACTCCAGTCAAAAATTTGTGCATTCATGCACTGAATTGCACAGTTCATCTGTGCGCACGAAGCCTGATGCACGGTTGCAGAGCCGATAATCCTCCCGATGAGTGATAAAATGGTCTGGAGGGCGAGTCTGGTAATCCTAGTCACGGGAAGCGAGGAAGATCTCTGATCGGTCGCAGCCTCACAGTACTCCTCTATCAATTCTGAGACTTTTCTTGGCCCCACAGGAAACATATGAAAGTTGATGGGTTCCCCTCTCCTCGAGAGGCCTGTCAAAAAGAAGATATCCTCGGTGGTGGGCACCGAGGATTTCCCCTCTATCATAAAGGCCTCAGCATCTGGGTGCCAATAATCAACCAAGGCATTCAGTAGCCTGGGTTGAGTGTGCATAAATGGACACAGGAAAAAATTTACCAAGCCACACTGCATCAGCACGGCCATAACATTTGGATCTGCAGCCACTGCCTCATTGGCAGCCTCGTGCTCCCTCTCTCTCCAATGAACATACATCCTGCCAAAACCACAAAGTAAAAGGAGGGAGTTAACTCTTGATTCAATCAACTTTTCATTACGCGGGGGGCACCTGCGGGCTGTCGAGGCGACAATCGCGGGTACCCGCACGCAGCTTTGGCTCTGCGCGTGGGTACCCACGGGCTGTCCTTGGACAACCCGCGTTTGCCTAGGGCTGACCTCTTTGAGGTCAACGCCTACCCCCAAACTCAAAAACAACCAACAATTGAGGTATTGAAATGCAAGATAAGGGAGTTTGTACTTACTTGGTCCAAGCAGAAGTCCATTTCGTCCACTGTAGCTCCCGGAATCACGATCTTTGGCAAAGGGGGTCTTTTGGCTCCAGAGTCAATTTCCAAATTAACAATGGTGATAATGAGCTGCCGGCTTCTATTTATAGACTTTTTGGCCTCTTTTTGTCACTTTTTTGGGGCCCCTTTATCAGTTTCTTTATACCAAAAACCATTTTGAGTGGTTCAGGAGTTATATGGGAGGGATTTGATTAGGTATTGGGACATTTTTCATTGAGTTTCAGAAAATAAAAAAAAATATATATATGGACGGTCCATAATTTTTTTTTCAAAAATCAACTTGAGCATATAGGGTAGGATTTCATCCCCACTGTTGCATCTCGTTGCCTTTTTGTTATTACGATATAGGATCGATCCCATCCAGTGGTGACACAGAACCATCATATCTGCTCTAGAAGTATCGCAACTTGGTGGTAGATCTTTCCAAAACATGGATGCCCCAGGTAGTTCCTGGTTGCATTATGGTGTCCATGCAGTTTCTAACAACACTGTAGGCTCAGGAGTCCGTATAGTCTTTTCGGAATATGAGTTTGAGCCTCATTTGCATGGGTCTTATTCACTCTTTGTCTTACCCTCCGGACTCCCAAAACATAACGGGTCTCCTTTTAAGCCCTTTTCAGACCCTCTAAACATGAAAAGATTGCCGAGTGATCTTGTGACCTTTCACGCTCGTTAAACTGAAATTTGAAGTCACGTCTGTCCGGTGGTAGTTTACCCCTTTTTCGGTCCGGATGGTCAACTGTACGAACAAAGGAATAATCTATCGAATTCCAATTCTTTAGAAGAGTATCCTCAGGTATAATTTTATTCCTTTTCGGGCCTGAGGGACTAAATTTATGAAAAAGAAACCCCTCCGGAGTCCATAGTTAAGCTCTTTTCAGACTCCCTAAAATTGAAAAGATTGCCGAGTGACCTTATTCTTTCACACTCATTAAAACGGTCCAGAAGAATATTCCTGACAGAGTCCATAGTGAAGATTTTTTCAGACTCCTTAAAAGTGAAAAAATAGCTGAGTGATCTTGTCCTTTTCACACTCATTAAAATGGCTTTGAATTGGCGTCTAATCGGTGCTAGTTTACCCCTTTTTCGAATCGATTAGACTATTGACGAAAAAGGTACCCCAATGGAGTTTCCTTTTATGCTTTTTCAGACTCTCTAAATATGAAAAATCACTGAGCTTCCCTTCTTTGGGCTCGTTAAACTTACATCGAAGGACGTTACCATTGTGTGTTCTATCAACCGCATCTGCAACCTTTACCTTTCAGCCTAGTAACAGTTTGCGTCTGCGTTTTAACACCTTTGGCCACTGGAGAATTTTTCCCGAGTTTTCTTTCCTAGAACATCAGTCTTGTCCTTGTGCCTTGAGCTTGTATTTTTTCTATACTCGTTCCTCCCTTGTAACGTAATATTCCTTTATTCTTTTTCCAAATCAACAAAAAGAACAAAAAAATCAAATATACCCCAAAAAGAGGATGGGAAAAGTATTTTCTTTATTAGCAACATTATGAGTCGCCCTTGGATAAAGCACATCTGACCGTTTGATTCATCAGACTATGGGATGTAGTACGACTTTAGGAATCTTTGCTTGCTATATTGAGTTGTGTCCTCCCCCGTTTGGTTACTCTTCCAAACATATGGAGAGTTTGCGTTGCCTCCTGCTTCGTAGACTTATGATTAATAGATATGCTTCCCGAGTCTTATCACTTGTCGTGCTATTGTCCAAGGGAAGTTTGTCACTAAGCCTGAGTCGGCCCCTCTGCAATATGTCTCTTGTCCGCATACCCAGCCATCCTGAACGTCCAATCAAGTCTTTGTTCAAAATCACTGAAGCCTTCAGTCCGATCATCATGATTATCAAGTCCATAACCGACAAGCCGTTGAAGACCTCTAGGTAGTGTATTCGTACACTCACATTACACTCCTACCTGAGTTTAGAAGATTTTGAAGTTGTTTCTTGAGCTTTGAAGTACACCCATCAGGGCGAATCAACTTCTGGGAGATGGATACTTTATATGTTTATCTTTCTGATTTTGAGATGTAACTCCACTGTGTATTATTTGCGGCTACTCTTCATTGTTATTTGACATGGATCTACAGTGTATTTGGTTGGTAGCCATGGTTCTATTTTATTCCGAGCATGGGCATGCCCGCCTCGGTGAGACATTTGATATTTTTTGCAGATGGCATCTCCTGATTCCTGATTCCTGGGCTCACTCATTCAGCATATCAATACAGATTGGTAAAGAATTGATAATGTATTTCGGCCATCAAATGCTCTTCTGACCTCACACATTAGGGGGCATCTGTTATAACCCTAAATTGCACCACACATGCTTACCTGGCATCAGGCCAACTCATGTCTTTTCATTGCCAAAGCCATGCTGAATTAAACCTTGAAAAACCTCTTAAATTAAGTAACCTGCTCCCTAACCCATTACTGGGTGCGTTGGAACCCTGGCAGGCTTACTACTGCATGCGTTGGAACGCTGGCTGGCCCACTACAACCCACGTTTACCTAACAAAGCACAAAAACAGGAAAGTTGCCGACGGAACAAAAAGCTTTGGGTCAGTTAACTGGAACTCCCAGCCATGCATGGCCGAGAGTTCGTCCAAAACCCTAGCTCTTTCTAGCCTATAAAAGAAGGGGTAGGGGTACTATTTGGAAGGAGGAAAAAGATAGCAAAGAAACTCTGCCCAATTTCCAAATCCATTTGTCCCAACCCTTTATCAGTTCCTCAAGCCTAAACGAGAATTCAAGCAAAGCAATTGGAGGACAAAGAAGAGGAGGAGCCCAGGATCAGGATCGAGGAACGGTGGCCGGTCTCTATCATTATTGTAAGTTGATTCATCTTGAGATTAATAAAAGAATACTTTTCCCATCCCAATATGCGAGTAATATATATTTTATTTGATTTATGTGTAATCTCTAACCCTTAGGTAGAAGAATAGCACGCATGCGTAGTGTTTTGTCTTGATTGCAGAATTGTTTTTGGAAGGAGCAGCGAGAGCAAGTGGATAAAGCGTAACGAAGGATCTACATCAAACGTCGATATAAAAAGGTTAGTAGGTATTTTCCATGCTTGTGTGTGAAAAAGGAGTTTGAGTATTGGGGTGATAGGTTAAAAGTGTTTTTCTTTGAGGATCTGCATACAAGTTCAGCCCTAGCTTGTTAGTCCGTAGGGTATTATTTCCCAACAACATTGTGGGGTCGAGACTCATAGATAGAATGAAACTTCCACATATATGGTTATCATAGACTTCAAGTGGGGAAACATCACACAATACCTCATCCTTTAAGGGGTTTATGCCATAGGACATGTGACATTGTTGGATGATACAAACTCCTTGTCCTTGGCTCAACCATTTGATGGTGTATGGTTGAGGGTGTGACACTGTTGGAAAATTAAATCTCTTGATGACTTCAGTTGAGATCATGTTCTTATGATTCCCACTGTCAATAATGAAATGCAGTGGGGTCCCCTTTACCCACATCTATGAGTGGAATATGCACTCCCCTCCTTAGGCTCTTTTAGTTCTTCTGGTTGTATTGTTGTGGCCATGATGGTAGCAATGGGTTCTACATTGATGATCCATTTCTCTTTATCGTGCTATGAATCAGAGTTCGAGCCAAGTTTTTATTCTTTTTATTTGATATCAACCAACAATGAATGTTTCAAGCGACATTCATCAGTGTTGTGTCAAAGTATTTTGAGGAATTCACACCACTTTCTAGTGTCCTTCATCTTCTTGTTACCCTTATTTTCCCGCGTCTTGGACCGGTTGTATTGAAGTTGGATGTTTTGTGAGTTAGCATTGTCTTTACCATACTTCTATTGTTGCGTATTTGTAGACCTAAACTCTTGCTTATTCCGCTACTTAAATTTCTACTTGATTTTAATAGCATATCGATAAGAGACCCCTAGTGAGGATATGTCCAATAAATCCATCTCCAAGAAATCCATATCTATTTGGATGTACCTATGTAGGTCACTGCGGTACTTCAGAACCAAGTGTCTCTCATAATATTGAATACCCAGCTTTGAGCATAGGGCATGGAAGATGTTGGTCTACTTTGGAACTATCTGGTCTCTCTCATGATACAGAATCATCCATCTCATATACTATTCATCATAGCTTCCAACAAGGTATAACTCCTCCTTGAGGGAATCCACAAAGGCCTCCCATGTGGGTTCTCTCCTTAATGGTGTAGATTCATTCATGGTGTGCCTCTCCCAGTAATATTCCCACCAAGATTTTACATGGGGAAGGTCTTTAAGGAGTGCAAAGGTGATCTTTTTGGCGTCAGAATTTTTTTGGAAAGAGTAATAACCTTCTAGCAAAATTCAACCATTTCTCTATAGCATTTTGATATATCTATCCTTCAAATAAAGTGATATGAAAATTAAATTGTACATTGAATGGCATCGCACCTCCGAAATGGATGCTTTTCGAATATTCCTCAACCACCATTGGTAGTCGTCGAAGGATTTGAGTGAAGTTGTCCATCATCTCGTTCCTCTGTCGTGCAAGGGATTCCTCGAGCAACATCTTGAAAGGATATCTTTCTCTTTCATCTCTCTTTTCTTCCACTATGGGAGGTCTCTTAGGCTGGTGAGAGTGGTCATCCCCAAGAGAAACTAGCTCAAGACCCAACTCTCTATACCCTGACCTCGCTAGGGACATGCCTTGAGAAATAAAAAGGAGTAGATTTCTCTGATACCACTGATTCAAATTATGTTGAGAATGAAATGATATATTCAAAAAACTATATCTGAGAGCACATAATATAGTGAAACCCAACTTCTATTATTGAATAAAACAACAACATGCTATAGAACACAAACTAGTTAGATTGGTTGTAGCTTATCTTTGAAGAGAGATAGATTCCAACTATGCTCAATCACAACAATCATTACATCAAATTCCATTGCATACTCAAAGGGTCTCCTTCACCTTGATAATGTATGAGATAGTGAGAGGATAATAATTCCCATGATGCATGTGGGATAACTTGGTCTAAGTTTACAAAATGCCATAGGAATGTAAAACACTAGGACTTCTCGGGAGGTCACCCATCCTAGTACTACTTTATCCCAAGAATGCATAGCTACAAAGTTCTAATGGGATCCGTTGCATTAATGCTGGAGGCACGTACATAAGACCACTAGGAAATCATTACACGATGGATGTAATTAACAAATGGATATAAAATTACATTAAATTCCTCATTAAAAGGGTGAATATCATGGTTTATCAAAACCACACACTTGAAAATGTTGATTCAGTGGAAAAGTTGGATGGCCACCGAGATTCACCTTTATCAACATTCACCTATGAGTCATCATAGATACACAAGTAGAGGGTCGCAAGGATCATGAAGAAGGAAAATTTAGAACCTGCACTATTGTTGATCTCTCTTCCTGTTAGGGACACGACTCAACTTTCTAGGGTTGTCTTGAAATGCTTATCAATATCCCTTTTGCTTTTTTTTTTTTTATAGAGATGATACTCCTCTTTCTCACTCATACATACTTACTCAAAACATAAATTGATACATTCATAACATCAACTCGTGTGAGTGGACCAGGTTGTGAAATAACTAAGCAGATAATAAATGAATTATAATAAAAAGATAATAATCTCACTTGAAAGAATAATAACATCCATCCCATCACATCGGTTCATTCATGAAATGAGAAAATCTATATGAGAGTAAAAAAAATTACTCATAGATGTTCAAGTTCGAATAAAGTGATTTCCTATTGCAAAACACAATGTTCTTGACACTTAAACGATCAAAGGAAATGCATTCGTCTAAATGGATTGGGATGGGGATCCCATGGACCAAATAAAATGGTATCGGTAACCTAGAATACAAGGAGAAATGAAGTCAGGTATCAACTTTACAAATGAAAAATACACTTAATAAAGTTGGATGGTCGAAGACTGGGAGGAAAAGAGGGAAATGATTCAAAATAATTGCACTCACAAAATAACAAAGGAATGACAGATGGATGGATGTCTCTTTCTCTCTCTCTTGCAGATAATAAATGAATTATAATAAAAATATAATAAACTCACTTGAAAGAATAATTACATCCGTTCCATCACATCGGTTCATTCAAGTAATGAGAAAAAAGGGATTTTGAAGAAAGAATTATAGACAAAGAATAAGGAAAATGGTCCATAAATCAGAGAGCTTAAAATGATTTCATTAATTTAGAATCATAATATGCATAGGAGAAACACACATGAGATGTCATTGCTTTATAAAAAGTATAAAACCAAAAATGTTATGAACTCCTAGAATAACTCTATATGCGAGTAAAAAAATTACTCATAGATGTTCAAGTTCGAATAAAGTGATTTCCTATTGCAAAACACAATGTTCTTGATACTTAAATGATCAAAGGAAATGCATTCGTCCAAATGGACTGGGATGGGGCTCCCATGGACCAAATAAAATGGTATCAGTAACCTAGAAGACAAGGAGAAATGAAGTCAGGTATCAACTTTACAAATGAAAAATACACTTAATAAAATWGGATGATCGAAGWCTRGGAGGAAAAAAGGGAAATGATTCAAAAAAATTGCACTCACAAAATAAMAAAGGAATGGAAGATGGATGGATCTCTCTCTCTCTCTCTCTSTCTCTCTCTCTCTCTCTCTCTTGTAGATAATAAATGAATTATAATAAAAGTATAATAACCTCACTTGAAAGAATAATTACATCCATTCCATCACAWCGGTTCATTCAGGTAATRAGAAAAAATGGATTTTGAAGAAAGACTTATAGACAAAGAATAAGATAGATGGTCCAGAAATCAGAGAGMTTAAAATGATTTCATTAATTTAGAATCATAAKATGCATAAGAGAAACACACATGAGATGTCATTKCTTTATAAAAARTCTAAAACCACAAATGTTATGAACTCCTGGAATAACTCTATATGAGAGTAAAARAAWTTACTCATAGATGTTCAAGTTYGAATAAAGTGATTTCCTATTGAAAAACACAATRTTCTTGATACTTAAATGATCAAAGGAAATAAAAAAGGAATGGAAGATGGATCTCTCTCTCTCTCTCTCTCTCTCTCTCTCTCTTGCAGATGCTTATTTGACGTCACAGTCTTCATGTGTTTATATCCAAGCTTTGAACCTTCTTGGAATAACTGCTTCTTGGTAATTATTCTGGGTTAATTATTTGTGCCAATGATTTCTTGAGCCATTCTTCAATATATTCCTTTATTGGCGGGACAATGATGTCTTGTTTAACCCCGAGTGAGAATATTTATTCTTCAATTTCTTCATGTTTAGAATGCAATTGTTCAACTGATTCCAAGTGGTATTCATTATTATTTACAAAGGTAACAAGCCACCGCTTAATTTCATCCTTTGAAAATTTAGTGAGATCGTCGAAATCACTTTCCCATGATGCTTTAATCACACCCATCTCTGTGTCTAGTTGTTATTTAGTTATAATCATATAATCTCTTACAAGTTGGGGCCCTTCGAGGTCTATAACAATTTCTAGTGCTTTAAGGAACACACTACTTCTTTTATTATTTATCTTTGTATAAGTGGCAATTGAATCTCACAACATTTGTATCCTTGCTAGACAACCTGCTCTTAATTGTTTTATTCTATGGTTTGAAGGAAATTGTTGTTGGTTTCTATGATAATCACTTAAATTAGATACTCATGCAATACAAGTACTTAAATTATTTTTATAAAAAGCTTCATCATGTTCCAAGTCCCTTTTTAAATATTCTGTGAAGTTAGCCATCCTTTGTGACAAATTTATTAGACTTGAACTGATTTCCCATGCTTGTGAAATGATATTAAGTTGCTTATTAATATTTTCTATGACATACAATCTAAATCCACTCAACAATTTGGTGACTTTTCTTACTCGTGTTGATGTCCCTGGTGTACTTGGAGTCATTTGATCTAGAGAAATAATAGCCAGTGGTTCTGCAAACAATGGTTTGGGACTCAATGCATCAAGTTCATTTATTCTTCTTTTTAATATGGTATTTTCTAACTCTTTATTTGAGATGGAATGAGCAAGAAAATCTCCAGTAGTTATTTGCAGTTTTAGGAAACCTGAGGGTCCGACTCCTAAGACGTCCACTTTTGAAATCCATTTTTGAGTTACCTTCTTATTTTTTACGTGGAATTTTTCTATTTGCAACCTTTTCTCTTCTTTATTATATTGAGCATTATGCAGTGCCAAGGATTTCTCTTAAAAAAATATTGGCTCTTGTTGGGTCAAATCCTCTACAATTCACTGGTTTTCAACAATTTGAAGGGTTACCCAATCAGGTATAGTAACACTATCTATTTCCATATTGACTGCATTCCTTGGGCTTCCTGAATTCTGTGAATCCTTCTTGCTTGATATTCTCTTCCTTTTCTGTTGAGATATTGTATGTGTTCTTTCAATATTAATAGGGGGTGGGTCATCCTCATCGTCTCCTCTAGTACGTCCTTCATTATTATTTTCTTTGCTTATATTTGATTCTTGTTTCTTTTGTGTAGAGGAGGAAATCCTACGTGTATGGGGGACAAAAGAAGATTGAACACTAGTCGCATATTTACCTCTTTTCCTTGTTTTGTTTTATTTTTGCTGAGTGTTGGAACTAACCTCAGTGACCAAATCATCCTTGCATATATGTTCCTCGTTCTTGGGGGTATTCAGGTCATTATCATCAGTTCCTTCAGTAATCCTTGTAAAAAGGTTGATATATCTCATGTATGCCAAATGTTCTGAAAACAATCCCTCGAGTTCAAAAGCTTGGAGAGGTTGTCCTTCCTTCATATTAAATCCGTTTAGTATTTCAGAAACTTCTAACAAGTGGGAGACGTTTCTTATTATTACATGAAGATAGTAAAGGGAAATGAGATAAATTACCTCTTTCTCTTTTTGTAAAAAAGGATAGACCATGATTTGTATTTCCTGCAGACATTTGCAACAAGATATATATCATAGACAAATGTGGGAAGAATAAAAGGGATTCCATCATATCCATACAACCTAATGTAAGTATGGTCTTCTTCATAAATGCAAATTCCTTTTTCTTTGAGGAAATTCCATGCTTCTTGGGTTATCCTTGTTGGTGCTTCTCCAATCAACATAAATCTAAGTTATTTAAGAAGACAATATTGAATAAGAAAAAAATGAAATGGTGCCTTATGATTCTAAAGCATAGGGTACTAGAATTGAGTGGTTCATTTTCAACATCTAAATTTCCTCTCAGGGGTAACCCTTCAAACACATTATAGTAGGCAGATTCCAGGACCATATACACAATCATGAAAAATCTCCAAGTCTTTAAATAATTGGCCAGCTGAAAGGAAATCTCATTTGAGATTACCTCGACCCATCCAAACATAGATTCTTTAAAAAAAAATGCAATACATATGAAACTAAACTGGGAATATGAGAAGTGGCTCTCATCCCATTAATCATGCAAATAAACATGAAAAATACCGATACAAATCTTCCAACAGAGTTATTCCAATCGATAAAAGGTACGCTGGCATTTCTATAGAGGGAACCATGGAATCCTTTAACAAATTCATCCCACCACCATGGGAATCCATAAAATATTCAACGTCAGGAAGCCTACAACTTTTGTTGGAGGCGAGCGATCGAAGCATTCTTTTAAAAATCTTTGGAGTTAGTGGAACAAGGTTCTTCCCTTTAAAAACTACTCGAATTTTTCTACTTTTTCAAATCAAATCTATGGGTGCACCGGGAAACCAACTCCTTAAAGTCAACGAATTCATGCATGCAACCAACATTAACCAAGCCAATAGTCCAAATTTTTTTATTCTACTTCTGTTCAAGAGTTAGACTTTGAAACCACTGATATGCAACCGACTAATGGCTTGGTGGGAAAGAGGGTTAACAATATCTCCACAAAAGGATATTGCCTCCTTCTAGTTGCCATACTTCTTATTCTTCCAATGCATTTTGATATATGTGACACTGAATTACAGAGCTTGGGATACTTAAAGGTTAAGTGCATGAATAACATTTAATAAAACATCCCTTCAACACATATAAATTTACTTCGTAATATGGGCAAACCATAAATATAAGTTATTTTGAAAAGCAAGTGGTCTATGGGAAAATGGGATAATTAATCCACATTAACCCCAGATCACCACCCTTTACCTCATGAATCAAAGCTCATAAATGGGTCATTAATGACCCTCAAACAATGTGCAAAGCGTAATAAATGGATGAAGGTTTCACTAAGTATAGCTTATGGATAGAGAGATCAATCCCTTTAGAATCTATTTGTATGGAAGTGTAGTGTGGGAAATGTAAAGGTGTGTGAGAGTGTAGGGGTCGAGGATATGGAGAGTGTAGAGGGTGCGCTATGTGAAATTATTCGCATAAGAGTTTTGTGAAAGTGTAAGTGCGTGGAGGTTTTATTTGTGTGGAGGGGAAGTCTGTGCGGAAAAAAAGGTTAAGGTTAGGTTATTCACACTACAAGAAAAGTTGGAAATAAACCCAGTGTTGAACTGTGCTGAACATGATTAGTGCGGGGGAATGTTTTGTGCGGGATGCAGGAAGATGGTTATGAAAAAGGGAATCTCTACACAAGAAAGAAAAATGGCTAAGTATAGCGAATTGTTTCCGTGTGTAGGAGCATGGTGGAAAATAAACAAATGGGAGGAGAAAAGGTTCTACATATGGGTAAACTTAGAAATCAAATGTGATACATAAAAATAAATCAACAACTATATTGCAAGGATGTACAACTTTGAAAGTTGTTGGCTCTACGATAAGGTGCAAGATATAATATTTGATGAGCACACCAAGGTATGATTCTGAAGATTGTTCACTAAGCGAAAAACCACAAGAAGAAAGAGATGAGGCCTATGCCATTTCCAACTAAACCAAAAGTTTGGAAGATATTTCCCCTGCAACAAGCTTCTAGAAGAAAGAGATTGAAGCTTCATCGTGTCACACTGATACATAATTTGAAAATGATCAACCTGGTGACAAGGCACAAGAGGAAAATATTTTAAAAGCATGATAATATTGAGAAAAAAAGTCTAATTGATATTTCATCGTGTAAATAAAAGGTGAATCATCAATGCACATGCAATGGTAAAAAAATAAAAGAAAAAGGGGGGTAAAATCGCACATTAGAAAACCATATAAGGGTGAAAGTAAACTGAGTAATTTTTTTTTACATGGTATCTCTTATCCTTTTATTTTACTATCACACATGTGAATATTTAGCCACCTATTGATTACAAATAGAGGGGAGGTAATGCACACTACACCACTAGATGCTCTAATCCTTCACTGAAAAATGTCTCATTGAGCTAGGTAGGCCTTTGGTTACCATTCACTTTTCTTTTAAATAATATTTTCCTTATTTTACCTCCCCATCATTTGTTTTTTTTGTCCTCATTACTTCTTTTGAGAAGTTGGCCCTCTTCTCCCTCTATCACTTTCCTTGTTATCTCATTTTGAACCCACCCTCATCCCATGGATTCATTTTATTTATTATTTGAAAGGAGAAATTAGATGGTGCCCTCTCCACACTTAGCCATTCTCCAATATTTGCCTACCTCATAGTCAATTTAGGAATTAAGACCAATTTAAAATTGTGACTCTCCATATTTATTAGATAACAAATTTCCCCACACCTTCATCCTCATCCATCTACACCCTTCTAGCTATAAAAAGAATAGTCACCCACACACCATGACCCTTTAATCAAAATGAATCACTTCCCTTTGGTGTCCGAGTATGATAAGGGGACATTTTATCAATCAAGCTCTTGTTACCATTCCACCAAGTTGCTTACCCAAAGTTGTGGAATGGATTTTCCTCTAAAAAAATATATTGTCATAGTTAATAAGCCTAAAATATGAGAATTTAGAAACATATTCAAGTCCATAGTATCATTTTCCAAGGAGAAGTACTTAAAGTTTGAAGAAACTAACCATGGACACTATTCTTGTATAATTTCTATCTTTATAATGTGTGTATCTCTTGACATGGATGAGCTATAGGGTATAATTATGTCTACTAAAAGGAAACTTTGATAGAAGGAGGCAATCCATGAAATTATCTTAGAAAGAGAAACATGAGGAGAACTAGAAGAAGAAAACGCCACAGGTCCATTCTATGGAGACACTAAATGTAAAATTGACTCAAGAAATAACTATAAATGGAGTGAAATATATCAAATGTTTAAAGAATAAATTTACCAAGAGATTCCATTAACATTATATGAAAGAAACCTAAATTCTAGAGTTTATTAGACCATTTGAAGGTCTGATCTTAATAGAGTAGTAGATAGACTAGTTGTGATGCCTTGTGTTGAGATCATCTCATGGTTGATCATCCACACTAATGTTTAAAATAGGTTGATAAAAAAAAAAGAAGGAAAAAAAATTGTATCCTTTCAACCTTCAAGCTTGGATGCATGCTATAAGTTTTGGAGGCCTAAGGTTGATCCGACTGATGAGTGGGTCATGTAGTTTGAGATTAATTACCATAAATTCCTCAAGATATGGTGGATTAAAGGAAAGGCCTTTAGGGAACACTAGTTAGGTGTATACCCAATGACCCATCTTAGGGCACTTTACAAAATAATAGTGGCCTTAATTAGCAGTATTTATGGCAAAGAATATGCAACCTAGTTCAAAGAATCTTGGGCCCATTATTGCATCAAGTGACAAAAGTTGGGACAATTTTCAACTGGTCCTATTTATTGTTAGCTTCATTAATTCACACCATCTCCAAATCTAAATACCAAGATACAATTATTACTCCAACATTTCACATGTCTTCAAATCTACTTGATGTAGCTTGTGCCACAAACATTTTTCATAGGAATGGGATGGAAAAAATAACCCAATGAGAAACCAATTCATGTTTACTATTAGATTCCATGGGAACATAAATAAAATTTTCATTATACCAAGATATGTTAGCACTTCATGGTTCCCATGCATACATTAAGTTTTTGTGAGCCTATGCAGTGTATGATAGAAAATGCCTTGCAAACGATAAGCACAATTGATGACTAGTATGTCATAGTAAAAGACACATAATAAGGATATTTGGAGCTACTAAGGCTCCATGCCTCTTGCCAAGTTTATCCCATACAATCTTGTCATATAAGAGCTATCATATCAAATGTTCTTAAATGGAGTTGAAGTTTCCCTTGCTCGAGATAAGAAGGCCTTATGTGCTATCTTGCCACTATATATAGGTACATATGGCATAAACAATGTTAATTATACCAAAGAAGAAGGTGAAGCACTAGCTGTTTTCATTTTAGGGAAGGAATATTCATAAGGCATAGTCCCCTCTATGTAGTGTCTCACTACTATTCATCCTATACTCTACTAGCATGAAGTATGGAAAGAGGAGGATATCAATTGAAGAGATGCATCACTTGTTGATGTGGTAGTAGGGATCAATAGAAAAGGTAATGGTGCCAAATATAAGGGAAAAGAGAAGAAAGATAAATAAATGGATAAGCAAGAAGTGAGATAAAAGGTATCAGAACAAGAACGAATAATAAGAGAAAAGGGAGGAAATAGTACAGGAAAAGACAAAAGAATAATTATTGATGAAACACAAAGAGAAAGAATAAGGCATGAAGTGTTGATTTTTCAATATGCAAGGTTTAAGCATGATGTTCATTCCATTTTATCATTTAACTTAAACCATAAACAATTTTGTTGTAACAACCAAGATCACAAGAAGAAACACCATGCACAAGTACACAAGAAGTATCTTGGGAAACCCTTCTCAACAAGGGAAGAAAAACCAACCAATCCTTTGCTATATTCTTCAAGAGAAATACCTTCACCACCAAGAAAACCTATCACACAAGAGGGTGCTTGCAAATCCTAGAAGACGAGCAACCAAGAGAGGTGCAGACTTTTCCCAAGAAGATGTACTTTCTGAAATTTCCAAACTCACACAAAAGATATGATTCCTCAATGGGGAATTTAACTTTACTCATATTAGATTTGACCTATCAATAGAAGTGTCTATTGGCACAACAATGCCGACCTCTCTAATTCACAATACAATTAATAATAACCATATTACTTATATTTTACATTAATTATCAATTACATTAAGGTGGGGCCGACCTATACCCTTTACATTACAATTAGGGTTACATGTAGGTCTGAATATTGAACAATATAGCAAGGGATCTCATACACCCACTAGTGCTCAACCACTAGGGGAACACCCATAGGGATGTTTATATCTCTATCTCACTGCATATCACAGGAGAACCACACTCACTAATGTTCAACCACTAGGATCACGTTCACCTGTGCTCATCCACAAGCACATCTAACTCAACATATCTTATTTCCCACTGAATTACACATGAGGGTCATCCAGAATTCATAATCTCAACTCTCTTCTCAAAGGAGGCTAATACATCGTCTTCATCTCTGTCTCATAACGATGCACCCAACTCATGGGAATTGACACGTTCACCTTGTGCTCAACCACATGCACGTCCAACTCAATAGATCTCCTTTCTCACTGCGTTACATAGGAGAATCATCTGGATTTCTTCTCAACTCTCTATAAGGAGGAGACCATCACTATATTCCAGTTCTGTCTCAGATAGGAACCACACACCCAACTCATGGGCTCTCTCTCTGGTCGACTCAATCAGTCTGTGTCCTGGAGGATATCTCACAGAGCTATAATCATCAACACTCCCTCTCAGCTAGGGATGCCTTCTCCATCAGGCCAAGTCTCACATGAAACTACTCAAACTTTTTCTTGGCTATAGTCATCAACACTCCCTCTCAAATATAGGGGTATTCTTCACCAAGCCAGTTTGGTGAAGGTGTCTGCTATTTGTTTATGTGTAGGAAGGTACGACACATGTACTTCTTTCCTCTGCATCATGTCTCTGAAAATGATATTTTATCTCAATGTGTTTCGATCAATCATGAAACACATGTTTCTAAAATAGATTCACACAACTCTAGTTATAATCATAGAATCCATCTCATGATCAAGTAAATCTGTCAAAATTTTATGAAGCCGTACTGCTTCGCACACTCAATGATATATACTCTGCTTCTGTGGTATTTAAGGCCACAGAGATTTGTTTCTCACTGTAGTAGGAAACCATGACAACCTTCATCGTAAAACAACAACCATATGTTCTCTTTCGGTCCACTGTACTCTCTTCTCAATCTGTATCGACATATCCTGCAAACTCAAGTTCACCCTGGAGGAATATCTCAGACCATATCCAACTGTGCCTCGTATATATATCAATACACACTTTACTTCTATTCAGTGAGTCTGTATCGACTGATTCATTGATTGGCTAAGCACATTCACTGCATAACATGAATCGAGTATGGTGTTAACTAGATACATCAATGATCCAATTAGCTGTGGATCAATCTCGTCTGAATCATAATCATTCATTTTCTTCAAATCCATCATGGTGGTTTTGCATTCTATCACACTGAACTTCTTTAATATTCCCACTATATGTTTTCCTTGACTTAGGAACATCATCGATCCTCTGACATACTTCTTGTCCCAAGAAGTAGTGTATCAAACTTAGATCCTTCATCTCAAAATCAGAAGCCAAATCTTACTTGTATCCAACAACATGGCTTCTTGAATAAGTTATCAAAAATCGGTCTTTCGTCACAAATTTGGTAATATAATTTTAGTTTACCAACACTTTTGCTAAAACCAAAACTCATCAAGAATCCATCTAGTTGATGTAGTTTCCAACTCATGGATGGTAGTATAGATGAAAGTGAATTGATCTACTAAATCTACGTGTCTCATCATAGTTTAATCCCTCTGCTTGTGATAATCCTCTAGCTATAGATATCACTTTGTATTTCTCATCACTTCCATGGGTTAAATGTTTGATCTTATATTCCTCTTGGAAGTCATCACAAACTTCCCTTTTTGTCTCTGAACAATATCTCATACATCTTTTTTTTTTTAAGATATACTGGTATTCATCTGTTATGGCATCTTGCCATAATTTTTCACCCATAGCTTCTTCATGGCAGAGAGTCTCAGAATCAATGAAGTGGCTCATGCTGAAGGATAGTTTGAAAAATATATTTTGCTTTCTCAGGATGTCCCTTGAGGGACTTGTATGTTCCTCTGCCTCCTGCAGATTTTTGTTGACTCTAGACATGTCTTTTATTCCCAAATAAAATATCTCTAGGCATATCAACTGGAGCAGCTGAACCAGATGGAATACTGTATGCCTCCCTCTGAACTGATGAAGGGGGAGAAGGTATTGTCTCTTCCTTCCTTTTGTTTTGTTTTTAATCTCTCTTGAGTCAAGTAACTCTCTATGATGTTAGAAGGATGAAAGTCTTCTTTTTACTAGCATAATAATCGATCGATAAGGTTTGGAATCCCATCCCAAGGATAACGGTCCAAGTCACAAGGGTTCCCACACTGGAGATAATACCCTTCACTTATTAAGAAAGCAATAAACTATAAAATTAATGATCAACTAATTTACCTAGATCTGTAGTCATGCTCAATTCTATGTTTGTTCTTTAGAGGAAGTACTTCTCCTCTCTCTTATCTTCATTCTTTTGGGGTGGGTCTGGATCAATGTCAGTAGTGGAAGCATATTGTCTTCCTTTTTTCATGGTTGGAAAATTTCTTGCATAGTGCCCATATTTGTCACATCTGAAGCATTGAATTTCTAAAACATCTCTTCTCTGATTGTGACCTGGGGTTGATGGTGACTTCTCATCTCTGAATGTTTGTCTGAAGTTTATTTTGAATCTCCCTCCTTTCTTTGTATGGAGTGCAAGAGCATGGTTGTCATCAGGGATGTATTCAAGTCCTCTATTTCTAAGTCTAATTTATTTTTGAGTACAGTCTGTCCACAGACGATAAAAATTTTGTAACTTTTGTCTTCCACTTATGCTTTGAAGAAAAGGTTCCCAATGTTTTAAAAGATTTTCGAGAGTAGATAAGACAAGTTCTCTGTTGGACATGATTTCTCCAATGTCTCCTAGCTGTTATTTAATCTATGATATCTTCAAAAAGAATGTAGGAACTCTATCACCTTTGGTCATCTTAGTACTTTGAAGCTGGCCCTTTAAGGTAAGATCTCTGAGGGTGTTTTCACTTTCAAACATATCTTTTAATGCTTCATACATTTCATAAGTTGTCTTCAAGTTGGCAATAGGAGGTAAGAGATGATTATTTTTCTTTCCTTGACATCTTCTTTCTTTCTTACATTCTTCTCTTCATCGGTAGCTGTATCTGGTAAAGTTTTTGTTACCACATCGAAAAGGTCATCTTCTTCAAGGGTGACCTAAAGCCTTGACTTCAAGGAACTGAAGTTTCTTGTTCCATAAATCCTATCTTCTACTAAAGTTATGTTCTTCATTTTTTTGGACTTCTTCTCAAACTCTCGCCACCTAGAATTAGAAAAACTAATGGTTTTGTTGGGATTATGACTTCCAACAATAAAATTTGAGAGTTTCACAGGAATTCTTGTTGAGTTGAAACGTTTCTTCAAGAAGTTGCAAAAACCCTAAGAACAAGAGTCTGCAGAAAATTTTGGCACCCTAGAAACCTTAGGGCCAAAAAATCAAAATCTTTGAAAATTCACTTTGAATATATCTAGAGATGCGTTGAGGAAGGATGTACAACTTGATACAAGTTTTATCTCCAACATCCACTTGTAAGGTGATGAAAAGGCCAATCAAGTGAGGGCTGTACAAATTTCTGCAGAAACCCTAGAGGCCGTACGAAACTGTAGAAGGAGGATGGCTTAGCTTTTTAAGTGCTTGTGCATGGGTTCTTCAAGACCTATGCTCCAATATCATGTTTATTTTTCAATATGAAAGGTTTAAGCATGAATTTCATTCCATTTTATCATTTAACTTAAACCATAAACAATTTTGTTGCAACAACCACGATCAAAAGAAGAAACACCATGCATAAGTACACAAGAAGTATCCTGGGAAACCCTTCTCAACAAGGGAAGAAAAACTAGACAATCCTTTGATACATTCTTCAAGAGAAAGAACTTCACCACCAAGAAAACATAACACACAAGAGGGTTCTTTCAAACCCTAGAAGACTAGCGCCCAAGAGAGGTGCACACTTTTCCCTAGAATATGTACTTGCTGAAATTTCCAAACTCACACAAAAGATATGATTCCTCAATGGGGAATTTACCTTTACTTATATTAGACTTGAACTGTCAACATAAGTGTCTATTGGCACAACAAGGATGACCTCTCTAACTCATAATATAATTAATAATAACCAAATTAATTATCTTTTACATTAATTATCAATTACATTAAGATGGGGCCGACCTGTACCCTTTACATTACAATTAGGGTTACAGGTAGGTCTGATTCTTGAAAATATAGAAAGAGATCTCATACACCCACTAGTTCTCAACCATTAGGGGCACATCCATAGGGATGTCCATATCTCTATCTCATTGTGTCTCATAGGAGAACCACACTCAATAGTGCTCAACCACTAGGATCACGGTCACCTGTGCTCATGCACAGGCACGTCTAACTCAACATATCTTCTTTCCCACTTCATTACACATGAGAGTCATCTAGACTTCATCATCTCAACTCTTTGCTCATAGGAATATAATACATCATCTTCATCTTTGTCTCATAACGATGCACCCAACTCATGGGAATTCACACGTTCACCTTGTGCTCAACCACAAGCACATCCAACTCATCAGATCTCCTTTCTCACTGCGTTACACAGGAGAATCATATGGAGTTATTCTAAACTCTCTCTAAGGAAGAGGCCATCACTAGGTTCCAGTTCTGTCTTAGATATGAACCACACACCCAACTCATGGGCTCTCTCTCCAGTCGATTCAATCAGTCCGTGTCCTCGAGGATGTCTCATGCAGCTATAATCATCAACACTCTCTCTCAGCTAGGGATTCATTCTCCATCAAGCCAAGTCTCGCACGAAAATACTCGAACTTTGTCTTGGCTGTAGTCATCAATACTCCCTCTCAAATAGAGAGGTATTCTTTACCAAGCCAGTTTGGTGAAGGTGTTTTCAATTTGTTTATGTGTAGGAAGGTATGGCACGTGTACTTCTTTCCTCTGCATCATGTCTCTGAAAATGATATTTTATCTCACCGTGTTTCGATCTATCATGAAACACAAGTTTCTCAAAGAGATTCACACAACTCTAGTTATAATCATAGAATCCATCTCATGATCAAGTAAATCTATTAGAAGTTTATGAAGCCTTACTGATTCACACACTCAATGATATATACTCTACTTCTGTGGTATTCAAGGCCATAGAGCTTTGTTTCCTACTGCACCAGGAAACCATGACAACCTTCATGGTAAAACAACAACCACATGTTCTCTTTCAACCCACTGTACTCTTTGCTCAATCTATATCGACATATCCTGGAAACTCAAGTTCACACTGGAGGCATATCTCAGGCCATATCCAACTGTGCCTTGTATATATCTGAATACACGCTTTACTATTATTCAGTGAGTCTGTCTCGACTGACTCATGGATTGGCTAAGCACATTCACTGCATAGCATGAATCAGGTCTGGTGTTAACCAGATACATGAATGATCTAATCAGCTGTGGATCAATCTTGTCTGAATCATCATCATTCATTTTCTTCAAATCCATCACAGTGGTTTTACATTTTTTCATATTGAACTTCTTTAATATTCCCATTGTATGTTTTCCTTGACTCATGAAAAATCTCATCGGTCCTCTGACATACTTCTTATCCCAAGAAATAGTGTATCATACTCAGATCCTTCATCTCGAAATTAGAATTCAAATCTTACTTGTATCCAACAACATGGCTTCCTGGATTTTTTTTAATCAAAAATCATACTTTCATCACAAATGTGGAAATATAGATTTGGTTTAGCAACACTTTTACTGAAACCCAAACTCATCAAGAATCCATATATTTGATGTAGTTTCTAACTCATGGATGGTAGTACAAATGAAAGTGCATCGGTCTACTAAATCAATTTGTCTCATCATAGTTTACTCCCTCCACTTTTGATAATCCTCTGGCTATATATCTCACTTTGTATTTCTCGTCACTTCCATGGGTTACATGTTTGATCTTATAGATCCTCTTGGAAGTCATCACAAATTTCCCTTTTGGTCTCTGAACAATATCTTATAGATCATATATATTTTTTAAGATATATTGGTATTCATCTGCTATGGCATATTTCCATAATTGTTCACCCATAGCTTCTTCATGGTAGAGAGTATAAGAATCAATGAAGTGGATCATGGCTGAAGGATAGCTTGAAAAATCTCTTTTGCTTTCTCAGGATGTCCCTTGAGGGACTTGTATGTTCCTCTGCCTCCTGCAGAGTTTTGTTGAATCTAGACATGCCTTTTATGCCCTACTACAATATCTCTGGGCATATCAACTAGAGCAACTAAACCGACTGGAATACTGTCTATCTCCCTTTGAACTGTTGAAGGGGGAGAATGCATTTTCTCTTCCTTCCTTTTATTTTGACTCTCTCTTGAGTCAAGTAACTCTCTCTACTGTCAGAAGGATGAAAGTCTTATTTTACCAACATAATAATTGATCGATAAGGTTTATATTTCTGTACCAGGGATAATGGTCCAAGTCATGAGGGCTCCCACACTGGAGATAATACCCTTCACTTAGTAAGAAAGAAATAAACTATAAAATTAATGATCAACTAATTTACATGGATCTATAGTCATTCTCAAATCTATGTTTGTTCTTTAGAGGAATTACTTCTCCTCTCTCTTATCTTCATTCTTTTGGGTTGGGTCTGGATCAATGTCAGTAGTGGAAGCATATTATCTTCCTTTCTTCCTGGTTGGACAATTTCTTGCATAATGTCCATATTTGTCACATCTCACGCATTGAATTTTTGAAACATCTCTTCTCTGATTGTGACCTGGGGTTGATGGAGACTTCTCATCTCTGAATGTTTCTCTCAAGTTTCTTTTGAATATTCCTCCTTTCTTTGTATGAAATGAAAGAACATGGTTGTCATGACATATGTCTTCCACTCCTCTATTTCTAATTCTAAGTTCTTCTTGAGTACAGTCTGCCCACACACGATCAAAAGTTGGTAACTTTTCTCTTCTACTGATCCTTTGAAGAAAAGGCTCCCAATGTTTTGGAATATTGTTGAGAGTATATAAGATAAGTTCTTTGTCGGACATGATTTCTCCAATGGCTCCTAGCTGTTGTTTAATCTCTGATATCTTCATTAAGAAGGTAGCAACTGTATCACCTTTCGTCATATTAGTACTTTGAAGCTGGCCCTTTAAGGTAATATCTCTGAGGGTGTTGTCACTTTCAAACATATATTTTAATGCTTCATACATTTCATAAGTTGTCTTCAGGTTGGTAATAGGAGGTAAGAGATGATCTTTTACTGAGTAGATAATTATTTTTCTTGCCTTGACATCTTCTTCCTTTCTTATATTCTTCTCTTCATCGATATCTATATCTGGTAAAATTTTTGTTACCACATACAAAAGGTCATCTTCTTCAAGGGTGACCTGAAGCCTTGACTTCTAGGAGCTGAAGTTGCTTGTTCAATCAAGCCTATCTTCTACTAAAGTTCTGTTCTTCATTTTTCTGGATTTCTTCTCAAACTCTCGCCAAATGGACTTAGAAAACCTAATGGTTTTGTTGGGATTATGTCTGCCAACAATAAACTTTGAGAGTTTCACAGGAATTCTTGTTGAGTTGAAACATTTCTTCAAGAAGTTGTTGAAACCCTAAGAACAAGATTCTGTAGAAAATTTCGGTACCCTAAAAACCTTAGGGCCAAAAAGTCAAAATATTTGGAAATTCACTTTGAAGATATCTGGAGATGCACCGAGTAAGTACGTATAACTTGATTCAAGTTTTAGCTCCAATGTCCACTTGTAAGGTGCTGAAAAGGCCAATCAAGTGAGGGCTGTACAAATTTCTACAGAAACCCCAGAGGATGTGCGAAACTGCAGAAGGAGGATGGATTAGATTTTTAAGTGCTTGTGCAAGGGTTCTTCAAGACTTATGCTCCGATACCATGTTTATTTTTCAATATGTAAGGTTTAAGCATGAATTTCATTCCATTTTAGCATTTAACTTAAACCATAAAAAAATTTGTTGCAGCAACCAAGATCAAAAGAAGAAACACCATGCACAAGTACACAAGAAGTATCCCGAACAACCCTTCTCAACAAGGGAAGAAAATCCAACCAATCCTTTGCCACATTATTCAAGAGAAATACCTTCACCACCAAGAAAAACTAGCACACAAGAGGGTTCTTCCAAACCCTAGAAGACTGGAGCCCAAGAGAGGTGCACATGTTTCCCAAGAAGATGTACTTGTTGAAATTTCCAAACTCACACAAAATATATGATTCCTCAATGGGGAATTTACCTTTACTTATATTAGACTTGACCTGTCAATAGAAGTGTCTATTGGCACAACATGGCCAACCTCTCTAACTCACAATATAATTAATAATAACCATATTAATTATATTTTACATTAATTATCAATTACATTAAGGTGGGGCCGACCTATACCCTTTACATTACAATTAGGGTTACAGGTAGGTCTGACTCTTGAACAATATAGCAAGGTATCTCATACACCCACTAGTGCTCAACTACTAGGGGCACATCCATAGGGATGTCAATATCCCTATCTCACTGTGTCTCATAGGAGAACCACACTCACTAGTGCTCAACCACTAGGATCACGTTCACCTGTGCTCATCCACATGCATGTCCAAATCAACAAATCTTCTGTCCCAATGAATTACACAAGAGAGTCATATGGAGTTCATCATCTCAAATCTATGCTCAGAGGAGGATAATACATAGTCTTCATCTCTGTCTCATAACGATGGACCCAGCTCATGGGAATTCACATGTTCACCTTGTGCTCAACCACATGCATGTGCAACTCAACATATCTCCTTTCTCACTATGTTACACATGCGAATCATATGGAGTTTTCTCAACTCTCTATAAGGAGGAGGCCGTCACTACATTCCAGTTCTGTTTCAGATAGGAACCACACATCCAACTCATGGCCTCTCTCTCCAGTCGACTCAATTATTTTGTGTCCCGGAGGATGTCTCACACAGCTGTAATCTTCAAGATGAAGTAGCAGAAAAGAAACCATTGAAAACGAAAAAATGGCTTAGGAAGAAAAATCCAAAGAGGAAGTTGGAGTAGAAAGATGAATGCAAGAAGAAGAAAAATCAAGAGTAGAATCATAAAATAAGTGAGAGGAGGAGACAAGTGGTACAAAATATAGGGAAGCATGATCATCTGATCCAAAGGTACCACTGAACCCATGATGCAATCCATTATTGGAGGTCACTTCCCACTACATGAGATGGTCTTTGGTCATTTCACTCAGTCAAAATCAAAATCAGTTGTAATTTTGGACTTTTTTGTCTTTGAAAAAGGAAGAAATAGGTGGTAACATAGACATGGGAAAAATAAAAATGATAGGAATCTTAGATTGACTAGTCATGACAAAAACTCCAATGATCAAGGAGACAAAATATGATCTACTGGCTACAACTTCTATAGGTCTTTCTTATACACATGCAACAAATTCCAACATTATCAATTTGGTCAAAGACATAGAAGATTATAAGAAAGGATAAAGACTCTATACAAACAAGTAGCCTACTATAAAGTAAACTTGACTAACTTGTCTAATTTAAAAAATGTTCTTTTGAAATACAAGATGAGATGAATTCATAAAGGTTACTATACGATAGTCTTCAGGACCTTTGGGCCTATTCCTCTTAGTTTTTAACATTCATGAATAAAGTAAAATATAAAAGATAAAATCTATAAGGGGTTAAAATGGGGTTCAATGAGCTCAAAACATTGTAAGGTGAAGAAATGGATTCTCTGAAACATTTATTGAGGATGAGCAAAAATGAAACCTAATGCAACTATGCAACACTAGTGAATTGCAAATCAACAAGATCATCATTTGAAAAGGATGTAACTGCTTCATTGGGCAATTTCTACAATTTACACTAGGCTACAAATAAAGTGCTTGAAATATGTCATTTTCCATCCATTGGTAAATCAAATGCACCCTGAGAAACTAATGAGTGTATGAAGGGATTATAATAAATTACTAAACACAAAATTATTTCTATAGGCACAATCCCAAGCATCAAAAAATCATTATTGAATGAACACATCACAATTCCTTCACGAGAAGCTAATTTAATTAGTTCATAGATTAACTCACTCAATAATGTCATGGGGCCCATGCCAAAGGAACTAGTGTCATGCGAGGTGGAATATGAACAACTAATATTTAGGTGCATAATGAGTATCTCTTCACAACATGAAGTATGGAAATATTACCTTGATGACAATGCACATGGTTGATTATGACTCCCATATGAACACAAAATGTATTTGGATGTAAAATATTTCCTACAAAATAATAAAATAAAAGGGAGTTGAATAGTTAGAACTACCAGGATAGGAGCTCAAAAGCAGGAGATATTTATTTGTGGAAGCTATAAATGTAATCTTAAAAAGAGAAAAAGGGATTTTTGCTTGTACAACTTTTGTAAACTATTTTATGAAGTCTGAATAAGAAGATGCTAGCTTTGGCAAACTTTTTTGAGAATCTTTGATTCTGGTGTGGTGAATGAACCATGAACAATTTCCATTGTTTGTTACGATGCTAGTATTGTTGTAATATTGTGTTACTTCTACTATAGACTAGCTTTGTGTAGAAACTCATATTCTTATTCTTTGTTTTCTAAATATGTTTTGTTTTTATGTTTTGGACCTAGGACTATGAAAAATAAATTAGTCATATACTTTTCTTAGCTTAATTTCTGTTTATGTATGTTTCTACTGTAATTTCTTGAATAACTACATAATATTGAAGTTACTACAAATGTATACTCGGTCTTGAGCCCACCTGTTAGATTTTGTTCCTAGCTATAATAAGTAGAGTAGAACTGCATCTTGCATGTAGATTAAAAGCATTCCTACATTTTTCATTCAACATTATAGTTTTCATACCCAAAACTTAGTAATAGTTTCCAATTGAGAATCCAGACGAGTTCCCTTTTTCAAACACTGTGAGGTCTAATTGAGAATTTTTGTTAGTAGGAACCCTTGTTGTTGAGGATTTCATTTCATCTGTATCAACAATTGGTTTATGTGTGTGTTTTTCATAGAATATGTGAAAGGGGAACACATATGTAGTACTAGAGACCTTAAAAGTCATTCAAAAAGTCAAGTTGGAAAGACAAAGAAAACAACATCTTGAAAATGTTCAACATGATGATACACTGGATCACTACGTTTGGAATGGGATTTACATTGTGTAATACCAAGTAATATTAGGCCACTATGAAAACATTCTAAATATTGTTGAAGAGAGTACTCCCTAGTTATTATAGATATCCCTCATCATTATAATATCCAAAAAATTGGTTATTCCTATGATCCTTTTATCAAGCAATCAATCAAGTGGTTATGGGATTCTTAAATTTCATAATTTCACCACCTTGGAGATTTACAGTTTTTATTTAGAGCCAAAAAAAGGTTAATGTTATCAACTTTCAAAGGTAAAGTAAATTCAAGGAAATAGTGTTATTGGTAAGAGATATAAATTGTATCACTTTATATTTTAAATGTATAAATCGATTTAAATTATTTACAAGTTAATTTGAACCATTATTTATTCATGTTACATGCACAAACACAATATTTGTAGCTCCAAAAATGACCCTTTTATGAGTGACAATGGAATGATACATGTTGGACATATAAATATTTCTATGATCTTATTCTTATCAATGAAAAAGATGGAGTTAAATGATCTTATGTTGGATATGTATGATCTTATTCTTATCAATGATACATGTTGGACATACCAATATTTCTATGATGTGCGTGTGTTTATTTTCATTGCTTAAATAGAAATGAAAAAATTGCATATACATTGAAAATGATATACTACAAATTATTTTTTTCCATAGGTAAAACTACAATGAAATTTTATTTAAATATGCGAATTAATAATATTAAAGATCCTCCATATGAAATGCAAGAAGTGGGTTTGAATACACCATATTTTCATACACAATACATCGCAAAAATGTCAAGGAGTCTCAATCACCATTTGGAATAGTTGCAAACATAAAAGATCAGATGGAAGTGTGGAATTATGTCCAAGAAGAAAGTCAAGTGTTCAATTTTACATTAAAAATAAATATCCATATATTATTATTTTCAATCTTTCCATTATATTCTTTACCATGTAATTTGGTTTACTTTTTTGTTTTCAATTTTGTGTCAATCATTACTTTAAACAAGTGCCACTACATTGGTGATGTCCATGTAGAGAAGCTTTTATGTTGAGCATATACCATGACTGATTGACATAGAGTTCATGCTTCTTTTTTCAAGATCCTAGTAAT
Source organism: Picea mariana (assembly GCA_032191745.1). NCBI lineage: Eukaryota > Viridiplantae > Streptophyta > Pinopsida > Pinales > Pinaceae > Picea > Picea mariana. The sequence continues at coordinate 104,590 of JASDQU010102981.1, forward strand.
CTCTTGTTGTAAGAGTATCATGATGGATATTTGTTTATTGATATTAGAAAATATACAAATTATATTTTCAAAATGAATTATATGGATTTAATGCTAATTTTTCATTTGATAATTTTTTTTGTTCATTTTATTTTTCAGAATGATGATAATTATAGTAAATAATTTCTTTAATATAAATAACATACTAATCTTGAAACATGTTTATATACCAGAGTTGGTATAAGAAATCAATGCTTTTGGTTTGTTAAATTTTTTCTTCAAGCTCGGGGCGACAGGTGCGGCAGGGGTCATCCTTGAGCTGAGGGGAAATCATGTAATAAAGTATGCATGGAGTCTGGGACAAGCTACCAACAATCAAGAAAAATAATATGCTCTCCTTAAGGGAGTACAATTAGCTAAGGGGATTCAGTTGCAACATTTAACCATTGTTGGAGATTCAAAGAATACTATTGATAGTATGATCAAAGGTGCCCCTCCTAATGATCACCCTAGTAACATTATCAAAAAAGTTAAACTAGACCTAACAAGCATCCCTCATGTCTCCTTTCATCATGTTAAAAGGGAGAATAATCAATGGGCTGATTCTCAAGCAAATCTAGTAGTAAATTTGACAAAAGGGGATATTAATATCAATGGGATCCTGTCTCAACATCAAATCCCATAATCAATGCACATCATTTTCAAAGTTTTGCATGTCACATGGGTGTCATATCCTCACAGATCCCCTGATGTCCTGGTAGTGTGGGTTCCCCTTAACATATACATTCCAATTTATGATAGCTTCCCATATATCAACCTTGTGCAATCTCTGCTCGTGCAAGGTGGGATATTTAAGACACAATACATTACAATTATGGAAAAAGGTTTAGTTGATGCAATGGATACAAAGTTAGTTGCAGGGTTCAAACATTCTCCATGTCCACGAACAATCATGATAGCGAGTTGGAATCTTGGTTCAAGTGTGGGTGTGGTCATATTTCTTTGGAAAGGTACGCTATCATGCATTCGATTCAAGGATATTGTGGTACATGTCATCCTTGAAAAAAAATTGAAGCTAGATTTACTTGTTAGCACTGACTGACCCCCAAGGCCTAAGGGTATTTCAAGACTTCTATTCTCTACAATACATAGAGGTAAAGCATCAAATTTAAAAATAGGGAGGAGGCTACAATTCATACCAATTTCTTAGGATATAGTTGCTTTGATCAAAGAAAAGGGTTTTTCATTTTCAATATTATCCTGCAGCCATGGCACTTTCTTGCCTGGGTTCAAAAGTGTCCGCATGTTTTAGGTAATTGGTTTTGGTCCTCCTCAGGTAGCATTGGGTTCACAGTTAGCTAGGCTTATAGGTATCATTGCTCCTTGGGTGCACCAGGGACATTGTTCGAATAGGGGGGGAGTGAAGCATTGAGTAACAATGTCAGAATAACATTAGTGGATTTTGGGTGTTGACCTAATCATCATGTATCACCAACATTATCGAATTCAGGACCTAGCCTCCTCATTAGAAGCTTTAGAGCAGGAAGTGAAAACGTTTATCTAGACTATTTCTCTTTGTCAACCTCAGTTTCTCAAATTATGGACATCCTCATTCAACATCGCGATCCCATGTGCCAACAATATGACGAATTGGATGCCATCAAAGCTCAAGTGGAAAAAATGAAACAACAAAGGGTGCAGTCTCCACCAACGCTTGAGAACTCTGCATCCAGTAGTGGTTCCTCCCCAATGATAGACCAATCATGTTTTCACTTGAATCAGCCAGTGCAGGAGAAGGAAATGGAAGATGAAGAACCAACCCAAAAAAATAAACTGGGTATTTAATGTATTACAGGACCATATGTATTCTAGGAGTCGTTTATTGTAGTTATACTCCAAAATTTTATAATGTAATCAAATTTTGTAAAGACCAGACATAGGAAAAGATAGGCTAGTAGCAGGACTGTTATGGGTGATGGATTTGTAGCCGAAATATGTGTCTCTTTTTGGACCTTGTGCATTTCAACTGCCCATTTTTGATTAATATAATATCTTCGATCTTTTGTAAAAAAAAATCAATCTTCAAGCTGAGAACATTATACTTAATTCTAACTCGTTTGATTATTATAAAAAATCAGAAATTGATTTTCATTAAATGATAAGGATTTCATACTGGGGACCTTTTTTAATGGATGCGAGTGCCTCCAGAGAGCCCCTACAAGTTTCGAAATCAATAATTTCTTCTTTAAACTTCTCGATGCAAAATTTCTCTAATGTTTTCGTAGGCCTCGAGAAACAATGCTTCTGTAGCTTCCTTGCATATCAATGATCCTCCCATGGTTCCTTCTTTTTGCTAACTATGATTTCTTGTGTTTTCAATTGATATGGTTATTAATTGGGTAGGGAATTTCAAATTGTGACAATAATGATGGTGGATATGGTAATGAGAGTGCAAGGTCACAAATTTGGAAATGATGGTGTAAGGTGGTAGTTAATGGAATGATAATAGAAATTATACGATTTAAAAATACTTATTTCACATTATTATTGGAGATCATACTTATCTCTTCTTACCTCGTGTGGCAGTACGAGAATGGTGCTAGTGTAGTTGCGACGGATGGAGCAGAGTCACATCAACAAACTTAACTAGAGTTTCAGCATGGCATTGCTGGTATTATCGACTAGATGTGCAACAACGATGATGCACATATAGTGAAAGCTTCAAGCAGATTCACAACAATGTGAGTTGAAGTGATGAAGCTGCAACACTTAGAGTTGCAACAATGGGGTTACAACAACCGATGGTGCGGCCTTAATGGTTTAGATGGGATTTGGAACATTGCATGTGTAGGCGAGGACTACAAAAATAAAGTAAAGCTGCAAGAAGATTTGAAACAATGTGAGTTGTAGCAATGGAGATGCAACAACATAAATGAGAGGGGAGAGGTTTGGAAAATGAAGCAAAGATGCAACAATGAAAGTTGTATAAAAGGGAGTTGTGTCAAGGGAATTTGAAACAACATGGATAGTTGCGGAAAAGGGAGTTTCAACAAAAGGAGTTGCAACAATGGGAATTACAACAGCGAGAATGGTTGCGGAAAAGGGAATTGCAACAAAAGGAGTTGTATCAATGAGAATAGTTGCGACAATGGGAGTTGTAGCAAAAGGAGTTACATCAAAGGGATTTGTACCAACAAAAATCACAACAATAGGAATTGAAACAATAGGAGTTGCAACAACATGAGTTGCAACAACAGTTTTCTCCCCTACATATCCTGAAAAGAAAGAATATTATTATAAAAAACAAGGCTTTATTAAGATTTGTTGAGAAGGATCCTGACATAACCATCACAAAACCATGAAGTGCCCTTCTTCTTCTTCTTCTTATTTATTTTAATGCGCCAGCTAGGCTGTTTTTCAAAATCTCTATCTCTCTTTCTCTTGGAGAACAATGGAAATTATCCAGCTGGGATTTTTTCTTCTTGAACGAGTTCCAGATCACTGTTAGGCCATCCATTTGCAATCTTCCTAATTTTTTTTTCCTTTGATAAGGGTCGATGATATAGGCGAAGTCTATGTCCATTAACCATTAGAGGATTTTTGTCATCATCTATGGTACATAGTTTGATGGCCCCACTGTCATATACTGTATCAATCTCGTATGGACCGAGCAATCTATTGTGAAATTTTCCTTGAAGTCCTTGAACCTCAAATCAAATAGTAATTCCCAATCTCTATCTTTGAACTTCTTTTTCTTGATAAACTTATCGTGTCACCTAGCTCTTTGATGCTGTATCATTGTGGCTTGGTGTTGGGCATCTTGTGGCTCGGTCCAACCCAAGTTGTATTGTTGTCCTAAGTGTCTAGATTTCTGTCTCAATGGGTAGTAGTACTCTCTTCCCATATACTAACTCATAAGGTGTGCATCATGTAGTAGTTCTCCAATTTGTTATGTAGGCCCATAAATATTTGGGAAGTCTATCAACCGAATCCTTGAGATGCAACCTGGCGATTTTGGTTATGATGGTATCAAGGATCTTATTAGTCCCCTCTACTTGTCCATTTTATTGTGGGTGATATGGTGTTTTTAATTTATACTTGATGTTATAGTTGTCCATCAGGTCTTTGAAAAGCCGTGAAGTGAAGTGAGTTCCTCTGTTGGTCACAATCTCTCATGGTATTGAAAACCTTACACATATCTCTTCATGGAGAAGCTCCACTACTTTCTGATCGGTTGCATCCAAAAGTGCCTTTTCCCTCATCCATTTTTTTACATAGTCTATATAGACAAGGATATAAGAGTGCTGAGGGGAAGGGGGATTTATTAGTCCCACAAAATCAATGGCCCATTTTCCAAAAGGTTCTAACACCATCTGCGGTTGTAGAGACATCTCATTTGTTTCTATGGATCTACCCATGCATTGACATCTGTCACACCTCTTCACATATTATTTGGCATCTCTGAATATAGTGGGCCAATAGTACCTCTGATGGAGTGCTTTGTACCCATTTATTTTATCAGCAAAATGGTTCCCAAATGGTCCATCATGATAGGATTTTAGTATCTCATGGATTTCATCTTCTAGTACACATCTTCTGATAATCAAATTAGGCCTAGTGTAAAATAGGAAGCCATCAATCCATGAAAATAATTCACTTTTCCTGACTATACTTTGTCGCTCTTTGGGAGTCAGATGTTCTGGGAGCTTTCCTACAACCAAAAAATGATCAATATATGCAAAACAAGGTGAATTAGTAGATACTACAAAGAGATGCTCATCTGGAAAGCAATCTTCTACTGGAGGTTCATTCTCATAAGATATTATTCTATAAAGAAAGTCATCAAATACATTATATTTTCCTAGTTTATCTAGGATGGTAATAGAAAATTATTGGAATAAAATCAACCATCTAGTGACCCTGCCATTGGTGATTGGTTTTTTCATTAAATATTTAATAGTAGTGTGATCAATGTGCAAGATTATTTTATATCTTTTAATGTAGTGCCTACACTTGTTTATTGCATGAATAACAACAAGAAACTCTTTATTGGTTATTGTATAGTTCAATTCTGTAGGTGATAGATTCTTACCGATGTAGTAAATTGAATATGGGTCATTTCCTTCCATTTGTCCTAGAATGTCGCCAACGATGGTGTCTGATGTGTCTGTGGATATGTGGAATGGGAGGGACCAATCTGGTCCTCGTAAAAAAAGAGCTTCAAACACTTTGATTTTCAATACATCAAGTGCATGATGGCATGTATCTGTCCATATAAACTCAATATATTTGTTAAGTAAATCAAATAATGGATGAGCAATACGTGAACAATTTTCAATGAATCTACGGTAATAACTAGCGTATCCCAAGAAACTTCGTACCTGATTTTGCGAAGTTGGAGTTGAAAAATTTAATATTACATTTACTTTTTCTGGATCAACTTGAATACCTTTCGCTGAGATGTGATGTCCTAGTACGATGCCATCAATTAACATCATAGAAAAATTTTCATTACTGAGGGTGACATTTGACTCTTTTCACCTTATCGATGTTTTCTCTATATTGGCTAATCCTTGATCGAATTCGTCCCCATACATTGTGAAATAATCCATATATATTTCCACACAATCATGAATTATATTAGAAAATATACCAATAACCTCTCGTTGAAAGGTGGCAGGAGTGTTTCATAACCCAAATGGTAGAACATAGTAGGAAAATGTCCCCCAAGGACAGGTAAATGTTGTTTTCTCTTGAACTTTGGCTACAATTTGGATATGGTTATATCCACTGAATCTATCTAGGAAAGAAAATTATTTCTTCCCTACTAACATGTACAAGACCTGGTTGATAAATGATAATGGGAATAGGTCTTTATGTGTTTCTTTATTTAGTTCTTTATAGTCTACAAAAATTCTCCATTCACCACTTTTCTTTGGTACCATGACAAGAGGGGAGACCCATTGGCTATTAGAAATCAGATAAATGAAGTTAGATGTGAGTAATTTCCATAGTTCTTCTTTGAATATGTCCTTAAGTTCCAAGTTCATCCATCACTAGGGTTGACGAATGGGTATGTATCCTTCCTTAATATATATGTAATGTGTGCATAAGTCAGAATGGTTCCCCCTCATGTCAGTGTAATCCCAGGTGAAGGAATCACTGTGCTTTTGCAACACCTTAACCAATCACTCTTTTGGTTGTTCATTTAGTCCTTGGTTGATTTTCAAGGTTTTCCATGGGTTGATTTCTATGGTTTCTATAATAGACCCTTGATATTTTTTTGGTGGGGATTCATGTTCGATGGGTGAGATGCTTGTTGAGGCCAGAGAAGCTTATGTTTTTGTTTGCATAACCTGCTCAAGAATATGTGTGTTTCATGAGGTAGAGGAAGATGCTATAAAATCATTGATTTTCTTCATCCTCTATTTGATCTCTTATGGATAAGTATTGATCTATGGAGAGGACTTGATGGGATTCCCCTTATTCCTCACTATCTTCTCCGTCAACCCAAAGTGGTGTTTCTATATCTAATATGGGTTTGGTGGGAGGATAGAGGGTTAATTTGTTTGTGGATGTCCCATGGGAGATGGTCATGTTGCCTGACCTACAACCAATGTAGGGATAAACAATTTCCAGTTAAGGATGTCCCAGGATTAGAGGATACCAACCCAAATATGTTTTGGGTTGCAGGACCATGAAGTCAACGAGATATTCCCATGGATCCACATATATCACTACATATTCTAATATTTCGTTTGGTTTAATGGTTTCTCTATCAACAAGTTGAAGTACAGTTGGAGTTTCCCTAAGGCTTGTAAAACCTAAGGCTTTCATGGTATCACATGTCATAATGTTGATGGTAGCCCTAGGTCAATTAATGTGTTACTAGTAAGTGTATTGTTGATCTTTACATTAACTTTTGGACTACCTGGATTTGAGTATTTATCTATGAGAAATCCCCCCATCATTAAGTCAGACTATATTCTCATGAAATGAACAATTTGGGGATCCTTTCGTTTCCTATCAGGTTTTCTCAAGAAAATTATTGTATCGCTTTGAATATATGGGCACATATTTGATGGCTTGAAATAGTGGTATTTTGACACACACATTTTTGAGTTCTCCAAGAAAGTCAAACTTAGGCTGAGTGAAAGGTTTATCTAGATGTAACCTTTCTAGATAGGGTGGGTTTTGAAGTTCAGGGTGGGAATTCTCAACTTTCAAAGGTTCTTGATATTTTTTTGGTTCCAATTCTTCATTTCAAACATCCTCATTCAAATATTCAATAATAATGCGATGTTGGTCCTTGGTTAGAGCCTTCCTGGATCGAAGATGAATATCATTGCAGTCCATGGAAGAGATGGAATAAGTAGGGTAGGAAGCAAGTCTAGCAACTTGTGTTGGTTAGCTTGGCCTTCTGTTATTAGGGTTATGAATGGGTTGTGTAGGTAGTTGTGGTCAAGGAGGGGTAGATGTGGATGCTTGCATCTGGGGAGGAGGAAGAAGTTGCATGGCTGGCTGTGTCATAGGTTGTTGAGGTCCTCCTACAACAGATTTTTTCCATCTCTATTTCCATAACTGGTTTGGAGGAGGAGGATCCACCCATTGTTATGTTGGAATACCCATTGGTTGAGAATCATATTTCATGGAAGGGTTAGTACAATATGAATTGAAATATTGATATTGATATTGGATTATACCTTGAGGTCTGGGATGCCATGGTCGTTTTTGAGAGACAAAGCATAATTGCTCCGATTCCTCCACTTTTTGATAGATAACTTTTAGTCCAGGTAAGGATGGAAATTTGCGAGTAGCATGGTCCTCGCTACATATTCCACAAACCTCGATCTAATCCAACAAGCATTCTTTCCATGGATGCTTCATTCTGCACTTCGGGAAAAATATAACCAAAGCTCATTCTGTCTGTTCCTTCTTCCTCATTTGTAATTTATCCAACTAGGAGCTCAAGGAAATAAGTATGTCGATCTTGAAGTCCTCTAACATGTTCTCAAATTATTCCCTCGTAACTCTACCTCCTATAGTTTTTCTAGTTCTTTCCAGTATATCCCTTGGTCCTCTGCTTGTTTTTTATGTTCCTCTGGAATATTTACAACAAAGTTTCAAGATAATGTCATACTCTAATCGATAAAAATCTCCCCCACCCATTAGTTTTAGGAGTTCTATACAATCATATCGAACTCCTCTTAGAAATAAGACACATCGTGTCTCAAGAGCCACATATCCTTTCTTTCCCTATGCAGTTATAGTTGAACCATTCAACATAAACTTCAAGGCTCTCATCTTCATGCTGTACCATCCTGAAGAATTCCTACCATATTTATTTATCTTTGCAATAATATTGGTAGTTTTTTAGAAATGTCTTCATCATATGGTCCCATGTGCAGATGCTATCCCTACCAAGACCCATGAACCAATGTAGTGCAACATCCTTGAGTGTGGCAGGGAAAATTTTCAATTTCCGGGCATCCGACACATAGTCATAGCTTCTGCAAAGTACGTCAAACTAGAAGAGGAAGGTGTCATGATCTTCTTTAGATAACCCATGAAAATTTGGCAAGGATAAATGAGGTATGTTCTTCATTTTAGTGTCTTCATTCAACGCTCTAATTAGGAATTCGAAAGCATAGATTTCTTCCTTTACAATTTTGTGTGCCATTTCTCTTCATGGGATGTATTTTGTCTCTTTGGGTACTTTAGGAAAGATGAATTCCCCAGAGTGATATTGTTCACTGATAAACCTTCAGAAGGTGGAAAATTTGTGTGCATAGACCCTTGTATAGTCTCTGATTCTTGAGGATATGCTTCAGGCTTCTTCTTGGAAATAAAACTTGCTATAGGTGATAGCTATTTTGGTTGATTGTGCTCCTTTCCCTCTTGAGATTGACTTGCATTGTTAGTTTTTCGGGGGTTTTTATATGAACTAATAAATATAACTTGCCGATCTCTAACTCTGTCCATAGAAAATATTAGAAAAAAATTCTACGAATTTTTGAAAATAAATCATAACACTCAATTTATTAAAATTAAAATCCACACAACTAAACAACAACTATTTCTTTTGACAGTTCCCCAACAACGATGCCAAAAATTACAGAATTTTAACTTACTTCCTAATTAACTTAGTGAGCAACTCAAGAGTTGTACATTTAACTATCAATGTAAGGTCACATCTTACTTACGAACTGTCGTGCACCATATATGCAAGTTATAATGTTGTAATTACTAACGAGCTGTAGTAATTTTAATGTTACAAGTCTATATTTCAAGATACTTAAATTAAGTCACCAAGCTATCCTACTTCTTGAATTACAGGAAGATAAATGTCACGCTTTGTAGGAAAAATAATCACTCTTACAGAAAGTAAACCACACTTGCAGAAAATAAATCACACTTTCCAAAAGTAAATCACTCTTGCAGAAAGTAAATTGTTCTTGCAGAAAGTAAACCACGCTTGCATAAAGTAAATCACACTCGCGTAAAGTAAATCACTCTTGCAGAAATCAAATCACACTTGCAAAATGATCTGAAAATCTTAAGTTACCAATCTAATCATTAGTCCTTCATTGATAACAAATATTTTTTAATTTCCAAGATCTTTTAAATGACAGTGCACTTCGTAATGTTATGTGATTGCTTATTTTAACTAAAATTTTATGCTTGTGAAATTACTTGCTTAATCTAATCTTCATAAGTAATTTGTGAGATGAAAAAGAAGAAATGAAGACTAAACAATATCAACAAAATCACACAAAACGTTTTAACAAAGTTCACCAGACTTCCTGGCTACATCTTCGAGTCCACTCCCAACAGTGAGACCGCTCTTCATTAATATCAAATGCTTAAAGAATACAGAATAAAGGCTTACATATCAAATCCTGAAATCATCTTTCATATTTGCAACTCTAGGACAGAAACAAACATCACCAATAGCTTCTACATGGAATTTTGATACTTTAGAGTATAAACTCGACTATTCTTGGCTTAACGATTTGGGATATGGAGGAACTTTTCTATTCGACTACTAGGATGCAAAAACAAAATTAATATTCAGACTTCTCTCGAAATTCTGTAACTTTTGAGTATAAATTCGACATACTTCTCAAATAGGCCCTTGAGACCCCTCCTCTGGCACAAACGCCAATGCTGCAACCTGTCAGGTATATACTGTCTCGATTTGCATGCCAAAATTCCTCTCCAACACTTTTATGTTTGGTTACTCCAACTTAGAAACAAATCACAGATTCATACTCCTTGCAAAATTATACAACTTTTGATTATAAAGTTGATAGGGTTCTGAACATGCTCTCATGACCTCCCTTTGGCATGAATCCCAATGTCACTTTGCAGATTCTATACCGTCTTGATTTGCATGCCAAAGACCTTATCTACATCAATTTTTGTGCTCGTCTGAATAAGGTAGAGTCTGTCAAATTTGGAGAGATTTCTCCTGATTTGGAGGATTTCCGCCAGATTTAGTGGTATTCACCAGATTTGGCAGAATCTGCTAGGTGACCTTAGCCTTCTAGAAGGTGCCTTATGGAACCTCCTGATTGGGCCATGTGGCAGCCTCTAATTGACCACCATTATTGACTGGGATGCCAACATCACCTGTTCACTGGGCTACCACGTCATCTACTGACATCACATGTATGGATGATGACATCATTCTACCACGTCATTGTACGAATGCTGACGTCATCCTACATGGCTACTGACATCATCCTGCCATGTCATCGTACATATGCTAATGACATCCTACCACATGTCGCTGCTGGCTGGGCTGTTGAAGTCACCTGTATGGATTTTGACATCATCCTACCATGCCACTGTATGAATGATGACATCATCCTATAAGGATGATGGAGTCATCTTTCCATGCCACTATATGGATGATGATGTCATCCTACCACGTGGTAGCCTGTCCTTTTTCCACGTCAACATGCTGACATCATCTGTACAACTAGCATCATCCCTAAGGTTGTATGGATGACACATGGCAGCTTGCTGTGCTTCCATGTCAGCTGCTGACATCAGTGGTATAGATTGCCATGTCATTGTTGTTTGGAAAAAACTTCATATCGTGATATCTCCCTCATACGACATCCATTTGAGGTGAAATTTACGTCGTTGGAAAGGTCTCGTCGATATCTTCGCAATGGTACACTTTTCATTTTCATTTGAGACTTTTCATTTTTTATCAATCCAGATCCTCCTAGATCACAAAAAGTAAAGTTATACTAATGGTGACTTGCTCAAATATAATTATGATATGGGATTGTTATAATGATCATACTTCCAATAATGATCACGAAATCAAAAGAATATCAATCCCAAACTGTTGAAGAATAAATATACCATAACTCTAAATGAAGGAAAAATAAAGTGAAGTTGCGAATGGAGTTGCAACACAAAAGTTACATCGATGCAAGTTGAAACAACGTGAGTTCCAACAACAAATATATAACAAAAAGGATGTAAATATGCGATTCGCAGTAGCCAAATTTGTAGCCATAGAGATACAACATGAAGGCTACAACAATGATAACACCATGAGTTGTAGTGGCATATGTGATTGAAAATTTATGAAGATTGGATCAAGCACCGAGTTGCAACTTAAAATTATGAAACTCACATTATAAAGCAACCAAACATCAACCACACTTGAATTAAAATGAACTGTTCTACAAATCTGGAATCACAACAAATTAAGAAAGACAAAAAAAATATGGAATAAAATGATTAGAATTGAAATGCTAGATTGTACTTTGTAATATACAGGAAGTGCACGAGTAAGGAGGGGTACCTAACCCCTTAGAAAAGGCACTAGTCTATGAAATCAAAATTGCACAAACGTTCAACAAACCATCACACGAACATGAAGAGGAGGAAATTATATTGCATAGTTTTGAAATTTACAATAACAGTCAGATGCTATCACTAGAATAATTCTCCTTCTCCATCTCAAGGGAGCTAGGGTATTTATATAATACAATTGATGTCTAAAGTAAAAAAAAGGGATGGATGGATAGCCATGAGAATTGGTTGTTCATTCATTTACATTGAAATTTCCAAATTTTAGTAAATATCAGGCATGTTCTGACTCAGATTAGCTGAGGGACAGTTGGTAGGAAAACCAATTTCTCTTTTGGATGTCCACTTGCCTTTTGTCCCTTTCCTATGTGAGGCACATTCCCTATCTTTTGGTTATATTGTTTACTACTGTGCTAGTGGAATTTGTACTCAGAGTTGCAACAACAACATCGTACTCGGAATTGCAACAACAACATCATACTCAGAATTGCAGCAACAGTGTCCTTGGAAATGTAGCAATGATGTCATACTTGGAGTTGCAGTAGCGGAGAGTGCAACTAGAGTTGCAACAATTGTATTGTTCTTAGAGTTGCAACAACAGAGAGGAATTGCAACCACTGAAAGGAGTTGTAGCTACTGTAAGGAGATGCAACTACTATAAGGAACCACTGTGATTGCTCCTATAGTAATGTTAGTGCATGAACGTAACAAGTTCCTTTAAGAAATATGTAAGAATAACATAAAAATGGCACATGGGGAAATATTCATACCTTGATGAAAAGTGCGACAACAATGGATAAGGAAGGTGTCAAAAAGGAAATTATTAGTGGAAAATGGTAAGGAAAAAGGTACTAGATGGGTTATGAAATTATTCCAGTTTAGGCACCCGTCACAAGTCTTCTTTCATTTTTCAGAATTCATAACTTGACACTTATCTCTCTTTCAAAAATATTTCGGCCCTCTTTTTCTTGGGAAATGGATTGGTGCAAATTTTTCTATTGGGTATTCTTGCTCATGAAATCTTACTAAGAGGTGATTAGCTCTCTTTGGAGGATTGTTTGTGATCTAGGATTTCTCTTGGTGAATGATATTTTCATGTTTTGTTTGGTTTAAGGGTTAATTTCTGCAATTTTCTTTGATAATCTTGCTTGGAGAAAACCTAGGAGGGTTGGGACTGTCTATCCCCTCCTTCAAGCTAATTTTCTAGTTGAACATAACTCATTCAAGGGTGGATTCAAGGGTTAGGAGGATCTATCCCCTTGAAAACATTCTTGTCTAGGGATTTAAAAACTAGGCGTTAGGATGGTCTACCCCCCTAGGATTTAAAAACTAGTTTCCCATTAATTTGTTGAGTTAGGTGACTTGGAAAAGGTGACGGCTTGGGATCATAAGGGTTTGGAGTCAAGGTTCAAGTCTCTTTTACTTTTCCATCCTAAGTTACTTGTAATGTTGTGAATCCATTTACCCAATAGATAAGGCACTAATGCATTGGAAAATGTGATTAATTCTCTCTTGAAATCATTTCAATTTTTAATGAATTGTTCATGCTCTAAGCTATCATTTCATGCTAATAAGTCTTGAGTTCTTGAATATTTTCTTACTGCTGTAATAACTTTGAAGTTACGTCCATTAGGGCTGCAATAAAACCCTCTCTCTTACTCATGATTACAAACTAATTTACCGTATAATTTGTACTTGAATATTGCAAAGTGATCTACTAACCAACGACTACAAATTGGCATTATTATTTTTTGATTTCCGTGGTGAATTATTGCTGCTATAGAAAATGTTTTCTACAATCATCTAGATCTCATTATATTTTTCTTTCAACATTTACTTACAACCCATTTCAACCGTCAAAATTGAGGCTTAAATATTGGAATATTGTCTACTATTCATAAGCTTTCATTTGATATCAATTGTTGGTGATTTTGATGGTAATTTCTTGCAATTGTTATTACTTTCTCTTGCTGATATAATCTTCAGTCTGTTGCAATTTTTTGGAGAACAAATTTTCTTATTGTTTTCCTTAATGTTCTAGGGCCATTTTACATGATATTGGATCTCAGGATAACTGCTCTAACATTGGTTTTGTAGGTATTTTTCTATCTTAGATCATATATTCTCCCAAGACACTTATCCTCAATCTTTGGACCTCTTCATCTAGTGACCAAAACATGGATCTTAAGAAAACCCCTTGATCTTAATTCTCTTCTCCCTTGAGGTCACCCAAGAAGCCTCCCTTGTGGTGAAATCATTCATCACTAAAATGAGGGGAGTAATTGCTAAGATGACAATGGTTCTTACTCCGAGTTGTGTCACACTAGTGACACTCGTGGTTGGATTTTCTCAAGCGACAATCTGTGCGATAAAATTTTTTGCGCTGTTGTTAGTGAGGATTTTGAATTCTTTTCGATCCTTTAACGACACTTAGCAAGCCTTTCCCAAATCCTTTATCCAAATCTTTCCTGGAAACTCCATTGAGGAAAGTTACCCTTGAATTTTTGATGAGCTTTACATAAGTTCATTTGTAGACTCCATTGTTTTTTATGGAAGTATATTTGTGTCCAATTGAATTCCCACTAGGGTGGTGGGATGATATCCCAAAATTTGATGGTGATCCATTTTTGGCCATTGCACACGTTCTCAAATTTACCGAATACATTGGTGAACGTGATGTGATCCAGGATGATGTTTTGAAATCATTATTATTTTTATATTTAGATAAGAAAAAAGGATTTTGATCAAGCATTCTTGCATCCCAAAGGGCATATCCTCTACAATCATATTTATTTGATAATTTATCAAACATTGTGGGCTGAAATCTTGACAATTTGAAGATACTATTTAGGACCTTGAGGATTCCTTTCAAAGAGAAGGACTTCCATTGGAACCAATTGAAATTTGAGAGAAGTTTCTTCCTATAACCCTATTGAAAATCATGGAAATATAGTTGAGGAACAAGAAGCTAAGGACAATCATAAAAAAGTACAGACCGTTGAGAATGATTTGGATGATATCCTTGATGACCAAGTTTTCAAATATAGCATCGAAGAAGATCATAATTATTGCATCTAATTAGCTGAAAGATGTGATGATGTACACTTCTTGATTGAGTTTTGTGCACAAAGATGAGAAAGGTTTAATACCATATTTCTCACCTACCAAAAGAATCCTACTAAATCATTAGCAAGGTAAATTGCTGAAGCTTATTATGCGGTGAATTCATTACATGGTATTGTGACAAAGAAACATGATAACCAAAAATTCTCTCCAATTCAAGGTCGACCATTTATACCAAAGGAAATATTAGATCTCAACATAGCTGGAGAAGAGTGGGGTGATCCAATAGAACACGAAAAAGATCTTGATGAAGACCTTGAGGTAGGATCCACCTCACCATGGAAATTTTGGATGATGAACTTGAAGAACCATCAAATGAAGCACTTCTCATTGAAAATCAAGCCCCTAATGATGAATAAGTGCTTGAAGAACATGTCTGTGAAGAAATATATCAATAAAAAGAGGAAGGCTTCGAAGAAGTGCAACATGTTGAGAACCCATACATGACATTTATATCCGTTCTCCCACTTGATGAATATGAATCCATTCAACCTTTCGTTCCTTCTACACATGAAAATGAAGAAGTGATCAGTCCCAAGAATACAAATGACTTTTTGGAGGAACTATCAGTCATAGTCAATGACCACATTGATGATTTCATATATGTTGGGAGATGTAGATGGGATGTGGGATGTTTCATTTTTGTTAGAGATACCATTTACGACATTCATGGTAGTTTTCAAATGAAGAGTGTTGAGTTGTGACCTTTAGAGAACTAGTCTTCATATTTAGATGATCCATGTATTTGGAATCTTGATGATGATATGAGTTTATTATGGTCTCATCCATCCARGGATGACTTGTTGCATTATACTCACGATGATTTTCATTCATACCTTGGGAGTCGTGATGCATATCCTTTTGAGCACTCAAATTTGTTATATAATGAATATTTTCAACCACCTTCGTGCTCAAATTTTGATGAATATAAGGCTGTGGCCAACCCTGAGAAATCCGAAACTCACACTATCTCATATCTTCTTCTTTGGGAAATCATGGGGTCTTGTTTGGATCTCTCATCTCCTCTTAGCCTTCAAGGAGCAATGTTATTTGAAATGAGGATGAAGATGAGCCTTCGTCTATATGTGGTAGTCCTATTCAGAGATGGATTGATCAAGCTTGTGGATACCCTTTCCAACATGATTTTGTCTCGTCCTCCCACATACATGAGTTGCATTTTATGATTGATTATATATTTATTTATGCTTATGATCATGTTATGATTAACTTGTCTTTGCTATGGTTTATAATTAAGCATAAGGGAAGACATGTAGGTCATTTTCATCCTTGTATTTCATGTGTATCATAGTTGAATCTGCATGTCATGGTAGTATAGTTTCATTTTCTTTGACTTGTATACATATGCTCGATTTACATACTATTATTCTTGCATATTTGCATACTATTGTGTAAAAATCATGTGATTTGAATACTCATATTGATATGATGGACTAAAATGTCATATATTGTTTTCTTTTCAATTTTTTCTTAAAATTTTGTAGTTACAAATTTTGTCGTATGAATAAAGGGGTGAGTTACACCACCGCATGATATTTTACCTTTTTTCTTAAGTGTGTGTAGGCACAGGTCATACCAAGAGATGTTGAGGTTCTCATGTGCTCCATGGTGAACACATTTCCCCATGTAGGAGCCATATGTTACCCCCCAACCTAGGGGTAACTAAGGATATGATGTATTGAGGCCCGCAGGTAGAAGACATGGAGATTAGAGAGATGGATGGACAACACAAAACAAATATCCCCTTTTCTTCACCACACTTTACCATCATCATCAACAATAGAGAAACATCCACCACACTACCTTGATCCATAGAGGGAGACAAGTATTGATTCATGAGGTAAATTGTCAAGTCCTATGGTGAGTATCGTTTTAATATTTGGGGCATTTGGATAAGTTTCATAGGTTTCTTTCTGATTATGAAATGTTTGATTAGAAATTATTCTTTTTACCATTTATCACCTTGGTGGTTATCCTAGGGTTTCTAGTAAGTTCTCCACCTCTGGGGAAAGGGGTGCTATTGAGTGTTCTTCTTGATGGGCCATTGTTCCATTCCTAATCATGTTTATTCACTTTCCATATTCAATCCCCTCTCTATCCTCATATTTTTGGTTTTCAGGTTACATGTACCCCAAAAAGGGGTTTGTACCTCATTATCTTATGGGAAGAAAGGATAAAGGCCCATAGGTTGTTGCAACTAGAGTCAATAAATAAATAAAAATAAAGAGAAACTACAATCAAAATGTTGTGGAAGGGATACAAAATGACACAAAATCCATAGTCTTAAACTTAAGCTCTAACTTTCTAGGCACCCGCCCTAGGTCTTGAGTGTGAATGAACACACCACCTATTTGAAAAGGACTTATAAATATCCCACTTGAAAGGAAATGAATTTAATGCAGAAAATGAAGAAACCTTGTAAAGGGGACTTGCAAATAATCTAAATAAATAAAGAAAAAGGAAATTATAGGGCTTGGAAAAAGGTTTTTCCCCAAACGAAAGGTAACTCAAGGATGCAATGCACCCTCCACAAAGGTGCCCATGGAAACAAGACCATATGAGACCCTTGAATGTTAATGATCCCATGACCAAAAGTTTCTCCCTCATCCACCTTACATTAATTATATGGCCTATATATGGTTTACTCGAGAAACACTCCTCTACTTGGGGAATTAGCCTACCCAATAAGACTCTTCGATGACCCTCCCATATCTAAATTTGGTAAATTGCACAAAGTCTTTGAGCATGCGCTTAATTTGAAAGGGGGGATCCAATGTGCTTGTTTGGGTGGCTCTTGTATTAAGATTAATTTACTTGGAATGATTCATATGACTTGTGGACCCTTGGAGGGCATACCCTTTTTGTATTTGCAATATCTTGCTCAGTTTCATCTTTCATTTAGGTATTACATCACTTGGACCTTCATATTGGTGTAAAATCCCATAGGTTGGAAGTTAAGCCCCACAAAAGGGAGGATAAAGATGATGAAGGTTACACACTTGCTCATGAAAAAGGCCTAGGATGATGAAAATTTCATGATGTCACCCTCCCACACTAGAACATTGCACTTTTGGAGCATGATGTCCAGCTTAAAGAGCTCGATTTGAAATAGGTTTTGCACTTGGTGGTGTTGTGAGACATATACCCCACATTTTTTGGACTAGTGGGAAGATGTGACATCATGGGGAGATGACATCCTAGCCTTTGGAGGCTATCTCACCGAATGAATACCCTTGAAGAAGAAGTTGGAGGCTTATTTCACCTTTTTTTGTCGTTTTTGGTTATTATTTAGCATATATGGAAAAAATTCAAATGAATTTGGTTGAAGTCATTGTGAAAACATAATGTTTGACCTAAAATTAAGGATTTGGTTGTAAATTGGACCAAAATAAGACTTGGGTTTCCTCTATAAATAAGAGGCAAACATTCTTTCACTTTTCATAATTCATAACTTGAGATTTATCTCTCTCTCAAAAATATTTTGGCCCTCTTTTTCTTGGGCAATGGATTGGTGCAAATTTTTCTATTGGGGTTTCTTTCTCACACGCTCTTGATAGGAGGTGATTAAATCTCTTTGGAGGATTGGTTTGTGATCTATGCTTTCTCTTGGTGAATGATCTTTGCAGTTTTCCTTTGGTTTAAGGGTTGATTTCTGTAATTTGCTTTAATTATCTTGCTTTGAGAAAATCTAGGAGGGTCAGGATTGTCTATCCCCTCCTTCAAGATAATTTTATAGTTGAATAGAAGTCATTCAAGGGTGGATTCAAGGGTGGATTCAATGGTTAAGAGGTTATATCCACTTGAAAACATTCTTGTCTAGGGTTTTAAAAACTAGGGGTTAGGATGGTTTATCCCCCTAGGGTTTAAAAACTAGTTTCTCATTAATTTGTTAAGCCAGGTGTTGGCAGCAATAATGTAATTTATATTGTTTATAAGCTGCCTACATAGGGTCTCTAAATTTGCATTACTCGTCATGAGAAATGACACTTATCACTTGTTGCTTTTTACATACCTTCCTTTCGATTTTTGTTTTCATGACTGTAAGCATGAAAACTTGCTGCTTGAATCCACACTTTGTTTCGATTTTTGATCAAAGGATAACTGTTCATATGGTATATTGTCGAATTGTCGTATTTTATTATGAACATGATTGTTTTCCTTGTTTATAACCCCTTGGTATTAAACATGCCTTGGTTACATAAGTAAAAAACCTCCCATTCATCAATATTCGATTAATATTAATGGGGTTTGCTTCATAAAATTCTTTTAACACAATGTTTATTTGATACACTTGCCTTGTAATCAAGTCATGAGTGTGCGTTCTATGGTATTCAAGTGCTTGCATCCTTACACTACCCATATCCCAAGGTATCATATGAGGTACAATGTGATATTATTGCTTTGTATGGCCTCGGGCTTCACGATCTCTTTCCCACGCATGGTGATTAACGTTTCCGCCTACCATTTCGAACTATCTTTGCATTGTTTTGTGGAAACTTGGGGCTATGACTCTGTGTTTTCTTATCAAACCCTTCCTCCAATTTCGGTTTTGTTTCCCCTCTGTTTGCCATGGCTCTAGTGGTGAGGATTTAGCCCAATGGCATCCAAACACTGTTATCTTATGACAATGCCAGAGACAACTTATAAAGGAACGATTGACATTTGTTTATTGAAAAGTTTAAGGGTTTCAATCTGAGAGTTGCTCAAGAGTTCGCGTTGACATTCGACGGTTGTAGAGAAAAGATAGGTGATGTGCAACTGGAGGTGACTGAAGAATTTTTAAGACAAGCTATAGGTTTACCAGCTATCGGCCAAAAGTGGTTTAAGAACACAAAAGTCGAAGAGGTTCCCTAGTCATTGTTGTTCACCTCAAGGAAAATTACCAGTTGCGATCGAGGTATGCCTGTCTCATATTTAAAACCTAGATGGCATGATCTGTTAGCTATTGTGAAACAGTTTATTACATGTGAAGGGAGATTTGAGTTGGTTTTCTTGTATCACCTACGATTTCTTATGAGCTTCATTGATTTCCCATTGAACATGCCCTAGTTTCTGCTTAGAAGTCTATACAAGATGGGAAAGTAGTTTAAGAGGCAGAAGTCTGATTCTAGTTTATTCCATCATGGTTTAATCAAAATCGTCATTGTGCATCAGTTGCAATTAAACAACGATTGTTGGGATTCTTTTCTGTTACGAAATGGCTTTGGTAATAATGGGTTGGGACAGGTTGACAAGCCTATTATCACAGAAACCCTTGTGAAACCTATCATCTCTCCTCCTTCGCTCATGCCCTGAGATCCTGTCTCTAATTTGGAACCCTCGACCTACCCTGATTCTATTCAACCCGACACTCAACTAGATTCGTATCCTAAGAGTTGTACTAAGGCTGTTAAAAAACCCACAGGGAAGAAGATTAGGGGAAACATCGATGTTAATTATAAGAATAAAAAGGCCGCTCGTTGGATTTCATGATGTGCTTGAAACAAGCCCAAGCCCTGTGCAGACACAAAAAATACAATTGAGGTAAGTGAGGATTCAGATTCGGAAATTGAAAGGTTCTTGGCTGAAGAGTATCCATATTCATATGGACTTTATCTTGATAGGCCCTAGGATTATGTTACCAACCTGCCACCGTGTCTAAAGTACAATCCTGATTTTCCCGGCATCAAATTCCGTGACAAACCTACCTTCCACTTGGATGATTCTCCAATCGTTAATGATATCAGTGCCAATGCACAGTCTCTACAACCTTAGTGTAATGAATGTCGATCCTGGATAGATAGGTATTATGCAGATGTGCCTTTACTACAGTCCAGGCTTAAATCTCTGAAAGACCAAGTGGATTCATTAACAAACGAGAACAGTAGGCTCCAATCCATAGCTCAAGCAAAGGACAAACGCCCAAAAACTACAGGGTCTGTTATTTTTAAGAACGTGGAAGCAACGACAACAATAGTAAACTCTAAAATTACTTGATTTGTTTTAATCCCTTAATTTGAGGTATGATCTCTTTCAAAGTTTAGTATGATTCTGTCTTTCTCAATTTAGGATACACGATTTGTTTGCATAGATTACTTTTTAGTTTGTTTTGTTTGATTGAATAAAATATGATTCTAGTTATAATTATAACTAGCTATAGAATCGTGAGACTCTGTAGCTAGTTAGAAAAATTCGAATTGCTTGTCTTGATAATTGAAAACATATCTAAAATTTCCCCATTTTTGTTTGTTAATAGGAACCCATGATTTCTAAGGAGATTTGAAGCACTGTTGGGATCTCTTAGCCACACCATCTTTATGTTTTTAGTAAATAGATTAGGCTGTTAGTTTTTTGATATCAAGGAAAATCTGGGAGGTTGCATCCCCCACATTTTTGAACAGATTTGATGTTATCACCAGAAAACATTTTGTTCCTAGAACCTATATAAGTATGTTATTTTGTAAACTTCAAACCATCTCTGCCTAGGGCAAGACTATGGTTTTTTATTTACAGTCTTGAATGAAATATAATACTGGTTACAGCTTTAGCTTTTTCATATTTTGGTTTTATTCAAGTTATGATTGTTTCAATTTGTAATTAAGTTATGATTGCTTTCGCTGTTGTGCTTTACTACAAATTGGTATGATAAAAATTTATAAGGTATCCATGTCTTATGTTCTAGATTTAACATACAATAATCATTCTGTTCAAACTTGAGATTAAGAGATTTATCTTCATCATTTGTTGAACATTTATACACAAGTTTTCACAGCAGGATTTATCTTAATGTGGCTACCTGTGAAATTATAAGATTGCTGTTACTATATCTCTTATATGTTCAATCATTCAGATTCAATCATTACTGCTTCACGTTTACGAAAAACATTTGTGGGATCTGTTGTGGGTTTGCCTCATCAGACAGGGAGATTGGATGCTATACACAGGACAAATATGGGATGTGATAACAGGTCAATTCGTTAGTTTTATTTCATTAGTTTAATGAGTACATAAATTTCCTGCAGTCTAAACATATTCTACTATTTGTTATCTCTGTTTTCAATTAGACAGTATGGTATTTCAATTCTAGAATATAAATAGATTAAATAATAATTTCACTGTTGCTTAATATAAATAAAAATTAATTTATATTCGATTTTCGCGGATTTAGATTAAAATTCGTATTGTGTACATATTATACATATATTAGAAACAAAATCAGTTGTATATATTTTACATATAACAAGTAGAGTTGTTTTATAAACATTAGTCAATTAAACTGTAAATATATATTAGATCTGTATATAGTTTTCAACGAGTGTTATTCATCAAGTTATTTTATTGTCTTTAATTTTGTTTTTTTTCTTTATTTAGGACTTAGATCGGCCAATGGAGCCGCTAAACTCGTTGGAGTGGATTAATCCAAACGGATTGGGTTAAGTAGACAACCCCGGACCGGATTCACTCCTCTAGTTGACGAGCGGTTGATTTCGCCCGTCAACAAATGGCGCTAGAAGGAGTGCCTGAAAACTATTAATGGCACGAGGAGGTCGTAAGACTCCTCCACCACCTACCTGCTCACCTATAGTGACTATAAGTCATTCATATGACAACATTGTCCCTCAAACAACAACCACATCAAACGACGATCTACGGATCACAGTTGAACCAGTAACTCCAAATCCTATGGGTGGTGACATACAAGAAATTGTTCGGCAATGCCTCATAAGAACACACAGTGCCTTCGCCCATTTAAGACAACCAAACTGACCTTTGAACCAACCATTAGACTTCTCTGATATCAGAGAACAACTTGGAGGCATTGACCTTACTTTAAACCCTACAGATCCAATCCTCACTCCTACAGCAGGAGGATCTAGTATACCACCATCACCACCTCCTTCATCTCCTTCTTCTTCTGGAGAAGAATCCTCTGACGAAGGCAGTTCCTCATCCCAGCCTTCGACACCACCCACACCTATGGCCAACCCAAACAATCCTACCAAACCCTAGCTCGACCAAGATGCAGTGGCCATACCTAGGCCTCAGCATCCTTTACCCAAACACCCTGAGAAATGGCTCCCTAAATTTGACCCGGACTCCAAACAGTTAGTCGAAGATCACATCAAAAAGTTTATGTTAGCCATTAGACTCCATAGTGTTGAGCATGAAGACATAGTCTGTAGATTGTTTCCCTACACCTTTGAGGGAAATGCCTCTACCTGGTACTTTTCCCAACAACCCCACACCATCATGTCATGGGAGAAATTTGAATCCTGTTTCCTTGAGAAGTTCAGAGACGACAAGTCTCCTGAATTTCTAGTCATGGACCTTTCTAGTTTAAGAATGAACCCCAAAGAAAAGATCAAAGACTTTAATCAAAGGTTCTTGACGCTAAAGAACCAGAACCCTACGGATTCGATGCCTGCCGAGAATCTTATTATCACTTATTATACAAAAGCCTTACATCAAAACATAGCCATTTGGGTAAAGAGATCCAAGAAATCCACGTTGTTAGAAGCCTTCAAAGAGGCCAGTTAGATCAAGAAAGACATCCTCGGTTTAAAAGACACTACTAGCAATGAGACATAGATTAGTTCATCGTCCAAAAAGAAAATCGAAATCCTCCCTAGACCTTCCCAAAATAAAGCTCAACCTGAAAGCTTAGATTTAGAAAACCTACAGAAAGTTGTTCAAAAACTGTCCAACCAAGTTATAAATTTGAAAAGATCAGCTGAAGAAGATTCTTCGAGCAAAGGGCCTTACAAACCCCCTTTTAGGAAGCCTTTTCCCACCAACCGACCTAATTCAAATACTGAAGGCCTAAATCTAGAAAGCCTGCAATTTTCTATTCAAACGATTCTAGAAGCACACGATAACTTGGTGCCTCCTGAAATCCCTGAAGAAGTAGCTGAACAAAAGATAGTAGAAGAAGATGAATCCTCTCTGAACATTTTTGGACATTTTTCGGATAGCATTTTTCAAGCTAATTTCGAAACAATGCATCCTTACAATACTAGGAGCAAGACAACAAATAAGCCTTCTTCTGAAATCACTACGACTTTGCCTCCAAAACAGTCTAAATCAACTGAGACTAAATAGAATTCAGTAAACCCAAGTTTAGATTATGATTTGGTCGAAGATTTAAAGAATCTTAGGGCTAACATTTTTGTTTATGAATTATTAAAATTCCCTTTTCTTCTACAAAAAATGCTACAAAATATTGCAGAGAACAACAAAAATGGCAATCCGAGTAGTAACAAAGGTGTTCATAACAACCCCAAAGTTCCTCAGAAGGCCTCCGCCAAAACTACTTCTGATCCTCACGATAAAAGAGATCTTCCTGTAAATAATGTAATGAATGTAGATAAGCCAGTTTCAGAGGTTGCGAGTAAAAAGAAACAAACTTCCACTGTTAATACTCACAGAAATGTCCCTCCATTTTTGTTAACTTTTGAAATTTTCAATAGGAATGTACACAACTGCATGGTAGATTCAGGTGCGTCATCTAACGTAATGCCTTGGTCTGTTTGTCAAAAGATTAATGTCGAATTTCAACCATCCACCTTGAAAATTATCCAGCTTGATCGAACTAGTGTTAAAGTGATAGGCGAATTAAGAAATGTGCTTATAAGATTTTCGTCTAACCCTAAAGTTCATCAAGTGATTGATATTATTGTTGTAGATATCCCAGAAGTTTATGGCTTGTTTTTAAGCAGAGACTGGTCAGAACAACTACACGACTATTTTGCGACGGACTGGTCTCACTTGTGGCTGCCCAAGAATGGAAAGCCCAACAGAATCAAGGTAAATCGTGAACATTATCTAAAGTTCACGGTCACTGATTTAAATGATCCCAATGAACCATTCACTCCTTCTGCCGATTCGCCTGAAATACAGGAGATGGATACTTTTTTCGGTAACTTCATGGATGAAACTTCCACTATCACTAATCCGGAACAACAATCTGAAATTTTGACATATACGTAGACAAAAAATTCTTCTCAGTGGGCACATGCAACCGAAGAAAATAAAATATGGTCTCTTTACTTTGATGGGTCAAAATCCAAGGAAGGAGCTGGTGTGGGTTGCATGCTCATCGATCTAGCAGGTAAAAAGACTCTGATTTCTTGCAGGTTAAAATTCGAATGTACAAACAACACAATAGAATATGAGGCACTCCTACAAGGCCTTAGAAAAGAATTAGATATGAATGTTCAAAATTTGACTGTCTTTGGTGATTCGGAAATTGTGTTTAGACAGCTAAAAAATTCTATCCATTGTTTATCTCCGCACCTTAAAAGCTATCAAACTGAGGTATGGAATTTAATGAACAAGTTCTATGCATTTAACATAAATTCTATTCCTAGATTGAATAATTCGGAAGATGATTTGTTAGCTAACGTAGCTTCAAAACTTTTTCCTGCAGAAGGCTTGTCTCTGAATGCATTCTCCATTGAACTGTTGTTCTGACCATCCATCCCAGACAACATCACGAATTGGAGAGTCTTCGATGACGATCAACAGATTATAAGTTTTCTGCATATGGAAGAAACTTTCCAGGGCGCGGTGATCGACGAAGGTACTCATGACGAAAATCTTCGTGACTTTACGGTAATACTAGATCCAAGATCTCCAGAATCTTCATCAGACATGGTAAACTCTATCCCAAAATCTGTAGTTAGATTAGAAAATTTTTACGATCTTCACGACAAGTTTAGAAAATCAGTGAATTGTAAAACAAATAGTTCCTCTTTGACGCATGAAAAAGTAAATTTGGGAACTAAAGACAACCCACAGTGCATTAATTTAGGGGTGGGGTGTTCTGAGCAAGAAAAAGTAGCGTTCATTAAGTTGTTTAAGGAATTCAAAGATTTTTTTGCCTGAACGTACGATGACCTGAAAGCCTTTGATCCTAACATCATACAACACGTTATCCCTATCAAACCCCAAACCCAACTTTTTCAACAAAAGTTAAGGAAAATGCACCCAAAACTCGAACCGACATTCAAGAAGGAATTAAACAAACTCCTGAATGCTAAGATAATTTTCCCAGTTAGGCACACATAATGGGTCTCTAATCTTGTCCCTGTTCGAAAGAACAGTGGTGAAATCCGACTATGTGTCGATTACTGAAATCTTAATTGAGTGTCTGATAAAGACAAATACCCTGTCCCTCCCATGGAATAGATACTTCAACATGTATCTAGTTCTGAAAAATTATCCTTATTGGATGGTTTTTCAGGGTATAACCAAGTCCTGATGTCCCCTTCAGACCAACTCAAAACCACCTTCCGCAGTCCATGGGGCACCTACACTTATAGAAAGATGCCCTTTGGACTCATAAACGTCAGTGCCACTTTCCAGAGAGCGATGGACATCGCTTTTCGAGGCTTAATCAATCAATTTGTCGTAGTTTACCTAGATGACGTCACTATCTTCTCAAAAAATAAAGAAGATCATCTAGCTCATTTAAGATCCGTTCTACAACGATGTTGTAAGTACGGTATTTCTTTGAATCCAAAAAAATATATCTTCGCAGTAGAACAAGGTAAACTCCTAGGATTCATTGTATCAAGTGAAGGGATGATTATCGACCCTGAAAGAACTCAAGTCATTTCAAAACTGCCCCCTCCCTCGTCAAAAAAGTCCATGCAATCTTTCTTAGGTTAGATAAAATTTGTTAGGAGATTCATCCCCAGCTTTTTAGAAATGGTAAGACCATTACAAAACCTAATAAAAAAGTATGTACAGTACCATTGGGGACCTTTAGAAAGCCAGGCTTTCGATTCAATAAAAAATGCCATAATAGACGCTCATTCTCTAATGAGCCCCGACTTTTCGCAAGACTTCACCCTCTACACGTTTGCCTCTGACCACTCATACGCTGCTGTCCTAATTCAAAAGAACGCTAAAAACAATGAAGTCCCAATTGCCTTTATGAGCTCAGCCTTCAAAGGGGCGGAACTTAATTACCCAACAGTAGATCAACAAGTCTATACTGTTTTCAAAGAAGTAAAGCACTTCCTATCTTATCTGTTGAAATCAAGGATGAAAATCATTGTCCCTTACCCGGCTGTAAGAAATCTGTTAGTACATAAAGAACTAGGTGAAAAAAGGGAAAACTGGGTCACATCCTTGCAAGAGTATGACATAGAAATCACCCCAGCAAAAATTGTAAGAGGCCAAGGGTTATGCAAATTGGTCTCTGATTCGGCTACAGGACAACAAGAGGAAAATGATATGCTAAGTCCAGGACAACACTATCAAAATCAAATCTGTTGTGCACAAAACCCTATTAGTCCCCGATATGATATTGATATACAATTTTGTCTTATACACGGATCAACTCCTTGTCACCTTGATCCCACAAAAAGGAGAGCACTAAGATTAAAATCTGTCTCTTTTCAGCTGATTAATGGTATTCTGTTTCGTTAAAATTTTGATGGAGTACTAATGCGCTGTCTCGAGAAAGATGAAGCAGAAAAAGTCTTATTGGAATTGCATGCAGGAGAAGCTGGTGGGCATTTTGGTGGAGATACCACTGCCCATAAATTATTAAGAGCAGGTTATTATTGGCCTACCATTTTTAAAGATGCTCATGCTTTGTGTCGCAAGTGTGTAATTTGTCAAAAAGCATCCGGACGGATACAGAAACTAGCTTTCCCTTTGCAACCAGTTTCGGTACATTCCCCTTTTCAGCAGTGGGGTCTAGATATTATAGGCCCAATCAATCTGACATCCTTGCAGCAACATAGGTATATCATAAC
Source organism: Picea mariana (assembly GCA_032191745.1). Classification (NCBI taxonomy): domain Eukaryota; kingdom Viridiplantae; phylum Streptophyta; class Pinopsida; order Pinales; family Pinaceae; genus Picea; species Picea mariana. The sequence continues at coordinate 132,291 of JASDQU010102981.1, forward strand.
AACCACAGATTACTTCACTAGGTGGTCTGAGGCTGCCCTGTTAAAAGCTGTAAATACCAGTCAGGTAATATTCTTCCTGAATTCAAATATTATTACCCACTTAGGTATTCTTGAATGCCTAGTATTTGACAATGGATCTTATTTTTCGTCTCTTGAGATGAGTGATTTCACTCTAGAAAAAGGAATTAAATTAAAGTATTCTTCCAGCTATTACCCCCAAGGCAATGGTTTGGCAGAATCGACTAATAAAAATCTGATCAAAATAATCAAGAGAACAGTCTCCGAAAACCATAAAAACTGGCATAACGCACTGTTAAACACAATCTGGGCTGATAGAGTAACTCCTAAAACTGCTGTGGGTAACTCACCTTTCTTTCTCATTTACGACAGAGAGGTGATTCTTCCACCACATGTCCTTCTTCCATCTCTGTAGTTAGCACATAAAGTACAGGAAGAAGACTGTCCCCCTTTGGAAAGTTGAATTAATTCTTTGTTAAAATTAGAAGAAGTGAGGGCTCAAGCAAAATGGAAATTGGATCAACATCAACTCATTGTTAAAAACTTGTTTGATTCCAATTATGCCTCTGATAGAAATTTTGAGGTAGGTGAACTTGTCCTAAAATGGGATAAACCTCATGAGGGAAAATGAGAGCATACAAAGTTTCAGAACTTGTGGTTGGGACCATTCGTAATTGCTGAGAAATTGGGTCCCAGTTCCTTTCGATTACATAATTTAGAGGGATAGCTAGACACCTTTCCGGTGAATGGCCAAGCTCTAAAAAAGTACTTTGCCTGATAACACTCCCATGTACACTGTGTAAATATTTTTTTTTTGCTTACTGTTTGTTTTTCTTTACTGGTTTGTTTTGTTTTTTTTCCTTTATGCTTATCAATCTTTCTTTTTGAAACACACATGCCTACATCATGGGCTAGTTAAGACAAAGATAACATAAAAATTTCCCTTCAGAAATGACTGCTGAAAGTTGTTTAAACATAAATTGTGATATTTTTCTGAGTTTGCAGCCATGTTAAAGATAACTCATTGTTTCAAAAGCATTTCTTGATTTCAATCTGCAACTAAAGGTACTCACGATCATCCATAAAAATTATTTTTTGGCTGTCCCTATTCCCTAAGAGAACAACTCATAGATGTCTCACTGCTTTAGAAAGTCGGTTTATTAACAAACTATTTCTAGATCTTAATGAAGGATAGCTAAAAGGTTTCTTCAAGGTCTGTTATTTACTAAGATGCGTCCAAAAATCAGGATTTTCAGCATCACTCCTCTCTATTAAATATCTTTAAAACTAAATAAACCTTCAGAGAGATGTGGGAAGTGCTTGTAAACCCACCGGGATACTGAATAGGTCTGCTGGCAACGGGTAAATGCATGCATGACGCCAAGATAACTTCGCTGGGGTACTGAACAGGCCCGCTGGTAGTGAATCAATGTCACGTATATGAAAATTCTCAGATATGGATTCTTTTGACCTTAAATGTCCTTTGTTCTGATATGGAACTTCTTGGTAGGATACAGATATCAGAGTGGGTTAAATGACATCCCTGTCGAGGCTATGGACGCCTGCTGGCAGTAGTGGCTCTGTCAACAGTATTGAAGATTTTAACTTTAATATCGTGACTCTCTTCTGTTAAGATTGTTGTTAGTTTTCATCTCTTTAAAATAATAGTAATCTGAAACTGGAATCCTTTATAATTGATAATGATGTTCAGACATCTTTTTGGTTGTTTTCGATTTGAAGTTTTTTTTGATTATCCTAATCTGAACTCGTTCATTTGGTAGAGATAACTGCTTCTCCCAGCGTGTCGCCATTGTTGGCAACATTAATGTAATTTATATTGTTTATAAGCTGCCTACATAGGGTCTCTAAATTTGCATTACTCGTCATGAGAAATGACACTTATCACTTGTCTCTTTTTACATACCTTCCTTTCGATTTTTGTTTTCATGACTGTAAGCATGAAAACTTGCTGCTTGAATCCACACTTTGTTTCGATTTTTGATCAAAAGATAACTGTTCATATGGTATATTGTCGAATTGTCATATTTTATTATGAACATGATTGTTTTCCTTGTTTATAAACCCTTGGTATTAAACATGCCTTGGTTACATAAGTAAAAAACCTCCCATTCATCAATATTCGATTAATATTAATGGGGTTTGATTCATAAAATTCTTTTAACACAATGTTTATTTGATACATTTGCCTTGTAATCAAGTCATGAGTATGCGTTCTATGGTATTCAAGTGCTTACATCCTTACACTACCCATATCCCAAGGTATCATATGAGGTACAATGTGATATTATTGCTTTGTATGGCCTTGGGATTCACGATCTTTTTCCCACGCATGGTGATTAACATTTCTGCCTACCATTTCGAACTATCTTTGCATTGTTTTGTGGAAACTCGGGGCTATGACTCTGTGTTTTCTTATCAAACCCTACCTTCAATTTCGATGTTGTTTCCCCTCTGTTCGCCATGGCTCTAGTGGTGAGGATTGAGCCCAATGGCATCCAAACCTTGTTATCTTATGACAACACCAGAGACGACTTAGAAAGGAACGACTGGCATTTGTTTATTGAAAAGTTTAAGGGTTTCAATCTGAGAGTTGCTTAAGAGTTCATGTTGACATTCGATGGTTGCAGAGAAAAGATAGTGACGTGCAAATGGAGGTGATTGAAGAATTTTTAAGCCAAGCTACAGGTTTACTAGATGTCGGACAAAAGTGGTTTAAGAATGCAAAAGTCGAAGAGGTTCCCTGGTCATTGTTGTTCACCTCAAGGAAAATTACCAGTTGTGACTGAGGTATGCCTGTCTCGTCTTTAAAACCTATATGACATGATCTTTTAGCTATTGTGAAACAATTTATTACGTGTGAAGGGAGATTTGGGTTGGTTTTCTTGTATCAGCTGCGATTGCTTATGAGATTCATTGATTTCCCATTGAACATGCCCTACTTTCTTCTTAGAAGTCTATACAAGATGGGAAAGTGGTTTAAGAGGCAGAAGTTTGATTCTAGTTTATTCCATCATGGTTTAATCAAAATCATCATTGTGCATCAGTTGCAATTAAACAACGATTGTTGGGATGCTTTTCTGTTACAAAATGACTTTGGTAATAATGAGTTGGGAAAGGTTGACAAGTTTGTTATCAATAAGCCCTTGTGAAACCTATCATCTCTCCTCCTTCGCTCATGCCCTGTGATCCTGTCTCTAATTTGGAACCCTTGACCTACCCTGATTCTATTCAACCCGACACTCAACCAGATTCGTATCCTAAGAGTTGTACTAAGGCTGTTAAAAAACCCACAGGGAAGAAGCTTAGGGGCAGCGTCGATGTTAATTATAAGAATAAAAAGGCCGCTCGTTGGATTTCACGATGTGCTCAAAACAAGCCCAAGCCCTGTGCAGACACAAAAAATACAATTGAGGTAAGTGAGGATTCAGATTTGGAAATTGAAAGGTTCTTGGTCGAAGAGTATCCATATTCATATGGACTTTTCCCTGACAGGCCCTACGATTATGTTACCAACCTGCCACCATGTCTAAAGTACAATCCTGATTTTCCTGGCATCAAATTCCATGAGAAACCTACCTTCCACTTGGATGATTCTCCAATCGTTAATGATATCAGTGCCAATGCACAGTCTCTACAACCTCAGTGTAATGAATGTCAGTACTGGATCGACATGTATTATGCAGATGTGCCTTTGCTACAGTCCAGGCTTAAATCTCTAAAAGACCAAGTGGATTCATTAACAAACGAGAACAGTAGGCTCTAATCCATAGCTCAAGCAAAGGGCAAGCACCTAAAAACTACAGGGTCTGTTATTTTTAAGAACGTGGAAGCAATGGCAACAATAGTAA
>JASDQU010102981.1:163818-184914 GCA_032191745.1 Picea mariana
TTCCATTCTATTACTCCAGTATTCAAAATTTCTACCATCAAATGGTGGAATCCCATTTGGAATTTTGTCTTCCATTTCTTCTTAGGATCTTCCTTCCAGGGGTTAAACTGTACTGAAGGTAACCCGCTCTGATACCAATTGTTGATACTGAGAGGGGGGTGAATCAGTATCAAGTACAGTTTAAAACCTTTTTCAACTTATACTTAAACCATTCCACTATATCCAATGAGCAATGAACAATAGTATAAGATTTACACCAATACACCATGCACAATATATGAGAAATAATCAATAGTTATTATTCAAGGGAAGTAATGACTTCCAAAGGTAACTATAGCTTCCAAATGTAAAGGGAGGGATAAACCTCCAAGGGGAAGATACAATCCTCCAATATCAAGAGAGAATTGAACTCTCCATCCTTGCCCCTTCCTTCCACCCAAGAATATATGAGAGATAATAAAACTTTACATTAAATCATCACCATCAACCAATCATCNAGTACTCTGATCCTGTAGATAATATTACTCAATGTATTCTCTAAAACTCATCCAAGTTTCACTCCTTGAATCCTCTCCAAAAATAAGTTATAGAAAGAATGGTAGACTTTATTCAATTCTGGTCTATTCAAGAGACCGAACTTGTACAAACTACCCCGCGCTCAATATTTAACATCTGATTCTGAAACTCACACAAAAGAAACTAAAGTCTGTATTCTTTCCAATGAAATTTCTCCCATGTCATTTGGATTCTCGATGAAGAAGTTATGACTGTTTTACCCAGAACACTTGTTTATTGACTAGCTTCAGGACTGGTCACAAACCCTATCTTCCATAGAGTGTATCTCCATAATTTTAGTGAATCAAGAGATGAAATTTTTACCAAAGGTACCTTGATATGTCTTCTCAATACCATAGCGATTTAACCATCTGAATCGTTCTAGAAAAAAAGTTATAGAAAAAATGGTAAGATGACCTGAAAATAACATACCTTAGAACACATCACCAAAAGACTTCATCCTCCCTTGAAATCCATCCTTCTTTACTTCTTATTTCCTATGAAATTTGACTTGTATCAAAATGAATGTATAATGATGTTTATTTATACCATTTATGTCACTTCATTTTGACATTAGGGCTGACCTCACACTTTCTTATTTTGTAATTCTTTTCTTTAATTATCTTCAGGGCCTACATGTACTTTCTTCTTCAATTCACTTTGTCATCTTCAAAAATTCATTTCTCCTCAACCATGAGGATCCACGTGACATACCACATACCACCAGAAACAACATGATGTATACTATCCATTCATGGGTGTTGTATATGCATGTGCATTGTCCTTCATGTCCAAATACCTTTATCAATATTGTGGTCCTTCATGACTAAGGTTGACATCAATGACAACATCCAATCTTCCAACAAACACATGGTGGAAAATTATCTGATATAAATGGCCACCAACTGCATGTATACTTCTGACTTTCCTCCCAGCCTTAGACTCTGCTACCCACAAATTGACAGTAGGTCACCCCTGAGATGGGGCTTAAACTCCACTTGGGAAATGAAATCCTATCCAAGTAAGGTCTCTCAACAAAAACAATATTTCAATTGAGGTGCCAAGTTCTACAACTAGTCTACAGTCTTTAATTTCCCCACATGCTTGTCCCACCCAAGAAGTGTGCCCCTATAGTTTCCCCACTTCCCTTGCAGGCTTCAACAACAAGTTGGACAAGAAGTTTCAAATTTCTGTAACTACAACTTGGCACCTCTGGAAATCAAATTCCATGCAATTCACTCACCTGGAGAGAATACACACGGGCATGAAAACCTGCTTCTTCCACTTAATTCTCAACAAATCTCTCCTTAAGCATCCCTAAGCCAATGGAGATATCAACAATCATGTCTAGCAGTAGCAGGGATATGGTTCCCATAATGGATAGAAGGACATGATGATTGAATGGTTGAATGAATGGAAAAATGCACTAAAGTTTGGTATTTTATTTGCATGCTCTTGAACTGCCACTTGTCACTTCTCTAATTTCCTTTTGAACCACTTGGTGATTCATTCCCCTTTTCCAAAGACTTAGGAAAAAATCATGTCCTTGCCTTTTTTCCCTTGTTATAAATATTTTATGAATATTTCCTTGGTTTAATCCCCCATGGCTTAGCTCTCTTCCTAGATATTTACCCCCCCTTCCCATCTAGTAGAGTTTAGAAAACCAAACACTTTCTTTTCAAGATGGTCTACAACAATGATGTTTTTCATTAAATTCATAGTGAAATTACATAATACAAAATAGGCTCAGTAGCCCTAAAAGTTCATGGCTCACTAGCCTATGTGCACAACTCTAATTACATTTCAATTGGGTTCAGCCTAGGGGTATTACATTCCCCTCCCCCTTATTTATGCATTTTCCTCAGTGCAGTATATACACATATGCAGTCAAAAGTTCAAAAATTTACAAAAAGATGTGGGTACTCTGCCCGCATAACATCCTCATGCTCCCAAGTTGCATCTCGAGGACTGTACTAGGTTCATTGGACCTTTACCGGATTTAAGACTCGATTCCAAATCTACTTGGTTTTTCTATCCAAATTGCATATTGGTTGTACTTGGAATTCACCCTCTAGCTCCACCTGAATTACATTCCAATCATGACATGATTAGTATCTGGTACATATTTTTTAAGTATGGATACATGAAAAACATTATGAATACACATGGATGTGGGTAATGCATGCATATAAGCTACATGAATAATCCTTTCCAAAACTTTGAATGGCCCACAATATCATGTTGTTAGCTTTGAGCGCTTTCCCAACCTTAGGGAACTTCGCATATCTTTTACTTTCAAAAAGACATGATCACCCACTGAAAATTCTCTGGGAGTTGTATGTTTATCAACATAATGTTTTTGCCTATATTGGGAATCCTTCAAGTTCTTTTTTTATTTTCATTATTTGATCCTCCATATCCTTGAGTAAATTTGGCCCAACTATTTTCCTATTAGTTGGATTGTCCCAACTTACTAGTGTGTTGCATCTCCTTCCGTAAAGTGCCTCAAACGAACTCATCTTTATAGATTCTTGGTACCCATTTTTATAAGAAAATTCAACCAGGTGTAAATAATCTTCCTATTTTGAGGGTTTGTCCATGACATACATTCTCAACATGTCCTCTATTATCTGATTGAATCTCTCTATTTTCTCATCTGATCCAGGGTGGTAAGCCATGTTGAAATTCAAATCTATTCCAAATCCTTTGAATAGCCCCTTCCAAAAATCCAATGTGAACTTGGGATCCCTATTAGATAAAATCGTCCTTGGTATACCATGAAGTTTGGCTACTTCCTTCAAGTAGATATCAATAATGTTGGTTGCCTTGTGAGTTAACTTAACAAGAATAAAATGGGTAGCTTTAGTAAGCTTGTCCACAACTACCATAATAGAATCACGTTGTTTGAAAGTTCTGGTTAGCTTAGTAATGAAGTCCATGGTTACCACTTTCCATTTCCACTTAAAAATGGGTAAATACAATAGAAAACCAGCTGGGTGTCTATTCTCAACCTTGACCTTTTGAAATTCAAGACACCTAGCAATGAAATATACAACCTCTCTTTTCATACCTGGCCAGTAGTATTTCTTTTTAGCAACTATAATGGTCTTCTGGTAGCCTGGGTGCCCAACATAAGGCACTTTATGCATTTATGTTAGCATAAGGTTTTTTAGCTCTTGGTCATTTGGCACATAAAATTTTCCCTTGTACATGAGGATTTCATCTTCCCTCAGTTCATAATTCTCCATTTTATGCTGTAATTTTCTTTTTAGTTCTAAATACATATGATATGATTTTGCAGCCTCTAAAATTCTATTTTGCAAATCATGTTTGCACATGCTAATGGTTGTAGCATGTATTTAATGTGCTCTTCTATTGAGTGCATAAAACACCTTTTATATTTACCATTGATGTGATTCATATCAAAGTCATATTCACTGAGGAATTCTAACCACCTTCTTTTCTTGACATTCAGGGTTGGATATTTGAATAAATATCTCAGACCACTATGGTCTATTATCAACTCAAGTTGCTTTCCTATGAGGTAGTGCCTCCACATATTCAAAGAATGAACAATATTTGTTAGCTCCAAATCATGAGTGACATACAATATCTCATGTTCTTTTAGCTTCCTTGATTCATAACACACAACATGGCCATTTTGACTAAGAACTCCACCAAGCCATTCTTTGCATGCGTCAATGCACACAATGAAATATTCATTAGGATCAACAATTTTCAGAATAGGTGCACTTGTCAGTAATATTTTCAAGTGTTGAAAGCTTCTTTCACACTCAGGTGTCCATTCAAATTTCATACCCTTCTTCTGTAGCGATGTGATTGGGTGTGTAATTTGGTAAAACCCTTCAATAAACCTTCTATAGTAACCTGCAAGTCCCGTGAAGGACCTCAACTCAGAGACATTTCTTGGTGCTATCCATTTTGTGATGGATTTTATCTTTTCTGGATCTTCTATTATCCCTTCTTCCAATATGATATGGCCCAAATAATGAATCTGCCTCTGGTAGAAGGATCATTTACTCAACTTGGCATAAAGTTGATGCTCTCTCAATACTTGGAGCACCCTTCTCAAGTGTTTCTCATGTTCTTCACATTTGGAATAAATAAGAATGCCATCCAAGAAGACAATGCCAAAATTATCCAAATATTCTCTGAAAATACCATTCATTAAACACATGAAGACAACTGATGAATTCGAAAATCTAAATGACACCACTGTGAAAGCATAGTGACTATACCTTGTTCTGAAGGAAGTCTTACTGATATCCTCTTCTTTGATTCTCACTTGATGATATTGAGATCTGAGATCAATCTTGGAAAATACCTTTGCGTCTTTCAATTGATCAAAGAGGTCATGTATCCTTGGCAAAGGGTATTTGTTATTTACGGTTACTTTATTTAACTACCTGAAATCAATGCAAATTCTCAAGGTGTCAGCCTTTTTTTCATAAATAACACCGGTGCATGCTAAGGTGACATGCTTGGGCGTATATACCCTTTCTTCAGAAGCTCCTCAAGCTACATTTGTAGCTCCTTCAAGTCGGGTATTCTCATCTTGTAAGGAGCCTTGGATACAAGGGTTTCTCCACGCATTAAATTAATTAAAAAACAATATCTCTTTTGGGTGGTAACCCTGAAATTTGTTCAAACACATCTTCAAATTATTTTAGGACTGCATACTCCTCAATGTCTAGCACCTTGTCCTTAAGAGCTTCCTCAATATGTGCTATAAATATTTGACATCCCTTTTTGAAACTTTTCTTCAATTGCAATGCTTAAAATTCTCTGATAGCTACAACTCTTAGGATACCTTGTACTTTTCTCGAATTTCCTTCCTCATCCAAGAAGGTAAAATACTTATTGTAATAGTCCAAGATCTCATGGTGCTTGTCCAACCAATCCATACCAATGAGGAAGTCATAAGAGCCCAAGGGTATGATATTCATATTTGCTTTGGTACTTAGCCCATCCATATCCATTGGGCATGCCTTAACCATTTTATTAATCTTCCTTTTAGTTCTGATAGCTAGCTATACCAACCAAGGTTTTCTAAGTTTTCTTTTTGGAAAATGAAACCTTTCTACCATCTTAGGATCTAGGTAACTATGACTAGTTCCTGAATCAATTAAAATAGCAATAGGTTGGTTGTTGATCTTACCTTTTACTTCAATCATGTGAGACTGAAATTCAACCTTCTTGTTGTCTATGGATATGTAAATTCTTGGTACATATTTTCCCACATACTCAACCATATCAACTTGCTGTACATTGTGAATAACCTTTTCTTTCTCATATCTAAGAGGAAATGCTTGGTACATATGGTCTCCATTATAACCCAAACACTTTATGGGTTGTTGCCTTAGTCTTTGTCCCACGCTTTCTGCCATCCAAGGATCTTTGGAAATTGGTTGTCCTTGAGTATTATTTATGAAAAATGGGGGTTTGTTTCCCTTCTTCCTCTGGTCCATCTTACTTTTCTTTTTGTCTTCCCAATCCTTTTGGAAAGTTGTTCTTCCCCTATGCTAATCATAAAGACATTTATCTCTCCTTATGGCTTCTTCCACTGTCTTGGGATCATCATACTGTAGTTTATCATTGATAAATGATGGCATCCCACTTAATATCTGTGAATCTTCACCTGTTCATCCTTGATAAAAGGACCATATTTCGGTCGTTCCAAAAATCTTCTTGCATACTCGTCAATGGTCATGCTTCCAAGTTTGAGTTCAAAGAACTATTTTATTTTCCTATCATAGTAGTGTTTGGTTAAATATTTCTTTTCAAAATATCTCTTAAAATCCTTCTAAGTAACATTATTCTCATCAATGTTTTTCACTTGTACAAAACGATCCTACCACATTGATGCCTTTCCTTTAAGATGATAAATTTGTATTCTCCCTTCTGCCTAAGAGGAATAGTTATGTGTTTGAAAGTATTTTCTCATACCCAACAACTAGGTCTCTGTATCCTCATCCTTTTTTTTCTCTCTGTCAAAAGTAGGAGGCTTGATCTTATTCATTTCTCCTTGCATCTCATCTACCCAATTTTCTTCTTATGTTTCCTGGCAGGCGACATGATTGAGCTACTATGTTCCCTCCTAGATGAATGTTTAGGTGAGTGATGATCGTGTCTATCAATACTCCTTGTATCACTTCTTTTGTCATGAGAATTATGCTCCATTTCCTTGCTAGACTCTAACTCCTTATCCATTTTCTTCTATATTATGTCCATGCTTCATAACAACTTGATGTTGAAATCATGTTGTTTTTCCTTGGATTTCCTAAGCCTCTCTTTATCTACTTTATAACTTTGCACATATTTCTGTAGATTCTTGATGGTTTCCATTAATTTTATTCTTTTCCCCTTACCTTCATCATGTCCATTGGATTTCATTCTTTCATTGCTTATGTCAATTAGTTGTCCCCTGATTTCCTCCTCATGGATGAAAATCCTTTGTGTCTCTTCCCTGTATGTCATGACATTGGTCTCTATTTTGGTCTATATATTCTGAATTTTGCAAAATGTGCAGGTAGTAATATTTGATAAACAAAAATAATATATAAAAATTTGTGATTACTAAACTCTTCTTAGCGTTAATACATCAGTGCTATAACTAATCCCTGGCCCATCCAAGCCTAGTCTTGAAACTGAAGCTATGATACCACTTTGTAACATACTAGACCCCTTAAGTACCTTCTAAGGGATGGGGTGTCAATTGTTTTATTTTTCCAACTACTTCGTCTCTCCAATTACATATCATATATTAATTTTTCTCATTGAGATCTTTCCAATGACTATAACCATGCTCGTTTCTGAGCTCTAGATCAAAATTTACAACCTTCCAAAGTTTTCGGGTACTCCACCTTCATTTCCAAAACAATGCCACATGGAATCCTTGTCACACATTCCATCCAACTTGGAAATTACATGGATTCCTACTGCATGTACCATCCTACATGGATCAGATGTGGAATCTGCCACAACACTCCTCATATTGACACCTTATTGGACCTTCCATCAATTCTCTTCATTACTATAGGAATCCCTTCCATCAGAGTTCTTCCACTTTGGGATACTATGCGCACTTTGATAGTTGGGTTCGATAGAATCCACCCCAATGGATCGGATGGTCCAGGTGAACTGATGATCAACAGCTCTGATTTCATTAGATCCTCCAACATACATGAAATATAATTCCCCTCACACACAACCTTTGTACTTAGCCCGCAGACTCCACTACATATTGATGATTGCAATGCATCATGGCCATCCTACAATCAATGACCTGGGTTAAACCTTGGAGTACTCCTATTGGATTAATCCCTCCCTCGGTATCATAACCCACTCCAACCAACCTCCTCTAATGGATGGTTGAGATTTATCATCGATAGATCTAAGGACTAAGGTTTAGGCACCTATCCCCAAGGTATGCTTTCGATAGGATTCCACTTTCAACCCTTCCTTTCATTCATAGGATGCCACATGCTCTCCTCTAAACATGATGGCACTCCAAGTCATCATGATGTCACCCGATCATAACCTCATTTTAATAGGATCCTACATGGCATCCGAGTTGGCACCTAGGACACGTGCCCCTACAAAACTCTACCACCCGGTTGACACGTGACACTCATGCCACATCACCCTTCATTTCCCAAGTGCTACAACACCCTACCACACGACACATTTCCCACCTAACATGAGGACCCTCCACATGAACTGACATGGCATACACATCATCATTGAGCACTCAGCTCCTTCCTCTAGGTGCTGAAACATATCCTCTGCACATTATTTGAGTGGCATCATCCTCATCAGCATGACGTCGCCTTCCTCCTGGCCTCATCCTTAAGGACCACCAAGATCTACGGTGAAAATTTCATCTCATTCCCTATTCTATCCATGACCACGATCACTTCTTAGATCTCCCCATCGAAGTACCTTAACCAAGTCTATTCCAATGACCCTACCTCTAATGAACAATCGATATCATATCTTAGTCGATCATCGATCGATGGCCATGATCATTCCTTAGACCCTTTCCATTAGAGTAGCTTTACCACAACTACTCCGATGACTTACCTCTGATGAATGACTGAGATCTCTCAACCCTCGGATCCAATGAATAAATCTAGGAGCGAAGGACTAGAACCCATCTTGCCCAATGAGGCCCATGCTCATCCCACTAGCCAATCAACCATTTCCATGTATTAACTCAATGACACGTAATACTACCACACTAGTATTCCACATCGACATGACATCATCACACTATTTAACTCCTGCTCATGATGGATCATCATAGATCCAACGACTGAGGTTTATTTTCGGACTCTACCTGATCTATGATCAAGATTACCACTTAGAGCCTTCCCATCAGAGTTTCATTACTATGGGCTACTCCGAACGTTAGAATTCGATGCCACTTTTAGATATGGATCCAACGAACCATATCTCCCCTAATATGCTCTATGATGTATCCAATGGATGACAACATTTTGGATCCTAGACAAGTCCTCGTACATGAGGACCCCAATCAACGACCAAGATATCTCGATCCACCTCCGATGTATCCAATGGTCAACAATGTCCTGGATTCTTTATAAGCCCTCAAGTGCATAGGACTTTGATCAACATCCAAGATTGATTCATTGTGTTGATATTGACAATTAAGGTTATGAGAAAGACATGGGATTTCACAGGTTTATCAATTCACTTTTTTACTTTAGGGAATCTGTATTTTAATCTAAGGAATTCCTAAGGTTATTCAAGCCATCCAGAGTCTATAAAACATGCCTAAACTGGCTAAGTCTTTTCCCCTCGCTGTGTAAAAGAGAATTGCACCCAGTGCTTTGTACATACCTAGACAAGGGCATTTCCAGCTCATATTGGCTAAGCTACACCCCACTTTCCATCTATTGTACTAACTAATGCAAAGGAAAATTCTACATGAGTAGAAAAATAAAGAACACCAGCTAACATATCTTCAAGTATGACTACTTTTTTTCTCAATATAATTATTTAAATGCACTACATATGTACAAGAGTCATGTGAAGCACTACATGGTACTCATACAATATATTCAGGGAAACCCATCACAGTAATGCATAATTCTTGTTTACTTACAAAAATTATAGCAACATAAAGGCTTATACAACACACAATACCAGTATGTGCACATAATTATAGTCTTGTGCAACTAGAACAAAAAAATATTGTAATGTGCATAACACAATAATTAACCAACACTGGATTATATATATGTGTTTGTGTGTGTGTGTTAATTCAAACAATGAATTAAAAAAATGCATGGTGGACACTTATCTGATACAAATGGCCACCAAATGCGTGCAGAACTTTGACTTTCCTCCTAGCCTTAGACTCTGATTCCCACAGAATGATAGCAAGTCACCTCCGAGATGGGACTTAAAATTCACTTGGGCAAGGAAATCCTATCCAAGTAAGGTCTCTCAACAACAACAATATTTCAATTCAGGTGCCAATTTTTACAACCAGTCTACAGTCTCTAACTTCCCCACATTCTTGTCCCACCTAGGAAGTGTGCCCCTATGACTTCCCCACTTCCCTTCCAAGATTCAACAACAAGCCGAACATGAAGTTTTAGAGTTTTGTAACTACAAATTAGCACCTTTGGGAATCAAATTCCCTACAATTCTCTCACCTAGAGAGAATGCACACGGGCTTGATAACCCGCTTCTTCTCCTTAATTCTCAACAAATCCCTCCTTAAGCATCCCTAATCCAATGGAGATAGCATCAATCACGTCCAAAAACAATAGGGATATGGTTCCCATAGTGGATACCAGGACAAGATGATTGAATGGTTGAATGAATGGCAAAATGCACCAAAGTTTGCTATTTTATTTGCATTCTCTTGAAGTGCCACTTGTCATTTCTCTAATTTCCTTTTGAACCACTTGGTGATTCGTTCCCCTTTTCCAAAGACTTAGGACAAAATCATGTTATTTCCTTTGTTAGAAATCTTTTATTAATATTTCCTTGGTTTAAGCCCCCATGGCTTAACTCCCTTCCTAGACCTTTATCCCCCCTTCCCATCAAGTGGAGTTTATCCCCCGAAAATATTTATCGTCAGGATGGTCTACAACAGTGATGTTTTTCATTAAATTCAGAGTGAAATTACAAAATAAAAAATAGGCTCACTGGCCCAAAAAGTTCTTGTCTCACCAACCTATGTGAAAAACTATAATTACATTTCAATTGGGTTCAGTCTAGGGGTATTACACAATGCATACCCAACCAATGTTACAAGACAAGCATGGCTTCTCAAATTTATGTTCATGATATTTTATGAATGCCTAGAATATTAAGAAACTTTGGCATATTTGGATTATTGTTCATGATCTTTTCAAGCAAATCCAACTTGATAAATAATCCATCTTGGAATTTTTTAGAATATTGTCCATAAAGTATGCATGCCTATGTTATGGAAAATCCATTCGAGCATATATTAGAGTTGGAAAACTAGATCAAATATCAATACCTCGATGTTTTTAGTTGGTTAAAACCATTGAAGAGGGAAACACTCAATAGCCCCAACCAACATGGCCACTTAAGGCAATATATTAATGAAAAGGAAAAATAGTTTACAAGAGAGTTTTCTCACAATTGATCATCAACAAATGAGCCTCCATTTTCTTTAAATATAGATCATATACCAATCAAGTGTTAATCCACAAATCAATATAAAAATTAAGACTGAGGAGAATATGAGTCATCAAATCACTCTATGTCTAGAACATATCATGACCACTGGATTAATTAACTACAAATGCATACTAAAGAAACACACTTTTTCCTAAAGATATATTAGACCAAGTTTAACTTAACTAAATCCTATTTGTAGAAATATTCTAACATCCCCCCTTAAGAACAACTTGGGATAGGATTGAAGGATTTACAAAGGTGACACAATAAGATAAAGAAGGAAGCATTAGAGCCTATCCCCCTTTAGTGACAACTTCTTGAACTCCTAACATAGATTGAAGTTTGGAAAACTCCTCTTTTGTAAAATACTTCGTAAAAATGTTTGCAACTTAATCATCTATAGGGAAAAATAACACCTCAATTACTCGATCATGAATGGGATTTTTGTTGAAGTGCATGTGTATCTCAATGCATTTGTTGCGTTGATGTTGAACTATATCCTTGGCGAGATTGATGGAACTCTCATTTCAATACTAGAGGGTGGTTGGATGCTATCGCTGGAATTCAAACTTTAAAAGGATCTATGAAATCCATAAGGATTCTTGACTTGCATTAACTACTACTTGGTACTTGCTTCTACTAAAGAAAGAGAAATAGCCTATTGTTTCTTACAATCCCAAGTGGCAGGTCCAAAACCAAGGCTAAAAACATAATTTGCAATAGACTTTTGATTATCAGGGTCACTGGTAGGGATGATTTTAAGGATGGAAATTTATTTTAAAATGTAGAAACCTTGGCGAATCTTACTAATCCTTCATATGCCAACTATTAAATGTTGGCGATATTTTTGTAAAAATATTCAAATTTATAAGGATTTTATATAGTTTGTATAAAATTTTGGCGATTTTTAAGGTAAAATAATTTTATCCTATAGAATTTGGGCGAATCATTTTTAGAATAGCGAATCTTTTTTTGGGAAAAACCATGGAAAATTAGCCCACGAGTGAAATTTAGCCCCTAAAATCATCCTTGGGACTCACTGAACCAATCTAAATTAGTGAAACCAACCAATAAAGGAGTCCCCCTTAAACTGTAATGTATCTCAAATTGGACTGTACCCTAGATATACCAAAGTATCCTTTTTGTTTCTTTCCAATGGATTTCATTGGGTGTTTGCATATATCGAGAAACAAGACCAACAACAGAGGAAATATCAGGATGGATATGAGTCAAATATAAGAGGCTACCAACTGACTAACAATACAAAGTGGCATCAACTTTAGGAGTAGTACAGGTGGAAACACGTTTGACTCTAGACTAGAAGGGAGAATGCGCTCGTTTAGAATCTTCCATGTGAAAGCAACAAAGAAGGTCACATGCATACTTGGACTGGGAAAGGAAAATACCTTCCTTATTTTGAAATACTTGGAGGCTAACAAAATAATACAAATCACCTATATTTTCATTTCAAATTTCTTTTTAAGGATGTATTTCACATGGGTAAAAAGTTTAGGATCACTACCATTGAGGATAAGGTCATCAACATAAATAAAAATACTATGAGATTTATTCCTACTTTCTTGATATAGACATTAGGCTCATAATGCCATCTTGAAAATCTAGTGTCAAGAAGAAAAATATCGATTTTTTCATACCAATATCGAGGAACTTTCTTAAGATCATATAGATATTTCTTACGGAGACATACAAGGATATAGACATTTTGAACATAGACAAGAGGTTGTTCCATGTATATTTCTTCTTGAAAATACCCATGAAAGAAGGTGGATTTATCATCCATCCGATGGACCTCCCATTTATGTGAGACAACAAAGGACATAACAAGATAGATGGAATTCATTTTGGCTACGAAAGAAAATGTTTAATTGTAGTCAATTCCTTCAACTTGAGAGAATCCTTTGGCAACTAACTGGGCCTTATGTCTTTCAACACTTCCATTTGATGCATAATTATTTCTATATACCCACTTACGTCAGATAAGTTTTCCTCCTTTAGAAAGAGGTACAAGATTCCAAGTATCATTCACCATTAAAGAATGATATTCTTAATTCATTGTTGTGTCCCAATATGGATGGCCCGAATCTTCTACAAATGTGTCTAGATCACGTGTCTTTGAAACTTGATCCAAAAGAGAGGAGGCTTGTTGGAACTGTGAATGTGTTGTCTAGCAATTTCTAGAAATATTGTGTATGAATATTTCGAAACAAAATATTTCCAAAAATTGCTAGATAACATTATGACTAATTGTGGAAGCCTACATTCTCAATTCTGTGAATGTGTTTGACATTGATTTGTAGGATCACAAACAAGATCACCAATTACTTTTCATGTTCAATGGACCCATCTAGGAAGACATGGTGCTTGTGCAGGTTCATGTTCAATGGAATCATTTGGAGAAAGATGAGAAAATAGAGGTGGATTTTAATCCTCACTACCATCATTTGAATAAGAAACCAAAATAGGAATATGATATGCCACAAACATTGAAGATTGCACTAACATCGAATTAGGCTCATACGCCAATAGTTTTTCATCAAACTTAATATCTCTTCTAATAATTGTTTTGTTGGAATGAGGTTCAAGAAGTCATTGACCTTTGCAACTTCAGAATATCCAACAAAAATGAACTTCTCATTTTTAGGCTGTAATGCTTTCCTTTTTTCTTCAGGAATGTGAGCCCATGCTTCACTACCAAATACATGGAAGTGGATTACATCTAGCTTAATTTTATTCCATGCTTCTTCTGGTGTTATATTTTTTAAATCCTTTATGGGAGTGCAATTTACTATGTAATTGGCACAATCGATGGCTTCCACCCAATAATGAAGACTTAATCCTTTAGATTGGATCATGCAATTAGCCATTTCCTTTAATACACGATTCTTTCTCTCATCAACACCATTTTGTTGTGGTGTATATGGAATATCATGTTGCATTTGAAATACCTATGCAGTGTAGTAACTTGTAAATTCGTTGTTAACATATTTTCCTCCATTATCTGTTCTTAAATTTCAATTTTATATCCATATTTTTTTTCTACAAGGGCTTTGTAGGCTAAAACCATGCCAAAAAATTCACTCTTAAGTCTTAAGAAGTAAACCCAATTGCATCTAGAGAAGTCATCAATGAAAGTCAAGAAGAACTTACACTGAGAGAAATAAGGAGAAGAAAGCATACCACACAAATCACTGTGAACAAGCTATAAAAGAGAGGCATGACAAGAGGCAGGCCTGTCAAAATTGTCCCGATGATTTTTTCCAGGAATAAAATCAACACAAACAACATCTATGCACGAAATAGGACAAAGACTAGTCACCATATTTTTATGACATAACTATTGTAATGAGCCATAGTTTAGATGACCCGCTCATGCCCAAGTTTGTTCAAGTCATCGTTGTGAGAAATGAAAATTGATGGAAAATATGATGACCCAAAGTTTTCAAATTTGTACAACTTGGTAATATCATCAACAATTCTAGTTGCTAGAACATGCTTATGATCTTTTAAATCCTTGATTACAAATTGGTGAGGTGAAAACTCCATGGTTTTAGCTTCACCTAATTGAGTGATTTTATAAACTGATAGAACATTGTAGGAAAGACTTGGAACATGTAATACATCATTGAAATGACCATTATCTACCTAAACTATTCCAAACCCTACAACACTAAGAGATTATCATCACCAACAAATATTTTTTTTGTGTTACATTCATTAAGAACAGAAAAAATGTCTTTATCCTTAGCCATATGATAAGATGCTCTGTAATCAATAAGTCACTCATCAGAAGAGGAAGTAGATGTTGCATTGAAGGAGAAACTAGAAGAATAAAGTGCATGTCCATGAGAAGAAGAGTTAAAAGAAGAAGAAAAAAGATTGATGTTGTGCGTCTCCATCGCTTCTTCTAAGGATTTCATCTTTTTAAAACATTTAGACTCCACATGACCATCTCTCTCACAAAATTTGCAATGAATGTAATCATTATTACTTTTTCTTTTTGGTCTTTTATCACCATTGGAAGTAGAAGTTGATTGAGAAGGTTTGGGATCCTTGTTTTGATTGTTGTTGTTGTGAGGATTGTGCTTCTTTTTATGCTTGGTTTCCCCTTTCTTTTGGGCAACTAAGGATTTTTTATATTTACATGTAGTGCCGATCACTCCAAGTTGCACTAGCTTATCTTTCTCTCTAATCAAAGAATCACAAAAATACTCAAGAGTGGGAACTTGATATGCACCACCTAGATCTTATATGGTGTTATAAAAGGTAGATACAAAGATAGAATAAACATGACCAATCTTAGAAAGAATAACATATATGCATCAACCATCCTTCATATCTATTTTATAGTCTTTAAGTAAAATTCTAAGTGTTTTGAAATTAGATAAATAATATTTAGTGCAATGGAAATCATTAGGACTTGAAGTCATTAACTAATTTTCAATATGGTGGGATCTAATAATAATGTGTTTACCAAATACAACTTCTAGCTTATCCCAGGCTTCATCTGGGTCATCAATTCTTTAAAGGCAAAATCATAAATTAGGAGAGATGGAAATTTGGATGAGTCCATGTGTTTCCTCATTTTTACTATCCCATTTTGATTTCTTTTTGGCATTGGTGGGGGCTTGTTATTTTCCCAAGAAAATATGATACAATCCTTTACTTCTTAGTACATCCTCCATATGGGATTTCCATGAGAAGTAGTTGGTAATGGTAATAAAAATATCACTTGGGTAAGCCATATTAAAATATGTAGATAATATGGGTTTGAAATATGAAATTGACTATCTAGATGGAAAGATCTCAAAAAATTAGGTTGTTTGAAAAAAAGAACATTGAAAATAGACTTTAGATGTGACAGTTATGCCCTTTAAAAAATACTAAATAATAGCCAAATGTGCCATGTGACAAATATAAGTTAGCCCACGTGGTGATGGATGCACAATGAGGTGGCTGAGTAAAAAAAAAATTCTCTTCCTTCTCTAACTTTACCTATAAGCTCACTTGTATTGATAAGTTACTTAATAAGTGACCCACTTTTATAAAATAAGTGAGAATCACTTTTACAATGGAGTTACTTTATGAATTGAAGTTGCATGCAAAAAATAACTAAAAAATAAATATTAAAGTTACTTTATAGTGATTCATTTTTATAATTTAAGTGAAATGCACTTTACAATAAAATTATGATATAACTCAATTTTGCATAAACTTTTTCAAAATGCAACTTAAAATAAATAGAGACTTCAACTCAATACCTCTTATTAAATAAAACAACTTTCAACCAACTCAAAAAGTAACTTAAAAAAAGAGAGACTTGAACTCAATACATCTTATTAATTAAAACAACTTTCAACCAACTAAACTAGTGCAAACTATATAAAAATTTTAATGAAGGAGGAGGGGGGCTTCTTGAAGGAGAGGGGATTTTTTTTCCTTTGCCTAGAAGTGCATGCTTACCTCAAAACCCTTGTTTTTTCTTGAAAAAAACTTCAACATGGTCGCACACAAAAACAAATGAAATTTTGAAAAAATAATTTCTGAATCTCAACAATAATGGGGTTAGATCTTTGTGAGCTTACTCAGAAGGTGTAATTTTTCTCTCGGTTTCTGATTGGTTGAGCTCGCATAAAGCTTATAGTGAAGAGCATACATGAAAAAAAAAACACTTTCCGCTCTATTTTTGATTTGTTGATATTGCATAGAGCGCACGACAAAGAGAATACACAAATCAGAAATAATAGAAAACTGGGAATAAAAATAGAAAAATCGAAATAATAACTTTGTATTTTTTTAAAAAGTGGTGTATTTCAAGTTTATATCTCCGTATCTGACAAAAATAGTTGTATCTTGTGTAAAAGGAAACATTTTCATAAGGTGGTAATTTTAACCATGAAAAAAAGGGTGCTACCAGTAAAACCACTTTTCGAAATGGAAGTAAAATTAGCAACTAAATGTGACCTAAAAAAAAATAACTCTTGAGGGTTCTTGTCAAGTTGGTAACTATGTTTAACTACATTGTAATAAAAATGACAAAGAGCACCACCATCCCTTGGCATTGTTACCAAGGGTGAGAAGTGCAACACATCTTATGGGAGCACTGCCACCAATGCCTCCTACTATTTATCTACACACATGAGAGTCTGGAAATTTTATGAACACGATGTTAGTATTGTTCAATGCATATAATCTTATGTTGTGCACCACACATGATGCATCCATACAATTATTCATGCACAAAAGAGCACGGGAAAATTCTACTTATTAAATTTAACTCTTTAGTGCGCTTGTAATGTATCAGAGCATTATGCCCAGTGTGCCCTATAAAAGCACCATGCAATGGTATGAGCCTAAAAGCAGGGATGCACCGCATGGAAAAAAAAAAAATCAAGTTAAAGCCTAATTTTAAATTTTAAAACACTAAAAATGAAAATTAATGGATAACGATAAATTTAGTTATTCTCTTATCCATCAAGGGGGCATGGTTGTTGCATAGAGAAAAATGAAAATTTGGTGTCATTTGCAAAATTCCAAAATAATCACAAAATCCATTATGGAAGAAAATTAATCGAGAAATCAAACAATAGAACAACAATGCATACTCGAATTGATGTAAGGGGACAATGAGAAATGATGCTTGTCTGACTTAAAGCACTAAACAAAAATTAAAATGAAATTCCAATTCGATAATTTTTTACCCTCACATTGGTGCATCTATAGGTATAAGGCACAGTGGCTCTATTATGTGTGTGTGTGTGGTAATGATATGTACTAGTATGGGTTGATATATAAATATAGAATTTATGTTTTTAAAAATCTAATATTTAATCAAAAAATAATTTAACCTGCCTCGGTGCATGTGGTATGGTTACGCATTGGTGCAAATAAATCTATTTGGTACACCAAAAAGAATGTTATTGAAAAAGTATATATGTAGCACAATGCATGTAATATGGTTACACAACAATGTTGTTTAATTTATTGGGCACACCAACTAGGATTTCTTGAAATTTTTTTCAATATTCTATAGAATATATTAACCTACCTTCCAATGTGAGTGTTAAGAAAATACACCAATTTGATAATATGGATGAAGAACACACAAAAAAAACTTCAATTGCTCGCCTCTGTTAAAAGTAGAGAAGGGAGAAGTTGTTTTCAAAAATTTATGCTAATTAATGTTTCCCTTGTTTCCCTTGTAGTGATCTAATTTTTTCCTTGTAGTGATCTAATGCTCATCATTAAGACAAACATGATTACTCAAATGAAAAATACATTGTTTCATGCATGAGAAAAACAAATCAAAATTTACTCTTCTAATAATTTCTTCTAATAGTTACAAGAATAGACTAATAAAAATTTATAAGTTGGTAAATATTGTAAACCAAGTAGTTGATATATTTACCAAAATATTGAGTAAATAAATGTTTTGAAAAATGTAATGACATTAGGCATGAAGGAGAATGGTTTTCCAACAAGTGTCATTGCAGTGGCGATGTCCCTGCCGATAATTTTACAGTTGCAGTTTCAGTTGGATGGAGAAATTTTTTGCAGTTTGATTTGGATCAAGAGGTAAAACTAAACTGATGCTCTAGGTGATCATTGTATATTTCAAGGTTTATAACATTAAAAAAAATGAATGTCATTAATAAGCACTTGCGAAAAGGGAAATACATAACTACGATTGGGGTGAAATGGATGTAACATTTAATGAGATATACCACTCAAACGGAAAAACTGTAACTGTTGGACTGGGACCGAAGGCTTCTTCATCTATTGATTTTGGTTCACCTGCCGGTGGGTATCAATCCAAATCAAATGGCTCTTATTTCCTACAAATAGAACATACAATTGATAACATCTGAGTCATCGACATAAGAATTTGAACCTGCAACATCGACCTCCACTTGTCACTGGTATCTGAGTCATCGACATTCGGGTCATCTATATTTGAATCATATGAGTCACTGGTGTTTGAATAACGAACATACCACCTCGGCATCAACTTAAACTGAATCAATTGGAACTAGATCAAATGCAGCTGTATCATAAACTTAAACTGGATCATTTGTTGCCTCACCAAAAGTAGGAACTCAACCCGTCTATGCAACTTATGTTTCTTAAATTATATAACCTGGGTTGAATACCTTTCCTGCTGTCGTTGAAGAAGGAAAAATTAAAAGTTTGCCTCGCAAATTATTAGGACCCCACCTCCATATTGGATACCGTTACATATATGGTGAAACACAATCGACTCAGAGGAGTGAAAGGGTAAGAAACACCAAAATCAATGGAAGAGAACGTTGGACACACCTACCACACTTAGAGGTCGGGGGGGGGTGAATGAGTTTGGGGCTCTTTTTCCCAAAACTTCCCTTTTACACAAAACTCCTTAGTTAACATTCAACATTTACTCATTACCCATTGCTGTCAGTTATAACCAGTTAGATGTGAACATATATTAGCAATATATCATCAACAAGTCATCACCACAAGGAACACAAAGAACACAAGATGTATGCACAATTTTTCTTTTTATTATGGACAACAATCCAGGGGTTTTCTAACAACAACTGAATAGAGTACAACTCTACAAGAGCACCAGCTCTATAATGCAAGACTCAACTTACACCCTCAGCACCAACTGAGATGAGGCAACAATCCTCAACAAATATCAATCTGTCAACAGGTACACGACCTGTCAGTAGTGCACCTAGCGTGCGTATGTGCCCTGGCTCACTACAGCCCGCGTATGCATGCGACCAATGTATACAACAACCTATGTATACCTTCTGAGCTATTAGGGTTTGTCCTTCAAGATCAACTGAAATTCTCTGCTATCAACATATCATTCTCTTCTGTCTCTGACTGTCCAATCTGACCACCAACCAGTCACAACATCTCCAATCTCTCCAATAGCTTGCTCATTCTCCACAATAAATCAATATGAATGCTATCTCAAACATGTATAAACAACTAGTATACCATAGCAATCATGTCACCACTGAATCCAAAGAGTACTTCTCACTCCATCAACCAAATCATCTAGACTGAACCATATCATAGAAGCCATACCAAGAATTCCCTAAGCATTCATAACACATCAAACAATAGTATCCATCAAGACAATAATGTAACCATACCAGTGTATTGGTGATAGATCTAAGCCCATAGAATGTATATATGGAACCCGTCTCATCATCCAGGAGCTTGGCACCAACTCAAACACAAGTCTTCATTATTCCATCCACTGCACGTGCCCTGTCCTCATACAGCCCGCGTGTGTACGCACCCTGGCCCATTACAGCCCACATATACCTCAAAAACTAGGGTTTCTGAATCTCTGAGACTTTTACCATCAAGACCTTCGACATTGCCGAAACTTTGATGCATCCATGAGATCCTCCTCTCGCTTTATTCCTCAAAATAGATCTTCATTCATGCTCAAGAGATCCACACCAAA
Source organism: Picea mariana (assembly GCA_032191745.1). Taxonomy (NCBI): domain Eukaryota; kingdom Viridiplantae; phylum Streptophyta; class Pinopsida; order Pinales; family Pinaceae; genus Picea; species Picea mariana. Next base: position 184,565 of record JASDQU010102981.1, read on the forward strand.
GCTACTCTCACAAGAAGCTCTCCATCAATACTCCATAAGATAATCTCACAAGAAGCTCTCCATTGATCCACAAAAGGGATTCTCTACAAAAGTACATTTCACAAGAGATCCTATCTTTTTATTTATACTTTCATATTCTAGGTCACTTAACCCATTTTTAGGTCACTTAACCCATTTCTAGGTCACTTAACCTATTTTTCTTATTTTAGGGTTAACCACTTTCGATAAATAGAAAGTTCTCCAATATTTTATCATTTAAATATTCCTTCTTGATTTTGTCACCTTAATTTATCATTTAAATAATATTTCTTGATTTTGTCACTTTACTTTATCATTTAAATAATGATTTC
>JASDQU010102982.1:5282-26837 GCA_032191745.1 Picea mariana
GACATGGAAGAATAAATTAAACTCTTAGTAAAGAGATTTTCCTTTTACTAAAAAAAAAATGAGGTTGATTATGGTTAGATTCTTAGAGGTAACCTAAAAACAAATTGTGTTATAATCTTGTCCTTAGGAGACTTTTCCCATTTTAAATAGATTTGAATACTAAAAAAATGGATCCTAATTGTTACTAATTTTCTAAATTTCTATTAAATTTCATTGTTTCTAAATTTCCCAAAAAATTGTTACATGAATAGAGTGCTCCTTCTCACATGCTCTCTATTAATAATACATGTCATTACTGATATCAATAATATCCTTTGTATATTTCCTTAAATATCTTGAAAATTGTTGTCAAAAAATGTGTAAAATGCAATGAGAAATATTATAATACTAACAACTGTTTTTATGATATATGTTCATAGCAATGGACATATACATCTACATCTGATAGCATTGAGATTAATTAAAAAATGAGCAGGAAAAAAACAAAACTAATTAAATTCCCTTAAATTTGAACTTTACCTATAAATGTATACAACACTGTCATTAGAGTTATTTCCTATTAACTTAATCCACCCCTAAATCATATACTCTGAAACGAAGTAACCTTATGCAAATTTGAAAAGATTTTCCGTGTTTTTTTGATAAGGTTATTTTGTCATTCTAACATTTTTACCTCTTCATAAGTATTTTAACATTCTTACTAATAACCAAATTAATCTATAATTCATTAATTTACTAAAAAAGTAATAAAATTAAAATACTAGTTAATACAATATTTTATACATTCTTACTAATAACCAAATTAATCTATAATTCATTAGTTTACTAAAAAATTAATAAAAATAAAATACTAGTTTATACAATTTTTATATAAATGATAAAATTAAAATTTATTAACTCAATACTTAATATAATAATTTTATTTACTTCCAAGGTGTATAGAACCAAGGTGTATAGAACCACATGGTTACAATATTTTACAATATTTTATATAAATGACGAAATTAAAATTTATTAACTCAATACTTAATTTTATTTACTTCCACGGTCTATAGAACCACATGGTTATCTGATCATTGTTGTGTATTAATCTTGTTTTCCTTAGAAAACTCCCTAGTGCAATTACGCAACAACATTGAAACGCCACCATCACATGTATCCATATTTTATTTTCAAAATTTAGGAATTAAATTTGAAAATAATAAAAAATGCTCGCTCGATTGAGCACATGCATTCACGGGATGTATAGTGCAACTAATAGATTAATAGATCATTAATAGTCCCTTCGCAAACCCTCAAAACAGTTCCCTACATTCAATTCCGTCCGTGGTTCTTTGTCAAAAATAGTTGTAGAGGAATCTTATTTTACCTGATCTCAATATTTTGTGTAAATCTGTTATTTCTATATTTTATTATTATGCGATCTCAATATTTTTGTGTTATTTCTATATTCTATTATTATGCGATCTCAATATTTTTGTGTAGATCTGTGACTCATTTAATAAATCTTAGATCTCAATATTTTTGTGTAGATCTGTGATTCATTTAACAAATCTTAGTACATGATTTGAACCCTTAATAAATTCAGATTTTGATTAAAACCTGATTTGAATTCTTATCAAATCTATTATTCTGCCATCTCAATATTTTAGTGTAAATGTGTAACTCGGGATTGGTTGTTTCTTAAAGAATAGTTTATCTATTAAATTTGGTGTTTCTTGTGGTGAACAATCATTAATAGTTGTGTATTGGAATTTTATCTCATATAGAATCGGTTATTAATTAACCTTTAAAAAAAATGCAAAGACAACTTTAATTTAAAAAAAAAATGCAAAATTTTAATTTTAAAAAACAATAAACAGTTGTAGTTAAGTTTTTGAAATCAAATCATAACCAATCAAAGATTTTTGGCCTGATTCAAATTCTGACCACTTAGACAATAGATAAGGGGCTATATCTCCTTTCTGTATCAACTTTGTCCTCTACTAGATTCAAGCCATGACTTTCTGTATCAACTTCGTCCTCATATCTCAAAGATTCCCATTTCCAATTAGATCTTGATGATCTGGGTTCGCCTTACCATATCAATGATATTCCCATTTAGTTTATTTTTTATTTTATATATATATATATATATATTTTGATTTAGAAAATATAAATTTAGTTTTCATATTTAATATATTTTGATATAAAGAGTAATTATTTCTATATCCTAAAATCAGTTGGTTGATATTTTGTTACACTATAAAAATAGTTAAAATGTATTTTGTACATAGTATATAGGTTGGTTAATATTTTGTTACACTATAAAAATAATTAAAATCTATTTTGTATATAGTATATAAGTAGGTTAAAAAAAATCATTATCAATATATTTTAAATTTATCTATATATTTTGAAATTTTATACATTTTAAAATGGTTTTTTTCTTTAATTTTATAAAATGTTATGATAGTAATTATAATTGAAAATTTTTTTACTTTATGTTTTTTCATTTTTAAATATTATATACATATTGTTAAGGTTATTTGAAAAAGAGATTATATTATCAATGTTTATGTATTTTTTGAAAGGAAGAATTCTACCAAATATCACATATTGGAGCATGAGAATTAGTTATATTTTCTACAATTCATTTACTATTTCAAACTTTTTAAATAAGAAAACTAAATTCTATGGAATTTGAAAATAAAATTCTATGAAATTTGTTCTAAACAATACCATAAGAGTATTTTTATACATTTGTTTGGGAATATAATTTGAATTTTTATTATGTATTGGATAATTAGTAATTTTCATTCTTTTCTAAATTTTAGGAAACCTTTTAAAAATATTTTCAAAGGTGAAGTTTTAAGCATGGTAGAGATCTATTAGGATTCATATATTTTATGAAATTTTTAGTGAAATAAATAGTTTTAGAAAAAATAATTACTTTATTTTCTTAAAAAAATATTTTAATTTTTTTTCAATTCTTGTTTTGTTTTGTTTTTTTTTTAAATTGATTTTGTTTTTTATTTTTAAATATAAGTTGATATAAAAAATAAAAGTTTACATTTCCTACTATATTTTTTTAATATAAATTAATTTAAAGAATAATTACTTTTATATTGCATAGTATATTGGTTGATGTTTTGTTAAATTAGAATGTAAGGGTTATTTTGTATGTGATATGTAGGTTTTAAGAATTTCATCATTAAAAATATATTTTTAATTTTTGTGACTTCAAAATCAAGGTGATCTTTTTGTTAAGGTTTATCAAATTTTATGATAAACTTAAAATGTTATGATTGAAAATTTTACTATACTACAAGATTAATATTGTTTGTTATACATATTGTTAAGGTTATTGTTTTTATTTAAATGATTATTGTATAAAATGTTTTTATAGGTTATTGCTTTTATGATTGTTCATTTGAAATATTTATGCAAAGAAATTATATAGAAATTAATAGCGGTGATTGTTATGCTTGTTGTGTGTGTGATAGGTAGATAATTGTATTTACATTTATTTTGGTCTTTTATATTTTATTTGCAGAGCATTTTATAAAGTACATATGTTACTCCTATCAAGGAACACAACATTCCAATTGTAGTCTTCTCGTATTGGGGATAATCCGTATTTATCCCATGGAACGTATATTGTCCATAACCCCTATTCATCCCAGGGAGCATATATATTTGAAGATAAGATTGAGTAATCGTTGAGTGATAAGGAGACTAAAGTTTGGTTTGAATTATAATATTTTACTTATATTTTTCCTAAGTGACTCTTGACTAAAATTTCTTTGTAGAGCATTACCAAAGGAACATTTTTGGAAATTGTGTGGAAACAATCTCCTAACTCTGTATGGGCCTTTGTTCTAGTAATAGGTGGAGGGAGATAACTCTGAGAGAAGCCCTCGGAGTACACCCAAGGAGTGTGCATATGAACTTTGTGGATTCAGAAAGGAACATGCCAGGAGGGCACCCTTGACTGATAACAAACCAAGGGAAACCTCAAGGTTACTGAATACCTTGGAGGGTAAAATGTGCAGAGGAATCATAGAGAGACAGAGTCACTGCAAACTCTGTAGATCTATTTGATGTGGGCATCGAGCAGGTGCACGTGTGCACAAGGAGAAATCTTGGACTTCAAGGAGAAGAGTATTAGAGGAATATAATCACAGAGTTGTTGAACACTCTATAGAAAAAACTCAACAAGGTGTGCTTTGAGTGAGAGGTTGCAAGGAGGGCATTAGAATCATTTGAAGGGAGCAGAAGGGCTAAGACCCTTAGGAGAATGACTAAATAAAAAATCTTAGAAGAGATAGAGAAAGGAGTGTGTAGGATATGGACTTAGTCCAAGCCAAAAATCTCAATAGGAGAAGAAAAAATCAAGACCCAAGCATTTGGGCTTGCAGCAGAAGGTTCAGAGGCTGAAACCTTTGAACACTTAAAATTTTTCCCAATCTCAGAAGAATGAAGAAGCTCAAGAGGAGGAGAAACAACTCCATTACATTAGTTGTGGGAAGAAATATGGACTGTTGAATCATTTCCAAACAACCAAGGGAGCGCATTGAGGAATAAATGGATCCCAGTCATAGGATCTGAGCATAGAGGATCGAAAGCAGTCCAATCAAGGTAAATTGCATGGGCCTTAAGTCCTTTGAAAGTGCATCGGATAACATGATAACTAAAGTCCTGAAGACCTGAAGGACACAGGGACCATCCATATTCCAGGAGGACAGGTGGTGGAGGATCTGAGACTTTGGAGAAAAAGTACTTCGGGAGTTATTAGACAAGAAGAAAGAGGAATCATGGAAGAGCCGAATGCCAAAATAGGTCTAGGTCATTGTTCATCAAGAGACACATGTTGACAGATATGAGACTTCGGGGAAAGTCACTTTGGAGGATTTCAAGTGTGGAGTGTGAAAAGCTCTAAAAGCCCTGGACACCAAAGTAGATCGCAACCTTTCATTAAAAAGAACATGTGGCGAGCAATCCAAAAGTTTGAAGGCTTAATTCTCTGAAATGAAGTCGACCTGAGAATAGAATATCTGGACTATCAGATCCAGAGGGACACGTGGAAAGAATCCATCATCTTTGAGTGAAATCACTCCAGGAGGAATGACTGTGCAGGAGTTTGAAACTGTCGAAGCCCGAATAGTCAAAGAATAAATGGACCATCGNGGTGGAAATCCATTAGTTTTGGGTGAAAGTGTTCTAAGAGAAAGTGAGCATGAAGTTCAACCTTTTGAAGGCTGAAGTCCCAAAGTGGACCAAATATGTCAATTTGAAGGGAGGGCATGCATCCATAGATTGTGGAGATCTGGGAGTGCATGCAAAAGGAGGAATATCTCAGTCGTCGGTCAAGAATGATCGTCGAGATCATAGGATCAATGGTAGCACTAGATTGTGGGGACAGGAAGTGCTCGAACTTTAGAAATATTAGAGAGGACCGCAATTGAAACCACGATATTGCCAAAGGGACGTGTGGCAGCTGGTGGTGGATTGCACGGAGAAAAGAGGTATGGTCTCAAACCACTTTTGTTTTCCCCACAATCTTGTTCTTACGTGAGGTCATGACCCTAGGTCACATCTAGGAACAAGCCTAGTAGAAGGAGCTAGTGCCCGTGAATTAAAAAGTGCGAAGAGTGTTAGAGCAAAGGCCTGCAGGTTCCATAGCACCTATGCATAAGGAGAAAAGGGGGCATGTACAAGTTGATTTTGGTTCAAGAAGGAGCCCAAAGAGTCGATACGACACCTTGATTTGAACGATATTAGACCAGGAGGTCACAGAACGCCTAGGAGGGGAGGGGGGGCTGCATCACTAAAGTAAGATAAAAAGGCTTAGGGTCACCAACAATGACTATAATGACTACAAAAGACCCACAACAGTTATAGGGGATATTTAGATTGTGGAATAAGATATGGATTCTATTTGGAGAATTTGAGAAATAAGTGTTATCACACTAAGTCGCCTTGGGTCTTTGAGTTTGTTTTGTTTAAAAAGAAAAAAGAAAAAAAAAACCTTAGATTCTTATTTTCTCTTTAAAATAAATTTCTCATCCTTTAAATGTTATTTATGAGAGGACCCCTTAAGATGACTAAACCTTTGATTCATATCTCATGTGTTGATCCACAATTCAATTTTTGGTCCTTAAACCCTTATGAGCTCATGGTCTATTCTTTATGTCCCCTCTCATGATTCATCCCTAGGTTGATACCTCCCATGACCAGGATGATGTGACACACCTCTCTCATTTCTCATGACCTTGCATGCATACCTCATCATCTCCACTCACCTGTCCATTCACTTTTTAATTGGATAATGCTGCCCACTTAACAGGCATTTGCATAGCACCTGTCACGATTATCATGCACCCACTCCAAGTCATGATTGCCTGGACTAATACCTTAGCCCTTGTTTTCAGTGCCTGAAGTCGGTTGAAATTTTTTCAAAATATATTGCATTTATGATCCTTGGTAATGGTTTGTAAATTTGAAAGTTTAGTAGTGATGCATTGCGTAAGTTTTCAAGTTCAGATCAGATGATTGCATGCCCACTAAATCTGATGCTGTGAGAGATTTCAGGGCCAAAGTTTCCTCAATCGCATCCTAAGTTCACACTGAGGAGCTCAATAGTTGTCTAATTCACAGGTATCTTGTACAACCTCCTTCGCATATTAATTTTCATAGGATATTTGTGCTCGGGTTTCGGTTTGCTAAGCTTGCAGGGTAGTATAGGAGCCATATTTGCATTCCTATAAACATCTTTGCTCATATCCATAGTCTGATTATTATGTTTAGTCATAGCCTTTGAAAGTCACAAGCCTGAAATAACCCATCCTCTGTGTATGCATTGCACTATGCAAAGGAGTTGCTCAAACCTCTCTGATTATCCTTCTCTTCTTTTCATCCTGTACGAAGAGTTAGTTCGTAATTACTTCCTCATAGTCTACACTCTGAAAACCTCTGTGAACCTAAAAGTCCATTTCTCATATCCAAGTTCATTTTATAAGCACTATTAATTTGGAGAGCCATCCTTATTCTTTTGAGACTTAAATTGAAGTTTTATGGTCAACAACATCCCTTACAGCCTCTTAAGAACCCTCTTTCTGAGTCATGGAGACCCCTTAGTCAAAGAAATCACACAATGGTGGCAAGATAGTTCGAATAGAACCTGTGGACATGCATCTTTTTGACATGGAACCCATGGCAATGGAAATGTTTTGAAGAGTAGGATGCCTCTGTTTCTGCCATAACATGTAGAGAGGCCACTCAGAAGTAGAAAAACAATTTGCACTAAATTTTGATGGCAAGAAAACCAGAGTTGGAGATTTGGAATTTGAGATGACTAAAGCCTCCATCTCAGCTGCAATAGGGATTCCCATTTCAAGAGAAAATTGGTTCAAGGCCATGGTATTGAGTTCACCTTTCGTTAAAGATATCTTCAAGACTGAATACCAAGCCAATGATTTATCTAAGAATGTATGAAGGAATCAGTTGATTGACCAATTTGACAGAATGTTGAAAATCATATAGATATATTTTAGTTGTGAAGGGAGATTTAACACCCTGTACCATTACTACATAAGGTTGTTGTTGCATTTTACTAGTAAGGTTTAGATGAATATTTCATATTACTTGCAAGACAAATCCAAGGATGTGGACTCCATCCTTTTCCACTCTGGACTTATCAAGATGCTTGTCTATGAAGAGTTGGGAAAGAAAGAGATCTCCGGGGAGAATTTTTTGGTCTCTTCTCACTTTAAGCTGGACCCAACACCTACCCCCCAATCACAAATTGCAGGCTCTTCATCACCTACCAGTTCTAGAAAAGGGATCAACAAGAAGAGAAAGGTAAGAGCTCCTATTTCAGAGATCAATAAGCAGGTCGGAGAAGATGAAGAAGAGGTATGTCCTTCCCCACATAGATATTTCTCACCACCACCTCCACTAGGGTTAGAAGAAGTTCTGTATTCTACCAAGGTGACATCAAAAAAAGGGAAGAAGATTCTCTTTCCCTCTCCCTCTCCAGCAACTAAAATCAAAGATAAAATAACTTTCACCAGGTCATCAATCCCTAAGGGGGATTTCAAAGAACAACCTTTACAAGAAACCCATGTACATAAAATCAAGGGTAAAGGTACCAAAAGACCTTTGGAGAGGGAAGATAAAATCCCTGTGAAGGATTGTAAAAATTATATGAAAAATAAAGAAAAGGTTGTAGTGCAAGAGAAGAAGCATAAAGGAAAAGGTTTTGAGAATACTGATGAAAAATGCAAGGAAAATCTTGTACAGATCGAAGAAAAGGACGGTGAGAAGCCTTCTGAGATTACACATGTCCCCAAACCTCTTGGCAGCTAGGCATACAAAAGACTTATTAAGCAGCTTAGGGATGCAAGGAGAGGAATAGCTCATCTCAAAGCATAAGACATGGTCCACTTGGCTTAGATGAATGAGATCATGATTGGGTACAACCATACCCTGGACTTGGAAAGGTTCACAGTGAGAAAGTATCTGCCTCTTCGTAAACAACTGAAGAATCTTTACAGACAAAACAGGGGTTTCCAGGCTCAGAACAGGAAGATAAAGGCACAACTAAAGCATTTCTAGGATGAATTAACCCAAAAGAATTTATAGGTGTTGGTTAAGCCTACCATTGAAGATGACAAAATAGTAGCTAAGGAGAGCACAACTATACTGAAGAAGCCTACCAGTGCTAAGAAGAAAAAGTCTATTGTGTTAGCTGAAGACACTCTTTCCACCAGGAAGTGTGTGAGGCTAAGTGCTAAAATGACAAAGTAGTTGGTAGTGGTAAACCCCATTTTTTAAATTTGTTCCTTCTTGGGAAGGTTAACTAATATGCACATATTAAGTTTTTCCACCTATACAAGCTTCTAGGTGTTTACCTATATGAATTTTGGTATTTTTTCCAAATACTCGTTTCACTCAGTGGTAAAAGCACCTAGGTAAATTGATTTGTCATCATGGAAGGACACAAACAACTCTACACACATTCAGGAGTCAAAGACGTTGCATTTTGGCTTAGCTACCCAAACCCTTATGCAGACGCAGTGTAGGTGGCACTGTGTAATATTTTACAGAATGCAGAATTGTTACACATGTGCTACCCATAGGCATTGCATAATATCTTACAGAGAGCAGGTTTACACACAGACGCTACTCAATTTTGCAACAGAGGACAAATGTAGTTGCATACATGTAACACATGGGCTCTACCTTCTCTCCTTGTTCCATTCTAGGGGGAGCTACAGAAAATTTCTACCCAAGGGAGTAGCCAGGACTAAGCCAACAATTTTGGATAAGTTAATAATGGATTGAATGACAAGAGTAGAACTTGGCGTGTAGAGGACAACTAGAATATCCAAAGATACACATGTCAAAACAAGGGTTGAGAAACAAAAGATGATCAAAGCAGTTAGAAGCATGATTGGGTTAAGTCACCAACACTTCCTTGTTCTATAGAATAGGCTGTTATCTTAGTTGTTAGAATAAATAAATGTTCTAAGATTTTTAAGGAAAAGAGGCCATCTCGTACTTCCAGTTGTTGCCTCAATTTCTTGTTATTAATAGATAGGTGAATTGCTTTAATGGGTTCGGATGGTAGAGCAAGGCTCCCAAGAAACTGTAATATTTTGATAAAGTCATTGTGATCTAGTATGTACTGGACTTAAGAATTTTTTACTAATTGAAATCATCTCTTATTCAAGACTATTTTTTTCTAATTCTAAATGTTGATATTCGAATGCTTCATATGGATGATTGTGGTAATGATGTGATGGATGTTTGATCATTTTATTGTAATGGTGCTTATTTATCTCCTTAGTTTCTAATTTCAAGAAGATCTTTTTTTTAGAAAATTTCTTCCTTGGGGATTTTGTGGACCTAATGTTTGTAGTATCTTTTACATTCTTCTCATTCAATTCTTCCTTCTATCCATATTTACTCCCTAACTACAGGTTGAAACTAGCCAAGACCTTATTTGCTGTTACATATTATCCTTGTTTCTGAGTGAGGATATTATGATTCCAATTTTTCTCAATTTGACCTTTCAAAAAACACTCATACTTTCACATATCATCTGATGGGTACTGGGCTTACTTTCCTTGCAATAAGAAATTGACTCCTAGTGCTAACATTTTTGGTGCCGTTGTCGGGGAATGATTTGAAGAATTTTCCCTAGGATAGAACAACAATGCTTACTAGCTCTCAAGGTGCATTGGGACTTAGTATTTTGAAGATTCATCTTGCACCTAGCGACTCCATTGATTTAGCTCTAGCGCCTAAAGGCAGACATATGATATCAAATCTACAGTTACCTTTGGTTTCACCTGTGGCTGACCCAGAGAAGATAATCAAGAATGGAAAAGATTCTAAAAAAGGTTTTTCTGCTACTACTATAAGTGCTTCTAGTTATTTTCTTGATTCCACTCTTAATACTCCAACTGTTTTAACAGGTAACCTTCCTTTATCTTCTTCTAAAGTATCTAAAAATATAGATCTTGAAGAGTTTCCTGTTGAATACTCTACCTTTGAAATTGAATTGAAATAAGAAAACATTGATATATTCTCCTCCCCTGATATTGAGAAGTGTTTCAGTCTTGATAGTTTTGAATATTTCCCTACATTAGGTTTTGCTACACCTCTCTCTGTTAAAATTTTAGCTACTCAAGAAGAAGGAACTTCATCTCCTTATCAGACCTTACCATCCTCCTCCAAGACTCCATCTGTTGTTTTGAAGACTAAAATCTCCTCTTTGTCCTTTTCTCTTTCTCCTAATCTACACACAACCAGATCTCTTTCTCCTGCTTGTTCACCTAGAATCCAAAATCAAATGGTAGTTGTTAACCCCCCTGCAAATAGGATGGATGCCATAGTGGCTGCAAGATATCCCCCTCCTGTCTTGCCTCAACTGATGAATTCTTTTCCCCCTGGATATTATTTGAAATACATGCCCAAGTTTACAAGAGAAGAAGATATAATAGTTGAGGAACATCTTGCTTCTTTCTATAGCTATGCAGATAACCAAAATATTGAAAATGAAGATGTTTGGATGAGAGTTTTCATCCAAATCCTTTTTGGTGAACCTAGGAAGTGGTTTAGGTGTCTGGCCCCTAGATCCATTATGGTTATTGAGGCATTGGATGAAGCCTTCTTGAGGCACTAGGGTGACAAAAAGGATTTTCTAAATTATATCACTGAATTTGGATCTTTGAAAAGGAAAGGAGAGTCTATCTCTGAATTTTCTAAAAGGTTTAGCAAAATGTACAAGAAGATCCTTGATGAGATTAAACCCACTAAAGCCATGGAAAAAAGCAGTTATGCCAGTTCTTTTGACTCCAAGTTCTACCTTCTATTGAGAGAGAGAAGGCCATCTTCCTTAGTTCAGATGCAAGATGTTTCCTTAGAGGTAGAATCCAACATAATTGCTTTAGATAAGCTTAGGGGAAAATCTGACAGAGATAGGAGGAAAAACAAAACTGAATCTTCTACTTCTAACTCTCTTGTTGTTCATTCACAGGTAGATGAGTTGACAAAATTAGTAAAGTCCCTTTCTACTGAGATTGAGAAGTCAAAATCAGAAGGAAGATAGCCATATAGAAATGCTCAGAACACGGAAAATAGAGGTAATTTCCTAAGACCGAACAATGCTCCCGAAATCCTTCCTAGAGATCCCAGAAACAGGGAGAGAGATGATCAAAGGATTCAAGCTCCTTTCAGAGTAATATCATTGTTGATGAAGAAGAAGAGAAGGTAGAGGCTGATCCTGAGATTCATTGTTTAGATGATTCATCCCCATCCCCACACTTGACTCAATCCTCTTATGAGAAATATTTAATGGATATTCAAGTCAATGAGTTAAGAAAGGGAGAAAAAATGAAGGAAAATGCTAGTATATATAATCTGAGATCTAAAAAGAATGAAGAAAAAAGTTCTTCCTTTAATCAACTTGTTTAGAAAGAAAATTCTTCCAAGACTCTGACAGTGAAAAGCAAGGAAAAAGATTCTCAAAACCCACAACTTCTGATCAGAAATCCTCCTCTTGAAACCAAAGAGATTCTTAAGCCTTCCCCCTCCTTTAGTTTTGAGAATGAGATCCAAAAAATTAAGATCCCTGTACCATTTTTGGAATTGATAAAAAATGAAGAATTTAAAAAATATCTGACCAAAATGTTACAACCCGATGCCTCTCCTAATTCCATTTGATTCAATAACTCTGCAAGATGAAAAACCAGCTGTGATTTTAGGCCCTTTGATAGAATATAGAGATGACTCATCCCTTCCCTTCTATACTTCTCTCAATATTCATGACAAGGTGCTACATAACTATCTTTTCGATTCAGGGGCCTCCCATAATCTTATGCCAAAATTTGTTATGGATGAATTTGGACTAGAAATTACCAAAACCTATCATGACTTATATTATTTCGACTCTAGGAAAGAAAAATGTTTGGGGGTCATTAAGGATATGGTTGTGAATCTATTTCAGCTGCCCATGAAAAGTATACTTATGGATGTTGTGGTGGTTGATGTTCCTCCCAAATTTGGCATGCTCTTGTCAAGGTCTTGCATAATAATATTTGGAGGAACCTTGCAGATGGATCTCTCATATGAAACTATCCTAGTGTTTGATGGGGAGAATAGAAGACTTTATAAAGAAGCCCAGCTGGCTTACATTATTAGTGATGAAGCAAACCCTGCTAATCATCCTGTTTTTTCTCTTGATACCGATTTGGGGTCCAACATTTTGCAGCTCACCGATGCTCCTGAAACTCCTCTTGAAATAATAAAAAATTTTGCTAACTTGTATAAAGAACCTCCTATAACCAATTCTATTTGGAATATGTTCTTTGATGGAGCCTCTTCTAAGGAAGGTGTCGGTGCTGGAGTGGTCTTTTTCTCACCAACTCAGGAAACCATATCTTTTTTATACAAACTATAATTTTAAACTACCAACAATTTGTCAGAGTATGAAGCTCTTATTTTGGTCTTGAGAGATGTAAAGGATATGGGGATTAAAAAATTGTCAGTATTTGGAGATGCTGAATTGATAGTCCATCAGACCAAAAATCTTTGCCAAACTAAGCACCCTAGGCTTAGATCTTATAGAAATGAAGTATGGGACCTAGTGGAGTTTTTTTTCTCTGAGTATGACATCTCTTTTATTCCACCAGAAGAGAACTCTGTGGCTGATTCTTTGGCTATATCAGCAAGCCATTTTAGGATACCCATACTGCCAAAACTAAAGTATGATGTAGAAGTCAAATACAGGCCTTCTATACTAGACAATGTCAAATATTGGAAGGTGTTTGAAGATGATTTAGAACTCAAAATATTTCTTGAGTCTGTTGATGGATTTGTTGCATTACACATTGATTAGGATCTTGATTCTGAAATTACTCCATATGTTGATGTTTTCCTTAACATAATTGATAATCATCATATCATGCAGCTACCTAGCAACCAGATTCCAAAAGGACTAGTTCCTTTGGAAAAATTATTTGATGAAAATGATGTGGCACTAAAAGGGAAAGTGTCTACTAATGATGCTGATATAACTGAGTGCAATTTGGGAACAGAGAAGGATCCAAAATATGTCAAGTTGTCAAGCAACCTATCAAGAGAGCAGAGGGCTAAATATGTCAAATTGTTGAAGGAGTTTGCTGATGTATTTGCATGGACTTACAAAGATATCCAAACTTACGACACAAGAATTATGTTACTGCCTGTCATGGAGAAGGAGGTAAAAAAGCTTTTAGATGAAAAAAATATTGTTCCTTTGAGATATTCCAAATGGCTGGCTTATTTGGTCCCCATGAGGAAAAAGAATGGAGAAATAAGACTTGGTGTCAATTTTTGGAATCTAAACAGAAGTTCAAAAAAGGATAATTACCTTTTCCCAAGATGGAGAATATATTATAGAGGGTGACAGGTGTGGCTTGAATGTCTATGGTTGATGGTTTTTTTGGATACAAACAGATTTTTGTTTTGCTACAAGATAGAGAGAAGACAACTTTTACCACTTCTTTGGGTACATTCATGTACGCCAAGATGCCCTTTGGTTTGATGAACGTGGGGGTGACCTTTCAGCAAGCTATGGACATATCATTTATTCGGGAGAAGGATAAGCTTTTTTTATCTACTTAGATGACATAACCTTGTTCTCTCAATCTGATGAAGAGCATTGCGATCATTTAAGAAAGGTATTCTTAAAATGCAGAAAATTTGGCCTCTCTTTGAATCTGAAAAATTCATTGTTCACCATGAAAGAAGGAAAATTATTGAGGCATATCATGTCAGCTGAAGGACTGAGGATTGATTCCAGCAGGGTTGAAGCCATACTAACCTTAGCACTACCTAGATCTAAAAAGGAAGTTCAATCTTTTCTAGGAAAGGTTAATTTCTTAAGAAGGTTTTTGTCGAATTTTGTTGAGTTTCTCAAGTATATCACAACCATGTTGAGGAAAGATAATGAAATCAAGTGTAATGTTGAGGCTCATAGTTCTTTTGATCAAATAAATAAAGATTTGACGAAATCCCTGATCCCAGTTATCCTAGACTATTCCAAGGACTTTGTTATTTTTTCTTTTTCTTCTTTTGATACAATAGCAACAATTTTGTTACAGAAGAACTCTGAAGGCTTAGAGTAGCCCATTGCTTTTTTCAGTCGGGCTTTGAGGGATGCATAATTAAAATATGACATTATGGATAAGAAAGCCTATGCATTGGTTAAAACTCTTAAGTCCTTTAGAGTTTATGTGTTTCATTCAAGAGTTATTGCTTATGTTCCATCAGCTGCTGTAAAAGAAATTCTTATTCAGCCTAATATTGATGGAAAATGCAACAAATGGATTGCTAAGATCCTTGAATTTGATTTCGAATTCAGGCCTACCAAATTGGTCAAGTGCCAGGGTTTAAACAAGTTGTTGGCTGAATCAAATTGCTTAGTCTTGGGAGTAAATTTCATTGGATTATGTTTAGAAAAGAAGGAGACTAAATTAAACAATAGATGTGCTCAGGCCAGCCCTGCATTGGAAAATTGCAGTTGGTACAAGGACATTATATTTTTCTTCCAGAATATACAACCTCCAAGTGATATGGAAAAGAACAAGGGGAGAGCATTAAAACTCAAATCGATAAAGTATTGCCTGGTTGATCAAATTTTGTATTGGAAGGATCCATTGGGAGTGCTATTGAGATGCCTAGACCCACAGGAGGCCCAAAGGATTATGTTTTATTTTCATGATAGTTTGTGTGGGGGGAATCATTTTTGGAGGACTATTGCCTACAAGATTCTCAGGGCTGGGTATTTTTGGCCCAGTCTGTTCATAGATGTTTGTGCTAAGATCAGAGCATGTGTTAAATGTAAAAAAATTTCTAGAAAGCAGCATCTTAAGTCTTTTCCATTAAAGCCCATAGCAGTTTCAGGACCTTTTCAACAATGGGGCTTAGATTTTATCAGGGAAATTCATCTCGCTTCTAGTGGCAAACATAGATGGATCTTGACTACCACAGATTCCTTCACTAAGTGGATAGAGGCTATCCCTACTAGGAATGATTCTCACAAGGTGATCATTGGATTCCTTGAAGACATTATAGCAAGGTTTGGTTGTCTGAATAGAATTCTCACTGACAATGCTACATCCTTCAAGGCTGAGCCATTGATTCAGTTCTGTGAACAATATGGGATCACATTGATTCATTCAACCCCTTATTACCCACAGGGAAATGGGCTTGCAAAATACTCAAACAAAAGACTTATAAAGATTGTCAAGAAGTTGTTGGAGGATAACAAAAATGCATGTGATTCAAAACTCAAGTTTTCTTTGTGGGATGACAGAGTGACAACAAAGAGGGCCTTGGGCCTTTCTCCTTTCCAGTTTGTATATGGAGTTCAGGCCATTTTTCCCTCTCAACTCCCCTTTCCTGTGGAAAAATTCCTCCAAGATTATCAAGGGGAGCCAGATGATATGATCAGGAGGATTCAACAACTAGTTGAAGTGCAGCAGACTCGGGCGAAACTGGTAGATAGGGCATATGATCATCAACTGAAGATCAAGCAGGCATTCGACAAGAACGTGAAAAAAGAGGATTTCCAATTGGGCGATCTAGTGCTCAAGTAGGATGCACCGAGGCAGGATAAAGGGAAGCATGGTAAATTCAAAGCTTTATGGACTGGTCCTTTCAAAATCTCTAAGGTATTCCCTAATAACACTTTCAAGTTGCAGAATATGGAGAATGAAGAGGTTTTTGGTGGCCCTGTAAATGGGCATTTCCTAAATAAGTACTTTTCTTGAGCTGGGAGTGGCTCTTTACATCATTGTAAATATCATTCTCTTTTATTTTTGTGTTCCAATAGCCGACCCCATAGCCATAGTATAAGGCACTGAATCTACTCATTCTTGGCAGCCCACAGGGGACATTCGATCCCCTGTGGAGCCAATGTTATCACATTAACTCGCCTTGGGTCTCTGAGTTTGTTTTTGTTTAAAAAGAAAAAAAAGAAAAAAAACACTTAGACTCTTATTTTCTCTTTAAAATAAATTTCTCATCCTTTAAATGTTATTTACGATAGGACCCCTCAGGATGAATAGACCTTTGATTCATAGCTCATGTGTTGACCCCCAATTCAATTTTTTGTCCTTAAACCCTTATGAGCTCATGGTCTATTCTTTATGTCCCCTCTCGTGATTCATCCCTAGGTTGATACCTCCCATGACCAAGATGATGTGACACACCTCTCTCATCACTCATGACCTCACATGCATACCTCATCATCACCACTCACCTGTCCATTCATTTTTTATTTGGAGAACACTTCCCACTGAGCAAGCATTTCTATAGAGCCTCTCACAATTATCATGCACCCACTCCAAGTCATGATTGCCACGAATGATACCTTAACCCTTATTTTCAGTGTCTGAAGTTAGTTGAAATGTTTTCAAAAGATATTTCATTTATGATCCTTTGTAAAAATTTATAAATTTGAAAGTTAAATAGTGATGCACTGCGTAAGTTTGACAGTTCAGATCAGACGATGGCATGCCCACTAAATCCGATGTTGTGAGAGATTTTAGGGCTGAAGTTTCCTCAATCTCATCCTAATTTCACGCTCAGGAGCTCAAAATTTGTCGAATTCATAGGTATCCTATGCAGCCTCCTTCACATATCAATTTTCATAGGATATTTGTGCTCAAGTTTTGGTTTTCTAAGCTTGCAGGGTAGTATGGGATCCATATTTACAATCCTGTAAACATATTTGCTCATATCCATAGTTTGATTATTTTGTTTCGTCATATCCTCTGAAAGTCATAGACCTAAAATATCCCACCCTCTGTGTATGTGTTGCACTATGCAGAGGCATTTCTCAAACCTCTCTGATTATCCTTTGCTTCTTTTCATCCTGTACGAAGAGTCAGTTCGGAATTACATCCTCATAGTCTACACTCTGAAAACCTGTATGAGCCCGAAAGTCCATTTCTCATAGCCAGGTTCATTGTGCTCTTGAAACTTAAATTGAAGTTTTTTGGTCAATAGCATCCCTTACAGCCTCTTAAGAACCCTCTTTTTGAGTCATGGAGACCCCTCAGTTGAAGAAAGCACACAAAGATGGCAAGATAGTTCGAACATAACATGTGGACATGCACCTTTTTTACACAGAACCCATGGTAAGGGAAATGTTTCGAAGAGCAGGATGCCTCTCTTTCTTCCAGAACATGCAGAGAGGCCACTCAAAAGTATCAAAACAATTTGCACTAAATTTTGATGGAAAGAAAAACAGAGTTGGATATTTGGAATTTGAGGTGACTGAAGCCTCCATCTTAGCTGCAACAGGGATTCCCATTTAAGGAGAAAATTGGTTCAAGGCCATGGTATTGAGTTCACCTTTCATTAAAGATATTTTCAAGCCTAAATACCAAGTCAATGACTTATTTAAGAATGTGTCAAGGAAACAGTTGATTGACCAGTTTCACGGAATGTTGAAAATCATAAAGAGATATTTTAGTTGTGAAGGGATATTTAACACTCTGTACCATTACCACATAAGGTCGTTGTTTCATTTTAATGGTAAGTTTCAGATTAATATTCCATATTACCTCCTGAAAAGTATAGGTAAAATGGCAGATAAGGTGCAAGCCAAATCCAAGGATGTGGACTCCAGCTTTTTCCACATTGGACTTATCAGGATTCTTGTCGCTAAAGAGTTGGGAAAGAAAGAGATCTCCTGGGATAATTTTTTGGTCTCTTCTCACTTTAATCTAGACCCAACACCTACCCCCCAATCACAAATTGTAGGCTCTTCATTACCTACCAGTACTAAAATAGGGATTAAGAAGAAGAGAAAGGTCAGAGCCCCAATTTAGATATTAATAATCAGGTCAGAGAAGCTGAGGAGGAGGTATTTCCTTCCCCACACACAAATTTCTTACCACCACCTCCACCAAGGTTAGAAGAAGTTCCATCTTCTACCAAGGTGACATCAAAAAAGGGGAAGAATCTTCTCTTTCCCTCTCCTTCTCCAGTAGCTGAAATCAAAGCTAAAAGACCTTTAACCAAGTCATCAATTCCTATGGGGGATTTCAAAGGACAACCTTTATAAGAAACCCCTATACATAAAATCAAGGGTAAAGGTACCAAAAGACCTTTGGAGAGGGAAGATGAAATCCCTGTGAAGGATTGTAAAAAACCTATGAAAAATAAAGAAAAGGTTGTTGTGCAAGAGAAGAAGCATAAACGAAGAATTTTTTAGAATACTGATGAAACATACAAGGAAATTCTTGTACAGATGGAAGAAAAGGACAAGAAAAAGTGTGTTGAGACTGCACATGTCCCGAACCCCCTTGGCAGCCAGACCTACAAAAGGCTTATTAGGCATCTTAGGGATGCAAGGAGAGAAATAATTTATCTCAAAGCATAAGACATGGTCCAATTGGCTTAGATGAATGAGCTCATGACTGGCTACAAACATACCCTAGACTTGGCAAGGTTCACAGCGAGAAAGGATCTACCTCTTCGTAAATAGATGAAGAATCTTTACAGACAGAACAAGGGTTTCCAAGCTCATAACAGGAAGCTAAAAGAAGAACTGAAGCATTTCCAAGATGAAGTAACCCAAAAGAATTTACAGTTGTTGGTTGAGGCTGCCATTGAAGTTGACAAAATAGTAGCGAAGGAGAGCACAACTATATGGAAGAATCCTACCAGTGCTAAGAAGAAGAAGTCTACTGAGTTAGTTGAAGGCACTCTTTCAACCAGGAAGTGTGTGAGGCTAAGTGTTAAAATGACAAAGTAGCTGGTAGTGGTAAACCCCATTTTTGAAATTTTTTCCTTCTTGGGAAGGTTAACTGATATGCCCATATTAAGTTTTTCCACCTATATAGGCTTCTAGGTGTTTAGCTATATGAATTTTGGATTTTTTTCCAAATACTAGTTTCACTCAGTGGTAAAAGCACCTAAGTAAATTGATTTTTCATCATGGAAGGACAAAAACATATCTACACACATTCAGGAGTCAAAGACGTTGCATTTATGCTTAGATACCCAAACCCTTATGCAAACACAATGTAGGTGGCACTGCATAATATTTTACAGAATGCAGAATTGTTACACAGGTGCTACCCACAGGCATTGTGTAATATCTTAAAGACAACAGGTTTACACACAGGTGCTACTCAATTTTTCAACAGAGGACAAATGTAGCCACAGACATGCAGCACATGGATGCTACCCACGAGCGCTAACTTCTCTCCTTGTTCCACTCTAGGGGGCGCTACACAGAATTGATACCAAAGGGAGTATCCAGGACTAAGCCAACAATTTTAGATAGGTTAATAATTTATTAAATGACAGAAGTAGCAGTCGGCTTTCAGAGGACAACTACAACATCCAAAGGGACACATGGAAAAATAGGAGATGAGCAGAAAAAAAAGCATCAAAGCAGTTAGAAGCATGATTGGGTTTAGTCACCAACACTTCCCTGTTTTATACCATAGGTTGCTATCTTAGTTGTTAGAATAAATAAATGTTCTAATATTTTTAAAGAAAAGAGGCCAACTCGTAACTCCAACTGTTGCCTCCCTTTCATGTTATAAATAGATAAGTGAATTGATTTAATGGGTTCGGATGGTAGAGCAAGGCTCCCAAGAAACTATAATATTTTGATAAAGTGATTGTGATCTAGTATGTACTGGACTTAAGACTTTTTCACTAATAGAAATTAGCTCTTATTTTAGACTATTTGCTTCTAATGCTAAGTGTTCATAATCGAATTCTTCATATGGATGACCATGGTACTGATGTGATGGATGCTTGATCTTTTTATTGTCATGGTGTTTATTTAGTTCCTTAGTTTATAATTTCAAGAAGATCTTGCTTTTAGAAACTTTCTTCCTTTGGGATTTTGTGGACCTGATGTTTATAGTAGCTCTTACATTATTCTCATTCAAGTCTTCCTTCTATCCATACTTACTCCCTAACTACCGGTTGAAATTAGCCAAGACCTTATTTGTTGTTACATGTTAGCCTTGTTTCTGAGTGAGGATATTATCATTCCGAGTTTTTTCCATTCGACCTTTCAAAAAACTCTCATACTTTCACATATCATATTATGGGTATTGGAATTACTTTCCTTGCAATCAGAAAGTGACTCCTAGTGCTAACAATAAGGATTAAATTTTAGGACTTAACCATGATTTATGGAGGAAACCCAAGCATTAGTCTCTAAATTAATATTTTGGGTATCAAGAGACCTAGGTGAGGTCTAAAACCAATACATGTGACCTATTAGAGGATATTTATCTTGCAATTTGGGATATGGGTGATATTGTGATATTTTTTGGACTCAGGATGGGTATTCAAGACTTTACCATGGTTCAAGAAGGTAACCTAGACCTTCATTCCTAAAGAAATATTCTAGGGATCAAGGGCCATGAATCAAGACTCTAATTACCACACACTATATCTCTATGAGATATTTGGCCATTAAGTGAGGATATCAGTTTCATGAGGATATTTTGAGAATAAAGAATGTGTCTTAGGTCCTTGAACATGGTCAAGGGATGAAACCTGTGAATTATGATGCGAAGGAAGCTTTTATGGCTCAACTATTATGATAAATACATCTAACCATAATACAAAACTTATTTAGGGTATCTTTTGCATCTAATTAGGCATGTATTAGGGATATCAATTCCACTATGAGGTTTTTAGCATAGGGGATTCACTCAATGAATATATGGCATAGAACGTTTGTTCATTGGGTATTAAAAATACCCCCAATTTCATTAGATATTGAAAAATAACTCCCAAAACCGTTTTATTCAATCCCCCTTACAATACATCTATCCAATGAAAATTACCCCTATTTTTACTACATATCATATGTATCCATTTTTTAGTGGAAGTTTTAGTACCTCATTTTATTTCTACCCCAACTACATAGACATGAAAAAACTCTTATAAGCCCCAAAATCACAAAAATTACCAAAAATGAGTAAACAAGTGAACTAACATCCCACCATAGGGATATGCCACTATAGAAACATAAAC
>JASDQU010102982.1:32648-55143 GCA_032191745.1 Picea mariana
TGATTGACCTTGTTAAATTAATGTTATTATTGTTGTATGCAATACAATGTTGGAGCCTAAGCTACCATGTTAACTCGTTTAGTTTAATGTTGATATTGTTTATTTGCAATATAATGATGATGCTTCAACTGCTAGGTTAACTCGTTTAATTATGGTTAATCTGTTAAACTGCAATTCTAAGGTCATTATTAACTATGAGAATTATGGTTACGGTTAAGATGTTGTTAAATCGACTTACTAATATTTGTTCAATTCACATTGATTATACGTGTCAATGGCAATATTAATAGGGCTTATATTGAATGCTAAGGATGAAGTTTCACTCCGATATTAATATTGGCGAATTGGCGATGATAGTACTTATTTAAATTGCATAATAATAATGTTTTAATTTGCGATGTGGGGTTGATGTTGAATCGAAATAATAATGTTTGTTAACTGCAATGATTATATTTGTTATCGGTATGTCAATATGGTTTTAACTAAATGCTAAGGATGACGCTTGAACTGCTATTTAGCCTTTGCGTAAGTATAATGATGATTCTTGTTAAAATCGCAATAATGACATTTGTTTTTAAATTGCAATGTTAAAGGAGATGCTTAAGTTGCGAGATTAATATTTGTTAATCGAAATGTTGTAGATGATGTTGGATTGTCATGCAAATTTTGTTTAAGTAGAAATGCCAATGACGAGGTTTAAAATTGCAATGCTATGTTTGTAAGGTTATTAGAATGTCTGGTAATAAACGGGTAGGAAGGGCAAGCTAATGAGGAGAATGTAATGTCGGGGGTTTACCATTAGGGTGTGGATGTCGTTGCTCATTATGGCCATTTTAGAAAAATTCTATGCATCTGGCTTATTGTCGTCCCTGGTCTTGTAAGTGCTTAGTGGTTGTATTGAGTAGTATGTCCGTGTCGGGCGGGATATAGACTCTTCTTGCAGCTTAGTATGTATGCCGTGTGTGATCTGGTGGAAGGAATCCAGTGCCGTATCAAGAGTCTCGGGCTGTTTAAAGGCACGGTTCCACTCTTGCGACACATTCTGAGCTGTATCAGTAGTCTCGGGCTGTTTAAAGGCACAGTTCCATACTGCGACTCTACTGACGGATTCTTTCATTCTGTGACTGTATTGTGCCTACCCCTGGTGTCTGTCTCTGCCTACAGCCATTAGTGGTCCACCTCCGGCCGGGGTGTTTGCTTCTTGTTGTCGCTATGATATGTCGGGTCGTCTTGATTGTGTTCGTCTTACTTGCGTCCTGTTAGTTCGAGTGTTGACTTAGAGTCTAGGGGAATGTTTCTTCTACACACCTGCACACACTTAAGAAAAAGAAAAAAAAATTCCCAGTTGACTGAGTAGATTTCCGTAGCCAGGAGGGTTGTTACAAAAGTGTATGCAAAATGTGTATCCCAACACTATACAAATTTAGGAATACCTTGACAAAGAGGATGTAAATACCAACCAAACACATAAAAAAAAATTATTTATGATGGAAAGAATTACCTTGCTAATTTTATGTGCTGGAAACATCTAATAATTTTAGTGTAATACGGATCTTATAGTGGGGTAGCTAGTTGTATGAGGAAAATGATAAAATGAGGTTATACTTATTCATTCCTTTGTTGTTTTTATTTCTGTCTTTGAAGCATTGTGTCATATCATTTCAATGAAAGGTTTCATTGTGCCTTTGAACTTGGGATAAGATCACCCTTTGTTGCCTAGAATGTGCATAAGTAGAGCACCTTTGTAAGGGCCTCCACTTTGTTAATATCTAGCAATTTAATCAAGCATTAATGGTGAGTTCTGACATGTTGTAACAACACTTTCACCACTCCCATTAATATGTTTTCAACCCTCATGCTTCTTTTATTCACTCTATTTTCCCAATTTGGATAGGCACTAGTCTCAATCCATCACTTTATTATTTTATGCTACAACTATTGTATTACTGAGAGTTAATTTCAAGGAAGAAAAGAGGTATCTTAGACTACTCACAAAATTTTCCAAATGATATAGGGATGGACTAAATATTGTATCCTGGCAACTAACAAAGGGACCCAAAATATGTCTTGGCTATAGGTTGAGTATTCACTATAGGATGGGCATGTGTGATGATAGGAACCTTCGGCACTACAACCACAGTGGTTGAAGGTGTCGAAGGAGTATTGTTGACTATAGTAGGTATGGGAGTTGAAGGACTCCCAGTATCTTTCTGAATCGATTCAGTACTCATCTTCGTATGATCACAAGTCTAGTAAGTGGAGGTTTATGTACCACGTATGATAACTTTACGACTTTTAGAAGGCAAAGACTCAAAATGTGGTGGTAACTGTAACAAGCAGAGAGACCCATGGGGAAGCTGGTCTGGCTCCATGATGACTCAATAATCTTGATATAAAAAATAAAATCCTAAGGCCAACTAGTAATCAAAGAGCACAACAAAGTAAAATAAACAAAAGGAAAATATGAACACAAATAGAATAAAGTGGCTGAAAGGGGCCTCCCTCTCTAAAGTAGGTATTCCTCACCCAAGAGGGGCTTGAAATGCCTCTGCTAAAGATCGAAGGTAACAAAATTAGTTATAAAGGTCCTCGTAGGCTTAACAACCAGTCGGTCAGAACCTCCTGGAGAGGTAATCCTCTATAATAGTTGTGTGATCTTTGACCCTTCTTTGACCCAGGGTACTTGCAAGTAACCTATGTGGTACCTAAGTCAAGAAACTAAGAAACCACAATATAACTGATGCACAGGTGAACATTCTTAAGTTAGATCCACCATATGGGCAGGGTAACAAAGCTCGAACGTTGCTAAAATGAGACATAATTGAATGTTTCTAAGTCTTATATAACTAGAACATCGAAGTTGGCATGTTATAAGGCCAATTGAATCTAAATAAGATTGAATTACATCACTGATCTTGTTAGTAATACAAACATACACCTAATTAATTTAAGTTTACTTATAAATTATTCTTATTTTTGTTGCTAATATAAATATCTAAACATGTTTTTCAACAAATGTGGTTCATTGTGATGTCACTGTGATACATAGTGGTCATTGCTTAAAACTAAATTCACAACTTCATTGTCAAGAATCATGTGGAGTGTGCATGTGATTAGGGTATCACCAAATTTGGTAAATGGAGCATCGACTATGGGATCATTTGTTTCTACCATATGATGTTGTAATTTGACATGGTATATCTAGAAGGTCTTGGAAACTTTTGAGAGGGGTGCATGAGCTTCCATCAATTTCAATTCCTTTTTACAAAACTCTAAAACTAAATTGACGAAGGCCTTAATTGCATTGTGAATAGTGGTTGGTTAAGGCATAGCTTCTTCTAACTACCTCGTACACACATCAAAAATACCTACCCTAGTCTCAATGCCCAAAAGTTAAACATATGTATTTGCAACTATTAGCTTATTTTTGAACAATAGTAATGCCATTGTAAGGTATTTTGAGTTTCACTTTGGCACTTTTCTTCCCTGAGTGTCATTTGTGACCATTCAACATGTTAATTTGCACTCTTGCATTTTGAATAAGACATATATTCCCAACATGTGTGCATATTAGAATGATTTTTAATAATAATAATAAAATAATATCTAGTTTATGGTCAAAATGTCACCTAAAACCAAACTAATGTATGAAACCTTCTTGTTTTTGGGTCATGCACACATCGAAATTGCATACTTTAATTTCAATGTCCAAAAGAAAAACTTCTATATCTACAAATATTAACTCTTTTTTTAACATTGTGCAACATGTATATCTACGAATATTATTTTTTTTCTTAAGATCAACAGTGTCAATTGTAAAGTGTTTAGGGCTTCACTTTGACACCGTACTTCCTTGAATATCATTTAATTCAACATGTTAGTGTGCATTATTGCACTGTGAATAAGTCACATGTGCCCAACCCATATGCATCTTGGAATGATTTTTAATAATACTAACAATAATAATTTTGAAATGCCACATAGGAAAGGTGGTGGCAAGAACAGTCATTTCAAATATGAGGTTGGAAGACCATTCCAAAGTAGCAACAATGGGCAAGAATCGAGAGAAAGAGACCAAGAACAATGTGCAATTTGATGCTTGTGGCATAGGAAAAATACCAACGATGGATACACAAACATCATTTCAATTAAATACACAAACATTATTTCAAATGGATACACAAACATCATTTCAAATGGATTGCACAAGAATTTATGTTTTACACCAATTTTGTGTTTTCTTTGGAATTTGTCAATTGTTGTTGGAGATGCATATGGGTATTTGAGAACATGAGCTCTTAACATAATTAAGGATGAATTTAAGTTCAAGAAAACTCACCATTATAAAACCCTTGCCCTCAGTCTCAACAAACCCTTTCCCTAATAGGTTTCCTTGCACATAGGTCTCCGTAGTTTCAATAACCACTCAAACCAAACCATTTTTACCCTCGTGACCAGCTTCCTTGCACAAAGGTTTGGTCTCAGTATTCTTGCGCAGAGTTCTTCTTGGTCTCAATAACCACTAAAAACAAACCCTTGTGCCCTTCACATCTGGTTTCCTTGCGCAAAGGTTTGGTCTTGGTCTCCTTGGGTAGAGGTCTCATCTGTCTCAATAACCACTAAAAACACCAAAAAACACTTGCACCCCACACGACCAGTTTCCTTGCATAAAGGTCTGGTCTCTGTCTCCTTGCAGATAGCTCTCCCCGGTCGGTCTCAATATCCTTGCACAGATCTCTCCCCGATCTATTTTGGTCTCCTTTCACAAAGATCTCCCTAGTTGGTCTTAGTCTCCTTGCATAGAGATCTCCCCAGTCAGTCTCGGTCTCCTTGCATAGAGATCTCCCTGTTTGGTCTTGGTCTCCTTGCACACAACTCTTCCTGGTAGGTCTCAATGTGAAATTTGAATTAAAATGTGGAAATGTTATGAGCGCACGGGATAGGCCACATTCGAATTGTAGTTTTGTTTGTTTTGTTTGTTTTATATATATAATAGCTTCTAAATAGTCATGTCACTACTAATCAAACACATAGCCTATAACCTTAATAAAATCTAACCTTTCTAGTTGATATCCCCTAACCTTAAAAACCCACATATCAAGTAACTCACATTATAACATTGATGATGACAGTGACGATGATGATGATGGTGACGAAAATGGAAATGTTGATTATGGTGATGACAATGTCAATGATGATGATGATGATGGACAATGAAAATGATTGTGATGACAATGATGATGATGATGATGAATATGGAAGTGATGATGAGTAGGATGTTGAAAATGTTTATTACTGATGGTGATAATCTCAATGAAGATGATGATGATGACAATTATAATCATAATGATGATATGATGATGATCAAAACAATGGAAAGGATGATGATGATGACAATGATGACGACGACGAAGACGATGATGAATGGGACAATTACGATTAAGACGATAATGATGAAGAAAATGATAATGTTGACAATGACGATGACCACAACGACAAAAATTATGACCATATTGATGACAATGTTGATTTTGGTAATGAAAATTTGTTCAAGCAACCCACAAGGAAAGGCTTAAAACAAAGCCACTAGTAGCCAAGAAAAGAGTTGTATTTGTTGGACGTTGTAGATAAAGCTCATTTATATTCTTGTCATTAGGCACAAGGTGAGAAAATTGATTTTTTTCCATTTGTCAGACAATTGGCTTAGGTTGATGGATAGCTCAATTACGATTAAGACGTNTTTTCCATTTGTCAGACAATTGGCTTAGGTTGATGGATAGCTGGTATGGATTGTTGGTTTTCATTGATGTCAACTATTGGAGAGTGATAATGTAGATTGATGTCAACACTTAGTGATTGATGTCAACCCTTGGACAAAGTCTGGTAGCTAATTCCACTAGCACAAAGGTTTGGGTAATGGACCCAAGTTTGTTTCATATAAATATGACTCATTATTTTCTTGTCATGATTTATAATAAGTACAAATGGATGAACTCCAAATTGGTCCCCTTATGGTGAAACCCCTCACGGGACGACGCTTTGCGGATTGATTTATCCTAGAAGTATGGTTAGAGAACCCATGCTTATTATTGGAATAATGAGATGAAGGTAAGTAAATTTGTAAGTGAAAATATCCTAGATAGATATTGCTTGTCATTCCATTTCTGTTGGTATGTGGAACATCACATATTTCCTCACGGTTAGAGAGTTATGGCCATGAGAAGTTGGAGAACCCAGGTTTGGGTGATGGACCCACGTTTGTTCGATGGATAATGGTATGAGTTTTGATATATTTTTAGGTGATACTATTCTATATGAATAGTATAGATCATTCCATTTCTGGTGGTATGTAGAATGTCACATAACTCCTCACGGTTTGAGAGTTATGGCCTTACGAAGTTGGAGGACCCTCATATGTCATCTAGAAGCCCCAAAAGGTCAAAGTAGTCAAAGTGGTTTAAGATATTTTAGAAGGTAAATAATAAAGTGAATTGATGAGTGTATTATAATCCAAAGTGAATACAAAATAAATTATTTAAATAATAAATTTAATGGATAAATTAGAAGTGGGTTAACCCTAAAATAAGGAAAGTGGGCAAAGTTACCTAGAAGATGTTTTTAAGGAATCCACTTGGAGAGTATAAATAAGAGGCAAGGCTCTCTCATTTTATATCACACTTGAGAATATTGAATATATATAGGTTTATAAGGTAACCAAAGAATATATAAGCCAAATTTCTGAGGGAAGGTGAAGAAAAGAAGGCTGAAATTCAAGGAAGGATAAATTCTTTTGATGATGCTTTCTAAGGTATGTTATTTACAGGTCATCTCACCATTTTCACAATAACATTTTTTCTAGAATGATTCAGACCATGAAATCTCTATGCCATTGAGGAAACATATCCAAGTATCTATGGTAAAAAATTCATCCTATGGGTCATTGTATTTTTGGAGTTACACTCCTTGGAAAATAGGGTTTGTGGGTAGTCCTGAAACTATTCTAAGACATGTGTTTCAAGTAAAAACGTCATAACTTCTTCATAATAGATCCAAATTAATTAAGACAAAATGTTTTGGTTATATTATATTCTATAGTATGTTGTGTGACATTTTCATATATATTCAAAAAATATTACGTATGGGGCACGCTCTACCAGGTCGCTCTCTAGAATAAGCCAAAATTCAACAAGGTATGCCATTTTTTATATAAATCCTTTTCCTAGAGGTTCCAAGTAGTGAAAACTGGAGGAATTGCATAAAACAAACTAAATAAAATTGTGTATTAGTTTCATATCTTTATTCATTACAGGTACAAAGTTATTATTATTTCAAGTTAGGGTTGTTGACTAATCCAAAACTGGTCATGTGAGACTAAAGAAAAGTTTGATGAAAATGCTAGTCTCTTGTTGTTAGAGTTAAGGAAGGCTTGTAGGTATGTGATCATATACACCAGGCCTATTATAGAGTTAAAAATCATATTTGGTTGATGAAATTGATGAGGGAATTTGGTTGAGGTACATGTTGGGTACATGGTTGAGACAAGTAGTTGATGAGTTGGCACATACATGAGGTCTATAGTTGATGATGTTGGTACATATTGATGAGTCATATTTGATGAGTAGTTGATACATGATTGGTAAATACTTGGTACATGGTTCGAGACACTTGTTAGTAGTATTTTTGACACATGGTTTATGGATGATGTAGCATACTTCTATTATTACAAGCACATATTGATATTGGTGATGATTATGAGTTGTTGTGTTATACTTGGTTGATGCAAATCTTTGAGAGTTGTCTTGGTGATTGATCTTGGCGAGTAGATCTGATTTGGTTGATAACATTGATGAGATAGGTTGTTGTGATGGGTTGTGTTATCACACTAAGTTGCCTTGGGTCTCTTAGTTTTTTTTTGTTAAAAAGAAAAATTAAAAAAAAAAACAAAAAACATTACATTCTTATTTTCTCTTTAAAGTAAATTTCTCATCCATTAAATGTTATTTATGATAGGACCCCTTAGGATGAATAAAACTTTGAGTCATAGCTCATGTGTTCATCCACAATTCAATTTTTGGTCCTTAAACCTTTATGAGCTCATGGTCTATTCTTTATGTCCCCTCTTGTGATTCATCCCTAGGTTGATACCTCCCATGACCAGGCTGATGTGACACACCTCTCTCCTCACTCATGACCTCGCATGGATAGCTCATCATCTCCACTCACCTGTCCAATCATTTTTTGATTTGGAGAATGTTTCCCACTCAACAGGCATTTTCATAGCGCCTGTCATGTTTATCATTCATCCACTCCAATTCATGATTTCCATGACTGATACCTTAACCGTTGTTTTCAGTGCCTGAATTCGGTTGAAATGCTTTCAAAATATATTGCATTTATGATCCTTGGTAACGGTTTCTAATTTTGAAAATTGCAGCAGTGATGTGTTGCGTAAGTTTTCCAGTTTAGATTAGATGATTGCATGTCCACTAAATCCGATGTTGTGAGAGATTTCAGGGATGAAGTTTCCTCAATATCATCCTAAGTTCGCATTGAGAAGCTCAACAGTTGTCGACTTCATAGGTATCCTGTGCAACCTCCTTCGCATATTAATTTTCATAGGAGATTTGTGCTCGGGTTTTGATTTGCTAAGATTGCAGGGTAGTATGGGAGCCATATTTTCTTTCCTGTAAACATCTTCACTCATGTCCATAGTCTGATTATTTTGGTTAGTTATAGCCTTTGAAAGTCATAGGCC
The DNA here is from genome assembly GCA_032191745.1 of Picea mariana. NCBI lineage: Eukaryota > Viridiplantae > Streptophyta > Pinopsida > Pinales > Pinaceae > Picea > Picea mariana. Next base: position 41,404 of record JASDQU010102982.1, read on the forward strand.
TGAAATAGCCTATCCTCTGTGTATGCATTGCGCTACACAGAGGTGTTGCTCAAACCTCTCTGATTATCCTTTCCTTCTTTTTATCCTGTATGAAGAGTCATTTTGGAATTACTTCCTCATAGTCTACACTCTAAAAACATGTATAAGCCTGAAGGTCCATTTCTCATAGTCAACTTCATTTTCTAAGCACTGTTAATTTGAAGGGCCATCCTTGTGCATTTGAGACTTGAATTGAAGTTTTCTAGTCAATAGCACCCCTTATAGCCTCTTTATAACCCTCTTTCTGAGTCATGGAGACCCTTCAGTTGAAGAAAGCACACAAAGGTGGCAAGATAGTTCGAACAGAACCTGTGGAAATGCGCATTTTTAACACATAACCCATGGTAAGGGAAAAGTTTCGAGGAGAAGGATGCCTCTCTTTCTGCTAGAACATGTAGAGAGGCCACTTAGAAGTAGCAAAACAATTTGCACTAAATTTTGATGGCAAGAAAACCAAAGTTGGAGATTTAGAATTTGAGGTGACTGAGGCCTCCATCTCAGCTACAACAGGGATTCCCATTTCATAAGAAAATTGGTTCAAGGCCATGGTATTGAGTTCACCTTTCGTTAAAGATATTTTCAAGCCTGAATACCAAGCCAATGATTTATCTAAGAGTCAGCCAAGGAATTGATTGACCAGTTTGACAGAATGTTGAAAATCATACAGAGATATTTTATTTGTGAAGGAATATTTAACACCCTGTATCATTACCACATAAGGCTATTGTTGCATTTTACTAGTAAGGTTCAGATGAATATTCCATATTACCTACTGAGAAGTATAGGTAAAATGGCAGATAGGGTGCAAGCCAAATCCAAGGATGTCGACTCCAATCTTTTCCACTCTGGACTTATCAGGATGCTTGTGTCTGAAGAGTTGGGAAAGAAAGAGATCTCCTGGTTGAATTTTTTGGTCACTTCTCACTTCAAGCTGGACACAACACCTACCCCTCAATCACATATTGTAGGCTCTTGATCACCTACCAGTACTAAAACGAGGATCATCAAGAAGAGAAAGGGTAGAGCCCCTATTTCAAAGATCAATAAGCAAGTGAGGGAAGCTGAGGAGGAAGTATGTCCTTCCCCACACAGATATTTCTCACCACCACCTCAACCAGGGTTAGAATAAGTTCCATCTTCTACCAAGGTGACATCAAAAAAAGTGAAGAAGCTTCTCTTTCCCTCTCCTACTCCATCAGCTGAAATCAAAGGTAAAAGACCTTTCACTAGGTCATCAATTCCTAAGGGGGATTTCAAAGGACAACCTTTACTAGAAACCCTTATACATAAGAAGAAAGTGAAAGGAATTGAAAAAGATTTAGATGATAAACAAGAAACCCCTGTATATAAAATCAAGGGTAAAAGTACCGAAAGACCTTTGGAGAGGGAAGATGAAATCCCTGTGAAGGATCGTAAAAAAGCTATGAAAAATAAAGAAAAGGTTATTGTGAAAGAGAAGAAGCATAAAGGAAAAGGTTTTGAGAAGACTGATGAAACATGCAAGGAAACTCTTGTATATATGGAAGAAAAGGACAAGAAGAAGGCTGTTGAGACTACACATGTCCCCAACCCCCTTGGCAACCAGATCTACAAAAGACTTATTAAGAAGATTAGATATGCAAGGAGAGAAATAGCTTGTCTCAAAGTAGAAGACAAGGTCCACTTGGCTCAGATGAATGAGATGATGACTATCTACAACCATACCCTAGACTTGGCAAGGTTCACAGTGAGAAAGGTTCTGCCCCTTTGTAAACAACTAAAGAATCTTTACAGACAGAACAGGGGTTTCTAGGCTCAGAACAGGAAGCTAAAGGTAGAACTGAAGCATTTCCAAGATGAAGTAAACTAAAATAATTTACAGGTGTTGGTTGAGGCTGACATTGATGATGAAAAACTAGTAGCTAAGGAGAGCACAAATATACTAAAGAATCCTACCAGTGCCAAGAAGAAGAAGTCTACTGAGTTTTCCACCAGAAAGAGTGTGAGGCTAAGTGTTAAAATGACAAAGTAGTTGGTAGTGGTAAACCCCTTTTTTGAGAATTTTTCCTTCTTGGGAAGGCTAACTGATATGCACATATTAAGTTTTTCCACCTATACAGGCTTCTAGGTGTTTAGCTATATGAATTTTGAATTTTTTTGCTAAGTGCTATCTTCACTCAGTGGTAAAAGCAACTAAGTAAATTGATTTGTCATCATGGAAGGACACAAACAACTCTACACACGTTCAGGAGTCAAAGATGTTGCATTTTGGCATAGCTACCCAAACCCTTATGAAGACACAACATAGGTGGCGCTGCATAAAGGCATTGTGTAATATTTTACAGAATGTAGAATTGTCATACAGGCACTACCCACAAGCGCTACCCACAGGAACTACGTAATATCGTACAGAGAGAAGGTTTACACCTAGGAACTACTCAATTTTGCAATGGAGGACAAATGTAGCCGCAGATATGCATCATAGGGGCACTACCCACAGGCACTACCTTCTCTCCTTGTTCCATTTTAGGGGGTACTACACATAATTTCTACCCAAGGGAGTAGCCAACAAACACTAGGGATCTAGGAAGACGAAGCCAACAGTTTTGGATAAGTTAAAAATGGAATAAATGACAGAAGTATTAGTTGGTGTGCAGAGGACAACTAGAAGCTCCAAAGGGACACATGGAAAAACAGAATCCGAGCAACAAAAGAGGATCAAAGAACTTAGAAGCATGATTGTGTTTAGTCACCAACACTTCCCTGCTTTATAGCATAGGTTGTTATCTTAGTTGTTAGAATAAATAAATGTTCTGAGATTTTTAAGGAAAAGAGGCCAGCTCGTACCTCCATCTATTGCCTCCCTTTCTTTTTATAAATAGATATATGAATTGCTTTAATGGGTTCGGATGGTAGAACAAGGCTCCCAAGAAACTATAATATTTTTGATAAAGTGACTGTGATCTAGTATGTACTGGATTTGAGACTTTTTTACTAATAGAAATCAGCTCCTATTTCAGACTATTTGCTTCTAATGCTAAATATTCATATCTAAATGCTTCATATAGATGATTGTGGTAATGATATGATGGATGTTTGATCATTTTATTGTCATGGTGTTTATTTATCTCCTTAGTTTCTAATTTCAAGAAGATCTTGTTTTAAGAAACTTTCTTCATTTGGGATTTTGTGGACCTGATGTTTGCAGTAGCTCTTACATTCCTCTCATTCAAGTCTTCTTTCTATCCACATTTACTCCCAAACTACTGGTTGAAATTAGTCAAGAACTTATTTGTTGTGACATGTTAGCCCTCTTTTTAAGTGAGGATATTATCATTTCGAGTTTTTTCCATTCAACCTTTCAAAAAACACTCATACTTTCACATATCATCTAATGGGTACTGGGCTTACCTTCCTTGCAATCATAAGGTGACTCCTAGTGCTAACATTTTTGGTGTCATTGTTGGGGAATGATTTGAAGACTTTTCCCTAGGATAGAACGACAATGCTTACTAGCTCCCAAGGTGCATTGGGACATAGTATTTTGAAGATTTCATCTTGCACCCGGCGACTCCATTGATTTAGCTCCGGTGCCTAAAGGCAGACATACAATATCAAATCCACAGTTACCTTTGGCTCCACCTGAGGCTGACCCAGAGAAGATAATCAAGAAGGGAAAAGCTTCTAAATTTATTTTTTCTACTGCTACTACAAGTGCTTCTGGTCAGTTGCCTGATTCCACTCTTGATACTCCAACTGTTTTATCAATTAAGCTTCCTTTATCTTCCGCTGAAGTATCTAAAAGGATAGATTTTAAAGAGTTTCTTGTTGAATACTCTACCTTTGAAACTGAATTGAAAGAAGAAAACATTGATATATTCTCCTCCCCTAATATTGAGAAGTGTTCCAGTCTTGATAGTTTTGAATATTTCCCTATGTTAGGTTTTGTTACACCTCTCTCTGTTAAAACTTTAGCTGCCAAAGAAGTAGGAACTTCATCTCCTTCTCATACCTTACCATCCTCTTCCAAGACTCCACCCACTGTTGTGAAGACTGAAATCTCCCCTTTATCCTTTTCTCCTTCTCCTAATCTGCACACAACCAGATCTCCTTCTCCTGCTTGTTCAACTAGAATCCAAAATCAAATGGTAGTTGTTAACCCCCCTGCAAATAGGATGCATGTCATAGTGGTTGCAAGATATGCTCCTCTAGTGTTTCCTCAGCCAATGAATGATCTTCCCCCTAGACATTATTTGAAATACATGCCCAAGGTTACTGAAGAAGAAGCAATAACAGCTGAGGAACATCTTGTTGTTTTCTATAGCTATGTAGATAACAAAAATATTGAAAATGAAGATGTTTGGATGAGGGTTTTCATCCAAATCCTTTTTGGTGAAGCTAGGAAGTGGTTTAGGGGTCTGGACCATGGATCCATCAAAGGTATTGAGGCGTTGGATGAAGCCTTCTTGAGGCACTAGGGTAACAAAAAGGATTTTATGTATTATATCACTGAATTTGGATCTTTAAAAAGGAAATAAGGAGAGTTTGTCTCTGAATTTTCTAAAAGGTTTAACAAAATGTACGAGAATATCCCTGATGAGATCAAACCAACCGAAACCATGAAAAAAATCACTTATGTCAGTGCTTTTGACTATGATTTTTGCCTTCTATTGAGAGAGAGAAGGTCACCTTCCTTAGTTCAGATGCAGGATGATGCCTTAGAGGTAGAATCCAACATAATTTCTTCAGATAATCTCTTGGGAAAATATGACAGAGATAGGAGGAAAAATAGAGTTGAATCTTTCACTTCTGACTCTCCTGTTGTTCATTCATAGGTAGATGAGTTGACCAAATTAGTAAAATCCCTTTCTACTGAGATCGAGAAGTTAAAATAAGAAGGAAGACAACCATATAGAAATGCTCAGAACACTGAAAATAGAGGTAATTTTAGGAGACCCAACAATGCTCCCCAAATCCTTCCTAGAGATCCCAGAAACAAAGAGCGAGATGATCAGAGAATTCAAGCTCCTTTTTAGAATAATCTAGTTGTTGATGAAGAAGAGGAGGAGGTAGAGGATGATCCTAAGATACATTGTTTAGGTGATTCATTTCCATCCCCACACTTGACTGAATCCTCTTATGAGAAATAATTAATATATATTCAAATCAATGAGTTAAGCAAGGGAGAAAAAACGAAGGAAAATGCTAGTAGATATAATCTAAGATCTAAGAAGAATGAAGAAAAAGGTGCTGCCCCTAATCACCCTGTTAAGAAAGAAGATTCTCCCAAGACTGTTATAGTGAGGAGCAAGGAAAAAGATCTTCAAAACCCACAACTTCTGATTAGAAATCCTCCTACTGAAACCAAAGAGATTTCGAAGCCTTCCCCCTCCTTCAGTTTTGAGAATGAGATCCAAAAAATTAAGATACCTGTACCATTTTTGGAATTGATAAAAAATGAAGAATTTAAAAAAAATCTGACCAAAATGTTACAACCCAATGCCTCTCCTAATTCCACTAATTCAATAAATCTGCAAGATGAAAAACCAGTTGTGATTTTAGGCTCTTTGATAGAAGACAAAGATAACTTATCCCCTCCCTTCTATACTTCTCTCAATATTCATGACAAGGTGTTGCATAACTGTCTTTTTGATTCAGGGGCCTCCCATAATCTTATGCCAAAATCTGTTATGGATGAACTTGGACTAGAAATCACCAAAACCTATCATGACTTATATTCTTTCGAATCTAGGAAAGTAAGATGTCTAGGGGTCATTAAGGATATGGTTGTGACTCTATTTCAGCTGCCCATGAAAAGTATATGTATGGATGTTGTGGTGGCTAATGTTCCTCCCAAGTTTGGCATGCTCTTTTCAAGGTCTTGCATAAAAAGACTTGGAGGAACCTTGCAGAAGGATCTCTCATATGAAACTATCCCGATGTTTGGTGGGGAGCATAGAAGAATTTACAGAGAATCCCAAATGGCTTACTTTATTAGTGATGAAGCAAACCCTACTAATCATCTTGTTTTTTCTCTTGATACCGATTTGGGGTCCAACATTTTGCAACTCACTAATGCCCCTAAAACTCCTCTTGAAATAAGAAAAAAGTATGCTACCTTGTCTGAAGAACCTCCTCTAACCAATTCTATTTGGAATATGTTCTTTGATGGAGCCTCTTCTAAGGAAGGTGTCAATGTTGGAGTGCTCTTTGTCTCACCAACTCAGGAAACCATATCTTTGTCATACAAACTAGAATTTGAAACTACCAACAATGTGGAAGACTATGAATCTCTTGTTTTGGTCTTGAGAGCTGCAAAGGATATGGGGATTAAAAAATTGTCAGTATTTGGAGATGTTGAATTGATAGTCCATCATACCAAAAATCTTTGCCAAACTAAGCACCCTAGGCTTAGATCTTATAGAAATGAAATATGGGACCTAGTGGAGAATTTTTTCTCTGAGTATAACATCTCTTTTATTCCACGAGAAGAGAATTTTGTGGCTGATCCATTGGCTGTATTAGCAAGAAATTTCAGGATACCCATACCGCCAAAACTCAAGTATGATGTAGAAGTCAAATACAAGCCTTCTATACCAGAAAATGCCAAATATTTGAAGGTGTTTGAAGATGATTTATAACTTAAAAAAATTCTTGAGTCTTTTGATGAATTTGTTGCATTTCACATTGATCAGGATCTTGATTCTGAAATTACTCCACATGATGATGTTTTCCTTAACAAAATTGCTAATCATCATATTGTGCAGCTACCTAGCAACCATATTCCAAAATGACTAGTTCCTTTGGAAAAATTATTTGATGAAAATGATGTGGCAGTAAAAGGGAAAGTGTCTACTGGCGATGCTCACATAACTATGTGAAATTTGGGAATAGAGAAGGATTCAAAATATGTCAAGTTGTCAAGCAACCTATCAAGAGAGCAGAGGGTTGAATATGTCAAATTATTGAAGGAGTTTGCAGATGTATTCACATGGACTTACGAAGATCTCCGAACTTATGACACAAACATTATAGAACACAAGATTCCATTAAAAGAAGAGACTAAACCCTTCATGCAAAAGTTGAGGCAAATCAATCCTATGTTACTGCCTGCCATCGAGAAGGAGGTAAAAAAGATTTTAGATGCTCAAATTATTGTTCCTTTGAGATATTCTAAATGGGTGGCTAATTTGGTCCCCATGAGGAAAAATAATGGAGAAATCAGACCATGTGTTGATTTATGGAATCTGAACAGAAGCTCTAAAAAGGATAATTACCCTTTGCCCAAGATGGAGCATATATTACAGAGGGTGACAGGTGCAGCTCGAATATCTATGGTAGATGGTTTTTCTGGCTACAACCAGATTTCTTTTTTGCCAGAGGATAGAGAGAAGACAGATTTTACCACTCATTGGGGTACATTCATGTACGCCAATATGCCCTTTGGTTTGATAAACATGGGGGCAACCTTTCAACGAGCTATGGACATAGAATTTATTGAAGAGAAGGACAAGTTTGTTGTTATCTACTTATAAGACATAACCGTGTTCTCTCAATCAGATGAAGAGCATTGTGATCATTTAAGAAAGTTTTTCTTAAAATGCATAAAATTTGGCCTCTCTTTGAATCCGAAAAAGTCATTGTTCTCCATGAAAGAAGGGAAATTATTGGGGCATATCGTGTCAGCTGAAGGAGTGAGGATTGATTCAAGCAGGGTTGAAGCCATACTAACCTTAGCACTACCTAGATCTAAAAAGGAGGTTCAATCTTTTCTAGAAAGGTTAATTTCTTGAGAAGGTTTGTGTCAAATTTTTCTAAGTTTCTTAAGTATATCACAGCCATGTTGAGGAATGACAATGAAATCACGTGGACTGCTAAGGCTCGTAGTTATTATGATCAAATAAATAAAGCTTTGATGGAAGCCCCAGTCCTAGTCAACCCAGACTACTCCAAGGACTTTCTTATTTGTTCTTTTGCCTCTTTTGATACAGTAGAAATCGTTTTGTTGCATAAGGACTCTGAAAGCTTAGAGAAACCCATTTCCTTTTTCATCCGATCTTTAAGAGATGCATAATTAAAGTATGACATTATGGATAAGAAAGCCTATGCACTGGTTAAGGCTCTTAAGTCCTTCAGAGTTTATGTGCTGCATTCAAGAGTTATTTCTTATGTTCCATCAGTTGTTGTAAAAGAAATTCTTGTTCAGCCTGATATTGACGAAAAACACAACAAATGGATTGCTAAGATCCTTGAATTTGATTTAGAAATCAGGCCTACCAAATTGGTCAAGGGCCAGGGTTTAGCCAAGCTGTTTGCTGAATCAAATTTCTCAGCATTGGGAGTAAATTTCATTGGCTCATGTTCAGAAAAGAAGTAAAATAAATTAAACAATAGAGGTGCTCAAGCCATCCCTGCATTGGCAAATTGCAGTTGGTACAAGGACATTATATTTTTCTTGCAAAATCTACAACCTCCAAGTGGTATGGAAAATAACAAGGGGAGATCATTAAAACTCAAATCGATAAAATATTGCTTGGTTGATCAAATTTTGTATTGGAAGGATCCATTGGGAGTGTTGTTGAGATGCCTAGACCTGCGAGAGACCCAAAGGATTATGTCTAATTTTCATGACAATTTGTGTGGTGGGCATCATTTTTGGAGGACTACTGCCTACAAGATTCTCAGGGCTGGGTATTTTTGGCCTAGTCTGTTCATAGATGTTTGTGCTAAGATCAGAGCATGTGTTAAATGTCAGAAATTTTCTAGAAATCAATAGCTTAAGTCTTTGCCATTAAAGCCCGTAGCAGTTTCAGGACCTTTTCAACAATGGGGCTTAGATTTTATTAGGGAAATTCATCCTGCTTCTAGTGGCCAACATAGATGGATCTTGATTGCCACAGATTACTTCACTAAGTGGATAGAGGTTATCCCTATCAAGAATGCTTCTCACAAGGTGATCATTGGTTTCCTTGAAGACATTATAGCGAGGTTTGGCTGTCCGAACATAATTGTCACTAACAATGTTGCATCTTCCAAGGCTGAGCCTTTGATTAATTTCTGTGAACAATATGGGATCACATTGATTTATTCAAGCCCTTATTACCCACAGGGAAATGGGCTTGCAAAATCCTTATAAAGATTGTTAAGAAGCTGTTGGAGGATAACAAAAAGGCATCACATTCAAAACTCAAGGTTTCTTTATGCGTTGATAGAGTGACAACAAAGAGGGCCTTGGGCTTTTCTCCTTTCCATTTGGTGTATGGGGTTGAGGCCGTTTTCCCCTCTCAACTTGCCTTGTCTGTGGAAAAATTCTTCCAAGATTATCAAGGGGAGATGAATGATATGATTAGGAGGATTCAACAGTTGGTTGAATTCAGCAGACTTGGGAGTAGCTAGTAGATAAAGAATATGATCATCAACTGAAGATCAAGAAGGCATTCGACAAGAAGGTGAAAAAAGAGGATTTCCAAGTGGGCAATCTGATGCTCAAGTGGGATGCACCGAGGTAGGATAAAGGAAAGAACGGTAAATTTGAAGCTTTATGGATCGGTCCTTTCAAAAAATCTGAGGTATTCCCTAACAACACTTTCAAGTTGCAGAATATGGAGAATGAAGAGGTTTTTGGTGGCCGTGTAAATGGGCATTTCCTGAAAAAGTACTTTTCTTGAGCTTGGAGTGGCTCTTTGCATCATTGTAAATATCATTTTCTTTTATTTTTGTGTTCCAATAACTAACCCCATAGCCCTAGGATAAGGCACTGAATCTACTCATTCTTGGCATCCTGTAGGGGGGCATGCCATCCCCTGTGGAGCCAATGTTATCACACTAAGTTGCCTTGGGTCTCTTAGTTTATTTTTGTTAAAAAAAAAAAAAAAAACCTTAGATTCTTATATTCTCTTTAAAGTAAATTTCTCATCCATTAAATGTTATTTATGATAGGACCCCTTAGGATGAATAAACCTTTGATTCATTGCTCAAGTGTTGAGCCACAATTCAATTTTTGGTCCTTAAACCCTTATGAGTTCATGGTCTATTCTTTATGTCCCCTCTCATGATTCATCCCTAGGTTGATACCTCCCATGACCCGGATGATGTGACACACCTCTCTCCTCACTCATGACCTAGCATGCATACCTCATCATCCCCACTCACCTGTCCAATCACTTTTTGATTTGGAGAATGCTGCCCACTCAACAAGCATCATTTCCATAGCGCCTGTCACGTTTAGCATTCATCCACTCCAAGTCATGATTTCCATGACTGATACATTAACCCTTGTTTTCAGTGTCTAAATTCGATTGAAATGTTTTCAAAAGATCTTTCATTTATGATCCTTGGTAACGGTTTCTAAATTTGAAAATTTTAGAAATGATGCATTGCGTAAGTTTTCCAATTCATATCAGACGATCACAAGTCCACTAAATTTGATGCTGTGAGAGATTTTAGGGCCGAAGTTTCCTCAATCTCATCCTAAGTTTGCGTTGAGGAGCTCAACAGTTGTCGAATTCACATGTATCCTATGCAACCTCCTTTGCATATTAATTTTCATAGGAGATTTGTGCTTGGGTTTTGGTTTGCTAATATTGAAGGGTAGTATGGGAGCCATATTTTCTTTCCTGTAAACATCTTCGCACGTATCCATAGTCTGATTATTATGGTTATTTATAGCCTTTGAAAGTCATAGGCCTGAAATAGCCTATCCTCTATGTATGCATTGCGCTACACATAGGTGTTTCTCAAACCTCTCTGATTATCCTTTCCTTCTTTTTATCCTGTATGAAGAGTCATTTTGGAATTACTTCCTCATAGTCTACACTCTAAAAACCTGTATAAGCCTCAAGGTCCATTTCTCATAGTCAACTTCATTTTCTAAGCACTGTTAATTTGAAGGGCCATCCTTGTGCATTTGATACTTGAATTGAAGTTTTATGGTCAATAGCACCCCTTACAACCTCTTAATAACCCTCTTTCTGAGTCATGGATGCCCCTCAATCAAAGAAATCACACAAAGGTGGAAAAATAGTTCAAACATAACCTATGGACATGCGCCTTTTTGACATAGAACCCATGGAAAGGGAAATGTTTCAAAGAGCAGGATCCCTCTCTTTTAGCCAGAACATGTAGAGAGGCCACTCAACAGTAGAAAAACAATTTGCACTAAATTTTGATGGCAAGAAAACCAGAGTTGGAGATTTGGAATTTGAGGTGACTAAGGCCTCCATCTCAGCTGCAACAAGGATTCCCATTTCAGGATAAAATTGGTTCAAGGCCATGGTATTGAGTTCACCTTTTGTTAAAGAGATGTTCAAGCCTAAATACCAAGCCAATGATTTATCTAAGAGTGTGCCAAGGAATCAGTTGATTGACTAGTTTGATAGAATGTTGAAAATCATACAGAGATATTTTAGTTGTGAAGGGAGATTTATCACCCTGTATCATTACCACATAAGGTTGTTGTTGCATTTTACTGGTAAGGTTCAGATGAATATTCCATATTACCTGCTGAAAAGTATAAGTAAAATGGTATATAGGGTGCAAGACAAATCCAAGGATGTGGACTCCAGTCTTTTCCACTCTAGACTTATTAGGATGCTTGCCTCTAAAGAGTTGGGAAAGAAAGAGATCTCGTGGGAGAATTGTTTCATCACTTCTCACTTCAAGCTAGGCACAAAACATACCCCCCAATCACATATTGCAGGCTCTTCATCACCTACCAATACTAAAAAAGGGATCAACAAGAAGAGAAAGGGCAGAGCCCCTATTTTAGAGATCAATAAGCAGGCTAGGGAAGCTAAGGAGGAAGTCTGTCCTTTCCCACATAGATATTTCTCACCACCACCTCCACCAGGGTTAGAAGAAGTTCCATATTCTACCAAGGTGACATAAAAAAAATAGAAGAAGCTTCTCTTTCCCTCTCCTCCTCCAACATCTAAAATCAAAGGTAAAAGACCTTTCACTAGGTCATCAATTCCTACGGGGGATTTCAAACAACAGCCTTTACCAGAAACCCCTATACATAAGAAGAAAGGGAAAGGCATTGAAAAAGATGTAGAAGAGAAACAAGAAACCCCTGTACAAAAAATCAAGGGTAAAGGTACCAAAATACCTTTGGAGAGGGAAGATGAAATCCCTATGAAGGATTGTAAAAAGCCTATGAAAAATAAAGAAAAGGTTGTTGTGCAAGAGAAGAACCATAAAGGAAAATTTTTTGAGAAGATTGATGAAACATGCAAGGAAACTCTTGTACATATGGAAGAAAAGGATGAGAAGAAGCCTGTTGAGACTGCACATGTCCCCAACCCCCTTGGCAGCTAGACCTACAAAATACTTATTAAGCAGCTTAGGGATGCAAGGAGAGAAATAGATCTTCTCAAAGAAGAAGAGAAGGTCCACTTGGCTCAGATGAATGAGCTCATGACTAGCTATAACCATACCCTAGACTTGGAAAGGTTCACAGCGAGAAAGGCTCTACCTCTTTGTAAACAACTAAAGAATATTTACAGACAGAACATGGGTTTCTAGGCTCAGAACATGAGGCTAAAGGCAGAACTGAAGCATTTCCAAGATGAATTAACCCAAAAGAATTTATAGGTGTTGGTTGAGGCTGCCATTGAATATGACAAACCAATAGCTAAGGAGACAATAACTATACTGAAGAAGCCTACCAGTGCTAAGAAGAAGAAGTCTACTGAGTTAGTTGAAGATACTCTTTCCACCAGAAAGAGTGTGAAGCTAAGTGTTAAAATGACCAAGTATCCGGTAGTGGTAAACCCCATTTTTGAGAGTTGTTCCTTCTTGGGAAGGTTAACTGATATGCACATATTAATTTTTTTCACCTATACATGCTTCTAGGTGTTTAGCTATATGAATTTTGGAATTTTTTTCTTAGTGATAGCTTCACTCAGTGGTAAAATAACCTAAGTAAATTGATTTTTCATCATGGAAGGATACAAACAACTATACACACGTTTAGGAGTCAAAGACGCTGCATTTTTTCATAGCTACCCAAACCCTTATGAAGATGTAGTGTAGGTGGACCTGCATAATATTTTACAGAACATAGAATTGTCATACAGGTGCTGCATAATATCTTACAGAGAGCAAGTTTACACACAGGCGCTACTCAATTTTGCAACAGAGGACAAATGTAGCCACAGATATGTAGCACAAGGGCACTACCCACAGGCTCTACCTTCTCTCCTTGTTCCATTTTAAGGGGCGCTACACATAATTGCTACCCAAGGGAGTAGCCAACAAACACCAAGGATCTAGGAAGACTAAGCCAATAGTTTTGGATAAGTTAATAATGGAATAAATGATAGAAGTAGCAGTTGGCATGCAGAGGACAACTACAAGATCCAAAGGGACACATGGAAAGACAGGATCTGAGCAGAAAAAGAGGATCAAAGCAGTTAGAAGCTTGATTGGGTTTAGTTACCAACACTTCCCTCTTTTATAGCATAGGTTGTTATCTTAGTTGTTAGAATAAATAAATGTTCTGATAATTTTAAGGAAAAGAGGCTAGCTCATACCTCCAATTGTTTCCTCCCTTTCTTGTTATAAATAGATAGATGAATTTCTTTAATGGGTTCGGATGGTAGAGCAAGGCTCCAAAGAAAATGTAATATTTTTGATAAAGTGACTGTGATCTAGTATGTACTGGACTTGAGACTTTTTTACTAATAGAAATCAACTCCTATTTCAGACTATTTGCTTCTAATG
>JASDQU010102982.1:59998-70899 GCA_032191745.1 Picea mariana
TCGCAGTTACATTATTTCAACAGCAGGGAGAAAAGAGGTATGGTCTCAAACCACTTTTGTCTGCCCCACAATCTTGTGCTTACGTGAGGTCATGGCGCTAGGTCACATCCAGGAATAGGCCTAGTAGAAGGAGCTAGTGCCCATAAATTAAAAAGTGTGAAGAGTGTTAGAGGAAGGGCCTGTAGGTTCCACAGGACCTATGCCTAAGGAGAAAAGGGGGCCTGTACAAGTAAATTTTGGTTCAAGAAGCAGCCTAAAGAGTCGATACGACTCCTTGATTTGAACGATCTTAGACTTGGAGGTCGCATAATGCCTAGGAGGGGAGGGGGGATTGCATCACTAAATTATAAAAAGGCTTAGGGTCACCATCAACGACTAAAATGACTAAAAAAGACCCACAACACTTATAGGGGATATTTAGATTGTGGAATAGGATATGTATTCTATTTGGAGATTTTGAGAAATAAGTGTTATCACACTAAGTCACCTTGGGTATCTGAGTTTTTTTTTGTTTAAAAAGAAAAAAAGAAAAAAACCTTAGATTCTTATTTTCTCTTTAAAATAAATTTCTCATCCTTTAAATGTTATTTATGAGAGGACCCCTTAAGATGACTAAACCTTTGAGTCATAGCTCATGTGTTGATCCAAAATTCAATTTTTGGTCCTTAAACCCTTATGAGCTCATGGTCTATTCTTTATGTCCCCTCTCATGATTCATCCCTAGGTTGATACCTCCCATGGCCAGGCTGATGTGACACACCTCTCTCATTGCTCATGACCTTGAATGCATACCTCATCATCCCCACTCACCTTTCCATTCATTTTTTATTTGGAGAATGCTGCCCAGTCAACAGGCATTTCCATAGTGCCTATCATGATTGTCATGCACCCACTCCAAGTCATGATTACCACGACTAATACCTTAGCCTTTGTTTTCAGTGCCTGAAATCGGTTGAATTTTTTTCAAAAGATATTGCATTTATGATCCTTGGTAATGGTTTGTAATTTTGAAAGTTCAGTAGTGATGCATTGCATAAGTTTTCAAGTTTAGATCAGATGATTGCATGCCCACTAAATTTGATGTTGTGAGAGATTTCAGGGCCAAAGTTTCCTCAATCGCATCCTAAGTTCGCACTGAGGAGCTCAATAGTTGTCGAATTCATAGGTATCCTGTGCAACCTCCTTCGCATATTAATTTTCATAGGATATTTGTGCTCGGGTTTCGGTTTTCTAAGCTTGCAGGGTAGTATAGGAGCCATATTTGCATTCCTGTAAACATCTTCACTCATATCCATAGTCTGATTATTATGTTTAGTCATAGCCTTTGAAATTCACAGGCTTGAAATAGACCATCCTCTGTGTATGCATTGTACTATACAGAGGTGTTGCTCAAACCTCTCTGATTATCCTTCTCTTCTTTTCATCCTATATGAAGAGTCAGATCGGAATTACTTCCTCATAGTCTACACTCTGAAAATTTGTGTGAGCCTAAAAGTCCATTTCTCATAGCCAAGTTCATTTTGTAAGAACTATTAATTTGGAGGGCCATCCTTGTGCTTTTGAGACTTGAATTGAAGTTTTATGGTCAATAGCATCCCTTACATCCTCTTAAGAACCCTCTTTCTGATTCATGGAGACCCCTCAGTCAAAGAAAGCACACAATGGTGGAAAGATAGTTCGAATAGAACCTTTGGACATGCCCTTTTTTGACACAGAACCCATGGCAATGGAAATGTTTTGAAGAGAAGGATGCCTCTCTTTCTGCCATAACATGCAGAGAGGCCACTAAGAAGTAGAAAAATAATTTGCACTAAATTTTAATGGCAAGAAAGCCAGAGTTGGAGATTTGGAATTTGAGATGACTGAAGCCTCCATCTCAGCTGCAATAGGGATTCCCATTTCAGGAGAAAATTGGTTCAAGGCCATGGTATTGAGTTCACCTGTTGTTAAAGATATTTTCAAGCCTGAATACCAATCCAATGATTTATCTAAGAATTCTTCAAGGAATCAGTTGATTGACCGGTTTGATAGAATATTGAAAATCATACATATATATTCTTGTTGCGAAGGGATATTTAACACCCTGTACCATTACCACATAAGGTTCTTGTTTCATTTTATTGGTAAGGTTTAGATGAATATTCCATATTACTTGCTAAGAAGTATAGGTAATATGGAAGATAGGGGGCAAGCCAAATCCAAGGATGTCGACTCCATCCTTTTCCACTCTGGACTTATCAAGATGCTTGTCTCTGAAGAGTTTGGAAAGAAAGAGATCTCCTGGGAGAAATTTTTCTTTTCTTCTCACTTTAAGTTGGACCCAACACCTACCCCCCAATCAAAAATTGCAGGCTCTTCATCACCTACCAATACTAAAACAGAGATCAACAAGAAGAGAAAGGTCAAAGCCCCTATTTCAGAGATCAATAACCAGGTCAGAGAAGATGAGGAGGAGGTATGTACTTCCCCACATAGAGATTTCTCACCACCACCTCCACCAGGGTTAGAAGAAGGTCCATATTCTACCAAGGTGACATCTAAAAAAGGGAAGAAGCTTCTCTTTCCCTCTCCTTCTCCAACAGCTAAAATCAAAGATAAAATACCTTTCACGGGGTCATCAATTCCTAAGGGGGATTTCAAAGGACAACCCTTACAAGAAACCCATGTACATAAAATCAAGGGTAAAGGTAATAAAATACCTTTGGAGAGGGAAGATGAAATCCCTGTGAAGGATTGTAAAAATTCTATGAAAAATAAAGAAAAGGTTGTTATGCAAGAGAATAAGCATAAAGGAAAAGGTTTTGAGAATACTGATGAAACATGCAAGGAAAATCTTGTACAGATGGAAGAAAAGGATGGGAAGAAGCCTTCTGAGACTGCATATGTCCCCAAACCTCTTGGCAACCAGAACTACAAAAGACTTATTAAGAAGCTTAGGGATGCAAGGAGAGAAATAGCTCATCTAAAAGCATAAGACATGGTCCACTTGGCTTAGATGAATGAGATCATGATTGGCTACAACCATACCCTAGACTTGGCAAGGTTCGCAGTGAGAAAGGGTCTGCCTCTTTGTAAATAAATGAAGAATATTTACAGACAAAATAGGGGTTTCCAGGCTCAGAACAGGAAGCTAAAGGCATAACTAAAGCATTTCCAAGATGAATTAACCAAAAAGAATTTATAGGTGTTGGTTAAGCCTGCCATTGAATATGACAAAATAGTAGCTAAGGAGAGCACAACTATACTGAAGAAGCCTACCATTCCTAAGAAGAAGAAGTCTACTGTGTTAGTTGAAGACACTCTTTCCACCAGGAAGTGTGTGAGGCTAAGTGTTAAAATGACAAAGTAGCTTGTAGTGGTAAACCTCATTTTTTAAATTTTCTCCTTCTTGGGTAGGTTAACTGATATGCACATATTAAGTTTTTCCACCTATACAAGCTTCTAGGTGTTTAGCTATATGAGTTTTGGGAATTTTTGCCAAATACTAGTTTCACTCAGTGGTAAAAGAACGTAAGTAAATTGATTTGTCATGATGGAAGGACAAAAACAACTCTACACACGTTCATGAGTCAAAGACATTGCATTTTGGCTTAGCTACCCAAACCCTTATGCGGACACAGCGTAGGTGCCGCTGCGTAATATTTTACAGAATGCAAAAATTTTACACAGGCACTAGCCACAAGCGTTGCGTAATATATTACAGAGAGTAGGTTTACACACAGACGCTACTCAATTTTGCGACAGAGGACAAATGTAGCTGCATACATGTAACACGTGGGCTCTACCTTCTCTCCTTTTTCCATTCTAGGGGGCGCTACACAAAATTGCTACCCAAGGGAGTAGCCAAGACTAAGCCAACAATTTTGGATAAGTTAATAATGGATTAAATGACAGAAGTAGCACTTGGCATGTATAGGACAACTACAATATCCAAAGGTACACATGGAAAAACAAGGGTTGAGCAGAAAAAGAGGATCAAAGAAGTTAGAAGCATGATTGGGTTAAGTCACCAACACTTCCCTGTTCTATAGCATAGGCTATTATCTTAGTTGTTAGAATAAATAAATGTTCTAATATTTTTAAGGAAAAGAGGTCATCTTGTACCTCCAGTTGTCGCCTCCCTTTCTTGTTATAAATAGATAGGTGAATTGCTTTAATGGGTTTGGATGGTAGAGGAAGGCTCCCAAGAAACTATAATATTTTGATAAAGTGGTTGTGATCTATTATGTACTGGACTTAAATTTTTTTTACTAATAGAAATCATCTCTTATTTCAGACTATTTGCTTCTAATGATAAATGTTGATATTCGAATGCTTCATATGGATGACTGTGGTAATGATGTGATGGAAGTTTGATCATTTTATTGTCATGGTGCTTATTTAGCTCCCTAGTTTCTAATTTCAAGATCTTTTTTTTTAGAAAATTTCTTCCTTGGGAATTTTGTGAACCTAATGTTTGCAGTATCTCTTACATTATTCTCATTCAAGTCTTCCTTCTATCCATATTTACTCCCTAACTACTGGTTGAAACTAGCCAAGACCTTATTTGTTGTTACATGTTATCCCTGTTTCTGAATGAGGATATTATCATTCCAATTTTTTTCCGTTTGACCTTTAAAAAAACACTCATACTTTCACATATCATCTGATGGGTACTGGGCTTACTTTCCTTGCAATAAGAAAGTGACTCCTGGTGCTAACATTTTTGGTGCCATTGTCGGGGAATGATTTCAAGACTTTTCCCTAGGATAGAACAACAATGCTTACTAGCTCTCAAGGTGCATTGGGACTTAGTATTTTGAAGATTGCATCTTGCACCTAGCAACTCCATTGATTCATATCTAGCACCTAAAGGTAGACATACGAGATAAAATCCACAGTTACCTTTGGTTTCACCTGTGGCTGACCCAGAGAAGATAATCAAGAACAGAAAAGATTCTAAAAAAGGTTTTTCTGCTACTACTATGAGTGCTTCTAGTTATTTGCTTGATTCCACTCTTAATACTCCAACTTTTTTATCAAGTAAGCTTCCTTTATATTTTTCTAAAGTATCTAAAAGTATAGATTTTGAAGAGTTTCCTACTGAATACTCTACCTTTGAAACTTAATTGAAATAAGAAAACATTGATATATTCTCCTCCCCTGATATTGAGAAGTGTTTTAGTCTTGATAGTTTTGAATATTTACCTACATTAGGTTTTGCTACACCTCTCTCTGTTAAAATTTTATCTTCTCAAGAAGTAGGAGCTTCATCTCCTTCTCAGACCTTACCATCCTCTTCCAAGACTCTATCTGTTGTTGTGAAGACTAAAATCTCCCCTTTTTCATTTTCTCTTTCTCCTAATCTACACACAACTAGATCTCTTTCTCCTGCTTGTTCACCTAGAATCCAAAATCAAATGGAATTTGTTAACCCCCCTGCAAATGGGATGGATGCCATAGTGGATAAAAGATATTCCCCTCCAGTCTTGCCTCAGCTGATGAATTCTTTTCCCCCTGGAGATTATTTGAAATACATGCCCAAGTTTACAAGAGAAGAAGATATAACAGTTGAGGAAGATCTTGTTGCTTTCTATAGCTATGCAGATAACCAAAATATTGAAAATGAAGATGTTTGGTTGAGAGTTTTTATCCAATTCCTTTTTGGTGAAGCTAGGAATTGGTTTAGGTTTCTGGCCCCTAGATCCATTACAAGTATTGAGGCATTGCATGAAGCCTTCTTGAGGCACTGGGGTGACACAAAGGATTTTCTATATTATATCACTGAATTTGGATCTTTGAAAAGGAAAGAAGGAGAGTCTATCTCTGACATTTCTAAAAGGTTTAACAAAATGTACAAGAAGATCCGTGATGAGATAAAACCCACTAAAGCCATGGAAAAAATCAGTTATGCCAGTTCTTTTGACTACGAGTTTTGCCTTCTATTGAGAGAGAGAAGGTCATATTCCTTAGTTCAGATGCAAGATGTTGCCTTAGAGGTAGAATCCAACATAATTTCTTCAGATAAGCTAAGGGGAAACTCTGACAGAGATAGAAGGAATAATAGAGCTGAATCTTCCACTTCTAACTCTCTTGTTGTTCATTCACAGGTAGATGAGTTGACAAAATTAGTAAAGTCCCTTTCTACTGAGATTGAGAAGTTAAAATTAGAAGGAAGACAACCATATAGAAATGCTCAGAACACTGAAAATAGAGGTAATTTCCTAAGACCAAACAATGCTCCCCAAATCCTTCCTAGAGATCCCAGAAACAGAGAGAGAGAGATGATCAAAGGATTCAAGCTCCTTTTCAGAGTAATCTCGTTGTTGATGAAGAAGAAGAGAAGGTAGAGGCTGATCCTGAGATTCACTGTTTAGGTGATTCATCCCCATCCCCACACTTGACTCAATCCTCTTATGAGCAATATTTAATCAATATTCAAATCAACGAGTTAAGAAAGGGAGAACAAAAGAAGGAAATTGCTAGGAGATATAATCTGAGATCTAAGAAGAATGAAGAAAAAAGTGCTTCCCTTAATCAACCTGTTTAGAAATAAAAATTTTCCAAGACTCCAACAATGCAAAGCAAGGAAAAAGATTCTCAAAACCCACAACTTCTGATCAGAAATCCTAGTCTTGAAACCAAAGATATTCTTAAGCCTTCCCCCTCCTTTATTTTTGAGAATGAGATCCAGAAAATTAAGATCCATGTACCATTTTTGGAATTGATAAAAAATGAAGAATTTAAAAAATATCTGACCATAATGTTACAACCCGATGCCTCTCCTAATTCCATTTGATTCAATAACTCTGCAAGATGAAAAACTAGCTGTGATTTTAGGCCCTTTGATAGAATATAGAGATGACTCATCCCCCCCCTTCTATACTTCTCTCAATATTCATGACAAGGTGCTACATAACTATGTTTTTGATTCAGGGGCCTCCCATAATCTTATGCCAAAATCTATTATGGATGTATTTGGACTAGAAATCACCAAAACCTATCATGACTTATATTCTTTTGACTCTAGAAAAGCAAAATGTTTGGGGGTCATTAAGGATATGGTTGTGACTCTATTTCAGTATACTTATGGATGTTGTGGTGGTTGATGTTCCTCCCAAGTTTGGCATGCTCTTGTCAAGGTTTTGCAGAAAAATATTTGGAGGAACCTTGCAGATGGATCTCTCATATGAAGCTCTCCTAAAACTCCTCTTGAAATAAGAAAAAATTATGCTACCTTGTATAAAGAACCTCCTCTAACCAATTATGTTTGGAATATTTTCTTTGATGGAGCCTCTTCTAAGGAAGGTGTCGGTGCTGGAGTGGTGTTTTTCTCACCAACTCAGGAAACCATATCTTTTTCATACAAAATATATGGGGATTAAAAAATTGTCAGTATTTGGAGATGTTGAATTGATAGTCCATTAGACCAAAAATCTTTGCCAAACTAAGCACCCTAGGCTTAGATCCTATAGAAATGAAGTATGGGACCTAGTGGATTTTTTTTTCTCTGAGTATGACATCTCTTTTATTCCACGAGAAGAGAACTCTATGGTTGATTCTTTGGCTGTATCAGCAAGCCATTTTAGGATACCCATACCGCAAAAACTCAAGTATGATGTAGAAGTCAAATACAGGCCTTCTATACCAGACAATGTCAAATATTGGAAGGTGTTTGAAGATGATTTAGAACTCAAAAAATTTCTTGAGTCCATTGATGAATTTGTTGCATTACACATTGATTAGGATCTTGAGTCTGAAATCACTCCATATGTTGATGTTTTCCTTAACATAATTGCTAATCATCATATCATGCAGCTACCTAGCAACCAGATTCCAAAAGGACTAGTTCCTTTGGAAAAATTATTTGATGAAAATGATGTGGCAGTAAAAGGTAAAGTGTCTAGTAATCATGTTGATATAACTAAATGCAATTTCAGAACAGAGAAGGATCCAAAATATGTCAAGTTGTCAAGCAACCTATCAAGAGAGCAGAGGGATAAATATGTCAAATTGTTGAAGGAGTTTGCTGATGTATTCGCATGGACTTACAAAGATATTCGAAATTATGACACAAGCATTATAGAGCACAAGATTCCATTAAAAGAAGAGACTAAGCACTTCAGGCAAAAGTTGAGGCAAATCAATCCTATGTTACTGCCTGTCATGGAGAAGGAGGTAAAAAAGCTTTTATATGAAAAAAATATTGTTCCTTTGAGATATTCCAAATGGCTGGCTAATTTGGTCCGCGTGAGGAAAAAGAATGGAGAAATAAGACTCTGTGTCAATTTATGGAATCTGAAAAGAAGTTCTAAAAAGGATAATTACCTTTTCCCAAGATGGAGCATATATTACAGAGGGTGATAGGTGTGGCCCGAATGTCTATGGTTGATGGTTTTTTTGGCTACAACCAGATTTTTGTTTTTCTAGAGGATAGAGAGAAGACAACTTTTACCACTTCTTTGGGTACATTCATGTATGCCAAGATGCCCTTTGGTTTGATGAACGTGGAGGTGACCTTTTAGCAAGCTATGGACATAAAATTTATTGGGGATAAGGATAAGTTTTTTTTTATCTACTTAGATGACATAACCGTGTTCTCTCAATCTGATGAAGAGCATTGCGATCATTTAAGAAAGGTATTCTTAAAATGCAGAAAATTTGGCCTCTCTTTGAATCTGAAAAAGTCATTGTTCACCATGAAAGAAGGAAAATTATTGGGGCATATCGTGTCAGCTGAAGGAGTGAGGATTGATTCCAATAGTGTTGAAGCCATACTAACCTTAGCACTACCTAGATCTAAAAAGGAAGTTCAATCTTTTCTAGGAAAAGTTAATTTCTTAAGAAGTTTTTTGTCGAATTTTGTTGAGTTGCTCAAGTATATCACAGCCATGTTGAGGAAAGATAATGACATCAAGTGGACTGTTGAGGCTCATAGTTCTTTTGATCAAATAAATAAATCTTTGACGGAAGCCCCAGTCCTAGTTATCCCAGACTACTCCAAGGACTTTGTTATTTTTTCTTTTGCCTCTTTTGATACAGTAGAAACAATTTTGTTACAGAAGAAGTCTGAAGGCTTAGAGAAACCCATTTCTTTTTTCAGTCAAGCTTTGAGGGATGCATAATTAAAATATGACATTATGGATAAGAAAGCCTATGCATTGGTTAAATCTCTTAAGTCCTTTAGAGTTTATGTGTTGCATTCAATAGTTATTGCTTATGTTCCATCAACTGCTGTAAAAGAAATTCTTATTCAGCCTGATATTGACGAAAAATGCAACAAATGGATTGCTAAGATCCTTGAATTTGATTTAGAATTCATGCCTGCCAAATTAGTCAAGTGCCAGGGTTTAGCCAAGTTGTTGGCTAAATCAAATTGCTTAGTGTTGGGAGTAAATTTCATTGGCTTATGTTCAGAAAAGTAGCAGACTGAATTAAACAATAGAGGTTCTCAGGCTAGCCCTGCATTGGAAAATTGCTGTTGGTACAAGGACATTGTATTTTTCTTGTAGAATATACAACCTTCAAGTGATATGGAAAAGAACAAAGGGAGAGCACTAAAACTCAAACCGATAAAGTATTGTTTGGTTGATCAAATTTTGTATTGGAAGGATCCATTGGGAGTGCTATTGAGATTCCTAGACCTGAAAGAGGCCCAAAGCATTATGTTTTATTTTCATGACAGTTTGTGAGGGGGTCATCATTTTTGGAGGACTATTGCCTACAAGATTCTCAGGGCTGGGTATTTTTGGCCTAGTCTGTTCATAGATGTTTGTGCTAAGATCAGAGCATGTGTTAAATGTCAAAATATTTCTAGAAAGCAACATCTTAAGTCTTTTACATTAAAGCCCATAGCAGTTTCAGGACCTTTTCAACAATGGGGCTTAGATTTTATCAGGGAAATTCATCTCGCTTCTAGTGGCTAACATAGATGGATCTTGACTGCCACATATTACTTCACTAAGTGGATAGAGGCTATCCCTACCAGGAATGCTTCTCACAAGGTGATCATTGGATTCCTTGAAGACATTATAGCAAGGTTTGGTTGTCTGAATAGAATTGTCACTGACAATGATGCTTCCTTCAAGGCTGAGCCGTTGATTCAGTTATGTGAACAATATGGGATCACATTGATTCATTCAACCCCTTATTACCCACAGGGAAATGGGCTTGCAAAATCCTCAAACAAAAGACTTATAAAGATTGTTAAGAAGTTGTTGGAGGATAAAAAAAAAGCATGTGACTCAAAACTCAAGTTCTCTTTGTGGGATGACAGAGTGACAACAAAGAGGACCTTGGGCCTTTCTCCTTTCTAGTTGGTATATGGAGTTCAGGCCATTTTTCCCTCTCAACTCGCCTTTCTTGTGGAAAAATTCCTCCAAGATTATCAAGGGGAGCTGGATGATATGATCAGGAGGATTCACAACTGGTTGAAGTGCAACACACTCAGGATAAACTAGTAGATAAGGCATATGATCATCAACTAAAGATCAAGCAGTCATTTGACAAGAATGTGAAAAAAGGGGATTTCCAATTGGGCGATCTAGTGCTCAAGTGGGATGCACCGAGGCAGGATAAAGGGAAGCATGGTAAATTCAAAGCTTTATGGATTGGTCCTTTCAAAATCTCTGAGGTATTCCCTAATAACACTTTCAAGTTGCAGAATATGGAGAATGAAGAGGTTTTTGGTGGCCCCGTAAATGGGCATTTCCTAAATAAGTACTTTTCTTGAGCCAGGAGTGGCTCTTTACATCATTGTAAATATTATTCTCTTTTATTTTTGTGTTCCAATAGCCGACCCCATAGCCATAGGATAAGGCACTGAATCTACTCATTCTTGGCAGCCCAAAGGGGACATTCAATCCCCTGTGGAGCCAATGTTATCACACTAACTCGCCTTGGGTCTCTGAGTTTGTTTTTGT
>JASDQU010102982.1:73385-84007 GCA_032191745.1 Picea mariana
AAATTAAAAAAAAAAAAAACATTACATTCTTATTTTCTCTTTAAAGTAAATTTCTCATCCATTAAATGTTATTTATGATAGGACCCCTTAGGATGAATAAACCTTTGAGTCATAGCTCATGTGTTCATCCACAATTCAATTTTTGGTCCTTAAACCTTTATGAGCTCATGGTCTATTCTTTATGTCCCCTCTCATGATTCATCCCTAGGTTGATACCTCCCATGACTAGGTTGATGTGACACACCTCTCTCCTCACTCATGACCTCGCATGGATAACTCATCATCTCCACTCACCTGTCCAATCATTTTTTGATTTGGAGAATGTTTCCCACTCAACAGGCATTTTCATAGCGCCTGTCATGTTTATCATTCATCCACTCCAATTCATGATTGCCACGACTGATACCTTAACCCTTGTTTTCAGTGCCTGAATTCGGTTGAAATGCTTTCAAAATATATTGCATTTATGATCCTTGGTAACGGTTTCTAATTTTGAAAATTTCAGCAGTGACGTGTTGCATAAGTTTGCCAGTTTAGATCAGATGATCGCATGTCTACTAAATCCGATGTTGTGAGAGATTTCAGGGATGAAGTTTCCACAATCTCATCCTAAGTTCGCATTGAGAAGCTCAACAGTTGTCGACTTCATAGGTATCCTGTGCAACCTCCTTCGCATATTAATTTTCATAGGAGATTTGTGCTCGGGTTTTGGTTTGCTAAGATTGCAGGGTAGTATGGGAGCCATATTTTATTTTCTGTAAACATCTTCACTCATGTCCATAGTCTGATTATTGTGGTTAGTTATAGCCTTTGAAATTCATAGGCCTGAAATAGCCTATCCTCTGTGTATGCATTGCGCTACACAGAGGTGTTGCTCAAACCTCTCTGATTATCCTTTGCTTCTTTTTATCCTGTATGAAGAGTCATTTTGGAATTACTTCCTCGTAGTCTACACTCTAAAAACCTGTATAAGCCTGAAGGTCCATTTCTCATAGTCAACTTCATTTTCTAAGCATTGTTGATTTGAAGGGCCATCCTTGTGCATTTGAGACTTGAATTGAAGTTTTCTAGTCAATAGCACCCCTTATAGCCTCTTTATAACCCTCTTTCTAAGTCATGGAGACCATTCAGTTGAAGAAAGCACACAAAGGTGGCAAGATAGTTCGAACAGAACCTATGGAAATGCGCATTTTTAACACATAACCCATGGTAAGGGAAAAGTTTCGAAGAGAAGGATACCTCTCTTTCTGCTAGAACATGCAAAGAGGCCACTTAGAAGTAGAAAAACAATTTGCACTAAATTTTGATGGCAAGTAAACCAAAGTTGGATATTTAGAATTTGAGGTGACTGAGGCCTCCATCTCAGCTGCAACAGGGATTCCCATTTCATAAGAAAATTGGTTCAAGGCCATGGTATTGATTTCACCTTTCGTTAAAGATCTTTTCAAGCTTGAATACCAAGCCAATGATTTATCTAAGAGTCGGCCAAGGAATTGATTGACCAGTTTGACAGAATGTTGAAAATCATACAGAGATATTTTATTTGTGAAGGGATATTTGACACCCTGTATCATTACCACATAAGGCTATTGTTGCATTTTACTAGTAAGGTTCGGATGAATATTCCATATTACCTACTGAGAAGTATAGGTAAAATGGAAGATAGGGTGCAAGCCAAATCCAAGGATGTCGACTCCAATCTTTTTCACTCTGGACTTATCAAGATGCTTGTGTCTGAAGAGTTGGGAAAGAAAGAGATCTCCTGGTTGAATTTTTTGGTCACTTCTGACTTCAAGCTGGACACAACACCTACCCCTCAATCACATATTGTAGGCTCTTCATCACTTACCAGTACTAAAACGAGGATCATCAAGAAGAGAAAGGGCAGAGCCCCTATTTCAAAGATCAATAAGGAAGTGAAGGAAGCTGAGGAGGAAGTATGTCCTTCCCCACATAGATATTTCTCACCACCACCTCCACCAGGGTTAGAATAAGTTCCATCTTCTACCAAGGTGACATCAAAAAAAGTGAAGAAGCTTCTCTTTCCCTCTCCTCCTCCATCAGCTGAAATCAAAGGTAAAAGACCTTTCACTAGGTCATCAATTCCTAAGGGGGATTTCAAAGGACAACCTTTACCAGAAACCCTTATACATAAAAAGAAAGTGAAAGGCATTGAAAAAGATTTAGATGAGAAACAAGAAACCCCTGTATATAAAATCAAGGGTAAAAGTACCGAAAGACCTTTGGAGAGGGAAGATGAAATCCCTGTGAAGGATCGTAAAAAAGCTATGAAAAATAAAGAAAAGGTTATTGTGAAAGAGAAGAAGCATAAAGGAAAAGATTTTGAGAAGACTGATGAAACATGCAATGAAACTCTTGTACAGATGGAAGAAAAGGATGAGAATAAGCCTATTGAGACTACACATGTCCCCAATCCCCTTGGCAACCAGATCTACAAAAGACTTATTAAGAAGCTTAGATATCCAAGGAGAGAAATAGCTTGTCTCAAAGTAGAAGACAAGGTCCACTTGGCTCAGATGAATGAGCTGATGACTATCTACAACCATACCCTAGACTTGGTAAGGTTCACAGTGAGAAAGGTTTTTCCCCTTTGTAAACAACTAAAGAATCTTTACAGATAGAACAGGGGTTTCTAGGCTCAGAACAGGAAGCTAAAGGTAGAACTAAATCATTTCCAAGATGAAGTAAACTAAAATAATTTACAGGTGTTGGTTGAGGCTGCCATTGATGATGAAAAACTAGTAGCTAAGGAGAGCACAACTATACTAAAGAATCCTACTAGTGCTAAGAAGAAGAAGTCTACTGAGTTTTCCACCAGAAAGAGTGTGAGGCTAAGTGTTAAAATGACAAAGTAGCTGGTAGTGGTAAACCCCATTTTTGAGAGTTTTTCCTTCTTGGGAAGGTTAACTGATATGCACATATTAAGTTTTTCCACCTATACAGGCTTCTAGGTGTTTAGCTATATGAATTTTGAATTCTTTTGCTAAGTGCTATCTTCACTCAGTGGTAAAAACACCTAAGTAAATTGATTTGTCATCATGGAAGGACACAAACAACTCTACACACGTTCAGGAGTCAAAGATGTTGCATTTTGGCATAGCTACCCAAACCCTTATCAAGACACAACATAGGTGGCGCTGCATAAAGGCATTGTGTAATATTTTACAGAATGTAGAATTGTCATACAGGCGCTACCCACAGGAACTACGTAATATCGTATAGAGAGAAGGTTTACACCCAGGAACTACTCAATTTTGCAACGGAGGGCAAATGTAGCCGCATATATGCATCACAGGGGCACTACCCACAGGCACTACCTTCTCTCCTTGTTCCATTTTAGTGGGTGCTACACATAATTGCTACCCAAGGGAGTAGCCAACAAACACTAGGGATCTAGGAAGACGAAGCCAACAGTTTTGGATAAGTTAAAAATGGAATAAATGACAAAAGTAGTAGTTTGTGTGTAGAGGACAACTAGAAGCTCCAAAGGGACACATGGAAAAACAGAAGTCGATCAATAAAAGAGGATCAAAGAAGTTAGAAGCATGATTGTATTTAGTCACCAACACTTCCCTACTTTATAGCATAGGCTGTTATCTTAGTTGTTAGAATAAATAAATGTTCTGAGATTTTTAAGGAAAAGAGGCCAACTCGTACCTCCATCTATTGCCTCCCTTTCTTTTTATAAATAGATATATGAATTGCTTTAATGGGTTCGGATGGTAGAACAAGGCTCCCAAGAAACTATAATATTTTTGATAAAGTGACTGTGATCTAGTATGTACTGGATTTGAGACTTTTTTACTAATAGAAATCAACTCCTATTTCAAAATATTTACTTCTAATGCTAAATGTTCATATCTAAATGCTTCATATGGATGATTGTCGTAATGATATGATGGATGTTTGATCATTTTATTGTCATGGTATTTATTTATCTCCTTAGTTTCTAATTTCAAGAAGATCTTGTTTTAAGAAACTTTCTTCATTTGGGATTTTGTGGACCTGATGTTTGCAGTAGCTCTTACATTCCTCTCATTCAAGTATTCTTTCTATCCACATTTACTCCCAAACTACTGGTTGAAATTAGTCAAGAACTTATTTGTTGTGACATGTTAGCCCTGTTTTTAAGTGAGGATATTATCATTTCGAGTTTTTTTCCATTCGACCTTTCAAAAAAAACTCATACTTTCACATATCATCTAATGGGTACTGGGCTTACCTTCCTTGCAATCATAAGGTGACTCCTAGTGCTAACATTTTTGGTGTCATTGTCGGGGAATGATTTGAAGACTTTTCCCTGGGATAGAACGATAATGCTTACTAGCTCCCAAGGTGCATTGGGACATAGTATTTTGAAGATTTCATCTTGCACCTGGCGACTCCATTGATTCAGCTCTGGTTCCTAAAGGCAGACATACAAGATCAAATCCACAGTTACCTTTGGCTCCACCTGAGGCTGACCCAGAGAAGATAATCAAGAAGGGAAAAGCTTCTAAAAAAGTTTTTTCTACTGCTACTACAAGTGCTTCTGGTCAGTTGCCTGATTCCACTCTTGATACTCCAACTGTTTTATCAATTAAGCTTCCTTTATCTTCCGCTGAAGTATCTAAAAGGATAGATTTTAAAGAGTTTCTTGTTGAATACTCTACCTTTGAAACTGAATTGAAAGAAGAAAACATTGATATATTCTCCTCCCCTAATATTGAGAAGTGTTCCAGTCTTGATAGTTTTGAATATTTCCCTATGTTAGGTTTTGTTACACCTCTCTCTGTTAAAACTTTAGCTGCCAAAGAAGTAGGAACTTCATCTCCTTCTCATACCTTACCATCCTCTTCCAAGACTCCACCCACTGTTGTGAAGACTGAAATCTCCCCTTTATCCTTTTCTCCTTCTCCTAATCTGCACACAACCAGATCTCCTTCTCCTGCTTCTTCACCTAGAATCCAAAATCAAATGGTAGTTGTTAACCCCCCTGCAAATAGGATGCATGTCATAGTGGCTGCAAGATATGCTCCTCTAGTGTTTCCTCAGCCAATGAATGATCTTCCCCCTGAACATTATTTGAAATACATGCCCAAGGTTACTGAAGAAGAAGCAATAACAACTGAGGAACATCTTGTTTCTTTCTATAGCTATGCAAATAACAAAAATATTGAAAATGAAGATGTTTGGATGAGGGTTTTCATTCAAATCCTTTTTGGTGAAGCTAGGAAGTGGTTTAGGGGTCTGGACCATGGATCCATCATAGGTATTGAGGCATTGTATGAAGCCTTCTTGAGGCACTGGGGTAACAAAAAGGATTTTATGTATTATATCACTGAATTTGGATCTTTAAAAAGGAAATAAGGAGAGTTTGTCTCTGACTTTTCTAAAAGGTTTAACAAAATGTACGATAATATCCCTGATGAAATCAAACCAACCGAAACCATGGAAAAAATCACTTATGTCAGTGCTTTTGACTATGATTTTTGCCTTCTATTGAGAGAGAGAAGGTCACCTTCCTTAGTTCAGATGCAGGATGCTGCCTTAGAGGTAGAATCCAACATAATTTCTTCAGATAATCTCTTGGGAAAATATGACAGAGATAGGAGGAAAAATAGTTTCGAATCTTTCACTTCTGACTCTCATGTTGTTCATTCATAGGTAGATGAGTTGACCAAATTAGTAAAATCCCTTTCTACTGAGATGAAGAAGTTAAAATAAGAAGGAAGACAACCATATAGAAATGCTCAGAACACTGAAAATAGAGGTAATTTCAGGAGACCCAACAATGCTCCCCAAATCCTTCCTAGAGATCCCAGAAACAAAGAGCGAGGTGATCAGAGAATTCAAGCTCCTTTTTAGAATAATCTAGTTGTTGATGAAGAAGAGGAGGAGGTAGAGGATGATCCTAAGATACATTGTTTAGGTGATTCATCGCCATCCCCACACTTGACTCAATCCTCTTATGAGCAATCATTAATATATATTCAAATCAATGAGTTAAGCAAGGGAGAACAAACGAAGGAAAATGCTAGTAGATATAATCTGAGATCTAAGAAGAATGAAGAAAAAGGTGCTGCCCCTAATCACCCTGTTAAGAAAGAAGATTCTCCCAAGACTGTTATAGTGAGGAGAAAGGAAAAAGATCCTCAAAACCCACAACTTCTGATTAGAAATCCTCCTACTGAAACCAAAGAGATTTCGAAGCCTTCCCCCTCCTTCAGTTTTGAGAATGAGATCCAAAAAATTAAGATACCTGTACCATTTTTGGAATTGATAAAAAATGAAGAATTTAAAAAATATCTGACCAAAATGTTACAATCCAATGCCTCTCCTAATTCCACTAATTCAATAAATCTGCAAGATGAAAAACCAGTTGTGATTTTAGGCTCTTTGATAGAAGACAAAGATAACTTATCCCCTCCCTTCTATACTTCTCTCAATATTCATGACAAGGTGCTACATAACTGTCTTTTTGATTCAGGGGCCTCCCATAATCTTATGCCAAAATCTGTTATGGATGAACTTGGACTGGAAATCACCAAAACCTATCATGACTTATATTCTTTCGAATCTAGGAAAGTAAGATATCTAGGGGTCATTAAGGATATGGTTGTGACTCTATTTCAGCTGCCCATGAAAAGTATACGTATGGATGTTGTGGTGGCTAATGTTCCTCCCAAGTTTAGCATGCTCTTTTCAAGGTCTTGCATAAAAAGACTTGGAGGAACCTTGCAGAAGGATCTCTCATATGAAACTATCCCAATGTTTGGTGGGGAGCATAGAAGACTTTATAGAGAATCCCAAATGGCTTACTTTATTAGTGATGAAGCAAACCCCGCTAATCATCTTGTTTTTTCTTTTGATATCGATTTGGGGTCCAACATTTTTCAACTCACTCATGCCCCTGAAACTCCTCTTGAAATAAGAAAAAATTATGCTACCTTGTCTGAAGAACCTCCTCTAACCAATTCTATTTGGAAGATGTTCTTTGATGGAGCCTCTTCTAAGGAAGGTGTCAGTGTTGGAGTGCTCTTTGTCTCACCAACTCAGGAAAACATATCTTTGTCATACAAACTAGAATTTGAAACTACCAACAATGTGGAAGACTATGAATCTCTTGTTTTGGTCTTGAGAGCTGCAAAGGATATGGGGATTAAAAAATTGTTAGTATTTGGATATGTTGAATTGATAGTCCATCATACCAAAAATCTTTGCCAAACTAAGCACCCTAGGCTTAGATCTTATAGAAATGAAATATGGGACCTAGTGGAGAATTTTTTCTCTGAGTATAACATCTCTTTTATTCCACGAGAAGAGAATTTTGTGGCTGATCCATTGGCTGTATTAGCAAGCAATTTCAGGATACCCATACCGCCAAAACTCAAGTATGATGTAGAAGTCAAATACAAGCCTTTTATACCAGACAATGCCAAATATTTGAAGGTGTTTGAAGATGATTTAGAACTTAAAAAAATTCTTGAGTCTTTTGATGAATTTGTTGCATTGCACATTGATCAGGATCTTGATTCTAAAATTACTCCACATGCTGATGTTTTCCGTAACAAAATTGCTAATCATCATATTGTGCAGCTACCTAGCAACCATATTCCAAAATGACTAGTTCCTTTGGAAAAATTATTTGATGAAAATGATGTGACAGTAAAAGGGAAAGTGTCTACTGGTGATGCTCACATAACTAAGTGAAATTTGGGAATAGAGAAGGATTCAAAATATGTCAAGTTTTCAAGCAACCTATCAAGAGAGTAGAGGGTTGAATATGTCAAATTATTGAAGGAGTTTGCAGATGTATTCACATGGACTTACAAAGATCTCCGAACTTATGACACAAACATTATAGAACACAAGATTCCATTAAAAGAAGAGACTAAACCCTTCATGCAAAAGTTGAGGCAAATCAATCCTATGTTACTGCCTGCCATGGAGAAGGAGGTAAAAAAGATTTTAGATGCTCAAATTATTGTTCCTTTGAGATATTCTAAATGGGTGGCTAATTTGGTCCCCATGAGGAAAAATAATGGAGAAATCAGACCATGTGTTGATTTACGGATTCTGAACAGAAGCTCTAAAAAGGATAATTACCCTTTTCCCAAGATGGAGCATATATTACAGAGGGTGATAGGTGCAGCTCGAATATCTATGGTTGATGGTTTTTCTGGCTACAACCAGATTTCTTTTTTGCCAGAGGATAGAGAGAAGACATATTTTACCACTCCTTGGGGTACATTCATGTACGCCAATATGCCCTTTGGTTTGATGAACATGGGGGCAACCTTTCAACGAGCTATGGACATAGAATTTATTGAAGAGAAGGACAAGTTTGTTGTTATCTACTTATATGACATAACCATGTTCTCTCAATCGGATGAAGAGCACTGTGATCATTTAAGAAAGTTTTTCTTAAAATGCATAAAATTTGGCCTCTCTTTGATTTCGAAAAAGTCATTGTTCTCCATGAAAGAAGGGAAATTATTGGGGCATATCGTGTTAGCTGAAGGAGTGAGGATTGATTCAAGCAGGGTTGAAGCCATACTAACCTTAGCACTACCTAGATCTAAAAAGGAGGTTCAATCTTTTCTAGGAAAGGTTAATTTCTTGAGAAGGTTTGTGTCAAATTTTGCTAAGTTTCTTAAGTATATCACAACCATGTTGAGGAATGATAATGAAATCACGTGGACTGCTAAGGCTCGTAGTTCTTTTGATCAAATAAATAAATCTTTGATGGAAGCCCCAGTCCTAGTCAACCCAGACTACTCCAAGGACTTTATTATTTGTTCTTTTGCCTCTTTTGATACAGTAGAAATCGTTTTGTTGCATAAGGACTCTGAAAGCTTAGAGCATCCCATTGCCTTTTTCATCCGAGCTTTAAGAGATGCATAATTAAAATATGACATTATGGATAAGAAAGCCTATGCACTAGTTAAGGCTCTTAAGTCCTTCAGACTTTATGTGTTGCATTCAAGAGTTATTTCTTATGTTCCATCAGCTGTTGTAAAAGAAATTCTTATTCAGCCTGATATTGACGAAAAACACAGCAAATGGATTGCTAAGATCCTTGAATTTGATTTAGAAATCAGGCCTACCAAATTGGTCAAGGGCCAGGGTTTAGCCAAGTTGTTTGCTGAATCAAATTTCTCAGCATTGGGAGTAAATTTCATTGGCTCGTGTTCAGAAAAGAAGTAAACTAAATTAAACAATAGAGGTGCTCAAGCCATCCCTGCATTGGCAAATTGTAGCTGGTACAAGGACATTATATTTTTCTTGCAGAATCTACAACCTCCAAGTGGTATGGAAAAGAACAAGGGGATATCATTAAAACTCAAATCGATAAAATATTGCTTGGTTGATCAAATTTTGTATTGGAAGGATCCATTGGGAGTGTTGTTGAGATGCCTAGACTTGCGAGAGGCCCAAAGGATTATGTCTAATTTTCATGACAATTTGTGTGGTGGGCATCATTTTTGGAGGACTACTTCCTACAAGATTCTCAGGGCTGGGTATTTTTGGCCTAGTCTGTTCACACATGTTTGTGCTAAGATCAGAGCATGTGTTAAATGTCAGAATTTTTCTAGAAATCAACAGCTTAAGTCTTTGCCATTAAAGCCCGTAGCAGTTTCAGGACCTTTTCAAAAATGGGGCTTAGATTTTATTAGGGAAATTCATCCTGCTTATAGTGGCAAACATAGATGGATCTTGATTGCCACAGATTACTTCACTAAGTGGATAGAGGTTATCCCTATCAAGAATGCTTCTCACAAGGTGATCATTGGTTTCCTTGAAGACATTATATCGAGGTTTGGATATCTGAACATAATTGTCACTAACAATGTTGCATCTTCCAAGGCCGAGACTTTGATTAATTTCTATGAACAATATGGGATCACATTGATTTATTCAAGCCGTTATTACCCACAGGGAAATGGGCTTGCAAAATCCTTATAAAGATTGTTAAGAAGCTGTTGGAGGATAACAAAAAGGCATCGAATTCAAAACTCAAGGTTTCTTTATGCGTTGACAGAGTGACAACAAAGAGGGCCTTGGGCCTTTCTCCTTTCCATTTGGTGTATGGGGTTGAGGCCGTTTTCCCCTCTCAACTTGCCTTGCCTGTGGAAAAATTCTTCCAAGATTATCAAGGGGAGATGAATGATATGATCAGGAGGATTCAGCAGTTGGTTGAAGTCAACAGACTTGGGAGTAGCTGGTAGATAAAGAATATGATCATCAACTGAAGATCAAGAAGGCATTCGACAAGAAGGTGAAAAAAGAGGATTTCCAAGTGGGCAATCTGATGCTCAAGTGGGATGCACCGAGGTAGGATAAAGGAAAGCACGGTAAATTTGAAGCTTTATGGATCGGTCCTTTCAAAATATCTGAGGTATTCCCTAACAACAATTTCAAGTTGTAGAATATGGAGAATGAAGAGGTTTTTGGTGGCCGTGTAAATGGGCATTTCCTGAAAAAGTACTTTTCTTGAGCCTAGAGTGGCTCTTTGCATCATTGTAAATATCATTTTCTTTTATTTTTGTGTTCCAATAACTAACCCCATATCCCTAGGATAAGGCACTGAATCTACTCATTCTTGGCATCCTGCAGGG
>JASDQU010102982.1:107855-122205 GCA_032191745.1 Picea mariana
AAATCAAAGGTAAAAGACCTTTCACTAGGTCATCAATTCCTACGGGGGATTTCAAACAACAGCCTTTACCAGAAACCCCTATACATAAGAAGAAAGGGAAAGGCATTGAAAAAGATGTAGAAGAGAAACAAGAAACCCCTGTACAAAAAATCAAGGGTAAAGGTACCAAAATACCTTTGGAGAGGGAAGATGAAATCCCTATGAAGGATTGTAAAAAGCCTATGAAAAATAAAGAAAAGGTTGTTGTGCAAGAGAAGAACCATAAAGGAAAATTTTTTGAGAAGATTGATGAAACATGCAAGGAAACTCTTGTACATATGGAAGAAAAGGATGAGAAGAAGCCTGTTGAGACTGCACATGTCCCCAACCCCCTTGGCAGCTAGACCTACAAAATACTTATTAAGCAGCTTAGGGATGCAAGGAGAGAAATAGATCTTCTCAAAGAAGAAGAGAAGGTCCACTTGGCTCAGATGAATGAGCTCATGACTAGCTATAACCATACCCTAGACTTGGAAAGGTTCACAGCGAGAAAGGCTCTACCTCTTTGTAAACAACTAAAGAATATTTACAGACAGAACATGGGTTTCTAGGCTCAGAACATGAGGCTAAAGGCAGAACTGAAGCATTTCCAAGATGAATTAACCCAAAAGAATTTATAGGTGTTGGTTGAGGCTGCCATTGAATATGACAAACCAATAGCTAAGGAGACAATAACTATACTGAAGAAGCCTACCAGTGCTAAGAAGAAGAAGTCTACTGAGTTAGTTGAAGATACTCTTTCCACCAGAAAGAGTGTGAAGCTAAGTGTTAAAATGACCAAGTATCCGGTAGTGGTAAACCCCATTTTTGAGAGTTGTTCCTTCTTGGGAAGGTTAACTGATATGCACATATTAATTTTTTTCACCTATACATGCTTCTAGGTGTTTAGCTATATGAATTTTGGAATTTTTTTCTTAGTGATAGCTTCACTCAGTGGTAAAATAACCTAAGTAAATTGATTTTTCATCATGGAAGGATACAAACAACTATACACACGTTTAGGAGTCAAAGACGCTGCATTTTTTCATAGCTACCCAAACCCTTATGAAGATGTAGTGTAGGTGGACCTGCATAATATTTTACAGAACATAGAATTGTCATACAGGTGCTGCATAATATCTTACAGAGAGCAAGTTTACACACAGGCGCTACTCAATTTTGCAACAGAGGACAAATGTAGCCACAGATATGTAGCACAAGGGCACTACCCACAGGCTCTACCTTCTCTCCTTGTTCCATTTTAAGGGGCGCTACACATAATTGCTACCCAAGGGAGTAGCCAACAAACACCAAGGATCTAGGAAGACTAAGCCAATAGTTTTGGATAAGTTAATAATGGAATAAATGATAGAAGTAGCAGTTGGCATGCAGAGGACAACTACAAGATCCAAAGGGACACATGGAAAGACAGGATCTGAGCAGAAAAAGAGGATCAAAGCAGTTAGAAGCTTGATTGGGTTTAGTTACCAACACTTCCCTCTTTTATAGCATAGGTTGTTATCTTAGTTGTTAGAATAAATAAATGTTCTGATAATTTTAAGGAAAAGAGGCTAGCTCATACCTCCAATTGTTTCCTCCCTTTCTTGTTATAAATAGATAGATGAATTTCTTTAATGGGTTCGGATGGTAGAGCAAGGCTCCAAAGAAAATGTAATATTTTTGATAAAGTGACTGTGATCTAGTATGTACTGGACTTGAGACTTTTTTACTAATAGAAATCAACTCCTATTTCAGACTATTTGCTTCTAATGATAAATGTTCATATCTGAATGCTTCATATGGATGACTGTGGTAATGATATGATGGATGTTTGATCATTTTATTGTCATGGTGTTTATTTAGCTCTTTAGTTTCTAATTTCAAGAAGATCTTGTTTTAAGAAACTTTCTTCCTTTGGGATTTTGTGGATCTGATGTTTGCAATAGCTCCCACATTCCTCTCATTCAAGTCTTCTTTTTATCCACATTTACTCCCAAACTACTGGTTGAAATTAGTCAAGACCTTATTTGTTGTTACATGTTAGCCCTGTTTATGAGTGAAGATATTATTATTTCAAGTTTTTTCCATTCGACCTTTCAAAAAACACTTATACTTTCACATATCATCTGATGGGTACTGGGCTTACCTTCCTTGCAATCAGAAGGTGACTCCTACTGCTAACAGGTTTTTTGGACAAGTTGTTGTGACAGGTTGTTTTTGACAGGTTATTTGTACAAGTTTAGTGCATGGTTAATGCAATTTTTCATGGTACATGTTGAGGTACAGGTTTGTGCATGGTTGATGCACTTGTTTGTGGTACAGGTCAATTACAGGGTATTTGGTACAAGTTGGTGCATGGTTTATGAACTTGTTTATGGTACATGTTGATTATTGGTTGAGGTACAGGTTGATGCATGGTTGATGGATGGTTCAGGTTTATTGGTGCAAGTTTAAAGTTGTATATCTCACAGTGATAGTGTGACAGTGGTTCCATCATTCTACTTCTACTTCAGGGCGATTGGACAGGGAAAGGAAAAGTGGTTGTAGCCACCTTCTGGTTGTAGCTAGAGAACATAGGGGGTTGTAGCCTCCTTTTGGTTGTAGCCAGAGAATTGGGGAGTTGGAGCTTCCCTCAGGTTGTAGCTTGAGAAACTATAGGGTTGGAGCCTCCTTCCAGTTGTAGTTGGAAAACAAAGGAAGTTGGTGCTTCCAATGAATGTAATTCTTCAAGACATATAAGAAAACTCACTATGTGGTTTTCTCCCACTTTGGGTTTCCACGTAAAAAACTAGTGTGTTGTGTATGTGTGTGATTGTTCATTAGTTCATTGCTTATTTACTCTGCAGTTATTGGATGATAATGATACATTGATATAACACTTGGATTATATGGTTAAAAAGGATTAAATTTCTCTATTACTGATTCACCCCCCCTCTTAGTAATCCAACAATTGGTATGAGAGCCGATTCCTTTAGGAAACAGTTTAACCACTGGAAGGAGATCGGGGATTATTCTCAGAATGGAGTACCAATGTTTAATGGTCAGAATGGTTTTAAGTATGATATGTGGAGCATAAGGACAGAAGTATTTTTACATGCACAGGGACATTATATTTGGCTATCAGTTGTTACAGGATATGATATTTCAAAAAGGGCAAAGACTGCAACCAAGAAGGAATTGAGGAAGAATAACAATATAGCAATGGATTTCATCTGGGAAGGATTACATAATCCGGTGAGAGAAAAGGTTGGTAAATTTTCATCAACAAAAGAAATTTGGGATAAGTTACATGACATGTATTCTTCACCCACCACAGATTCAAAAAATTTCAAAGAAGATGCAACTACAAATCAAGAAAAATTATGTTCACCATGTCAAGTAGATTCAGAAGATGAAGAGTACATAATCACCAGAGGTATGTTGTTTTGTTTTAACTGTGAAAAATGTGGACATCTTGAAATAGAATGCCATGAAGGAAATGAAACAGAAAAACTAATTGAAAAGGAAGACAATTATGAAGAAGAATTGATTAGTGCTTTAGATGAACTAAGAGAAGAAAACAATTCACTCATGAAATAATTGATGAAACAAAAGGAAAGTGTTCACATTTTTGAAGAATCCCAATAGGTCATCGAGAACTTAAGAACTCATCTAGAAGAAGCCAAAAATATCAAAGAAAATATTTAATATCAAAAGAAGTGTTTGGAAACCAACATAGCAACAGAGAAGGAAAAAGCATAAATGAGAGAGAATATATTCACAGATCATCTTAAGGAAAGAACTAACGATCTAAACCATATTGAGGTAGTGTTTAGTCAAGAAGAGAAAGGACTTGAAGAAGAAATAATCACATTAAAAATTCAACTTGAAGAAGCGAAAAGAATAGAAGAATTCATGAAGTCCCAGATAATGAAGAAAGAAGAAGAGGTTGAGAAGCTTGAATAAGTTGTCACATTGAGAATTAAAATAGTCAAGCTCAACATGAACATTGAAGAGACAGAAACATCCACATCAATTATAGAAAATGAAGAGAAGCACTTTAGGTTGCTAGAAAACAAGAATGAAGAAAATAGAAAGAGTTATGCAGAAGTACTCAAAGGAAGGAATCATGGTCAACCAGAATCAAAGAAAACTATTGAAGATACATCTTCAAGAACACCATCCATGTTCAAGCCACAAAGAAGCTTCAATCATGATCATGATCAGTCAAGAAAAAAATTTAGAAGGACTACGCCACAAAGAAGATCATTCATTCCTAGGTATGCAAATTTATTTTATGGTAATTCTTTTTATTGTACTAACTTTGGACATAAGGTTGCAAATTGCAGGGATTATAAAAGAAATGTCCAAGCAAGAAGTGCCTATGTGGTCTCATGTAACATTGAGTGTTACACATGTCATAACTATGGACACATAGCCAGTGATTGTAGAATCACGATTGATAATTCCATGAAAGAGAATATTGATATCATATATAAGAAAATATGGATAAGAAAACATGAAGAACAGGTGAACAAAGACCATGTACCAAAGATCGCAAGATTGGCAATAAAATGAGATGAAGAAAATTCTACAGAGAAAAGGAAAGATGTCAGATACAAAAAGTTTTGGAAAATAACTGAAAGAAAGGAAGGACAGGTAAATAAGAAACAGGTTCAAGAGATTGTACTTTCAAGCATTGTAGTGAAATATGAATCCACGGACAGAAAAAAATAAGTCAGAGATCGAAGAGATAATGAATCTACCAATGAAGATGATGATGAATCTACCAATGAAGATGACGATGAATACACATTAGAGCAAGAATTGTTCTAAGCCATATGGCTTAGAGACTCCCAAGTAATATGAATATTAGACAGGGGGAGTGTATGCGATAGATGTGAAATACCAAAGAACCATCCTTTGAGCATCTTGCAGAGTTTGATTAGACATATTCATAGCAATCAGTTACCAGATACAATTTGATAGATGAATCAAGACTTCATGATAGTATAGTGATAAATAGATCAACATTATGGACAACTGCACAAGTAGAGTCTTGGATAGTATGGACATAGATGGATTCATAAGAACACATAACAGGTTTGGACAGGTATATGATAGTGTATGAGAGCATGGATTCATATATTGGTTCATAGAGTAGTTCAAAGAGAAGGGAACATTATCATAATGGATGATAATTACACAAGAAATGGCTTGAACAATGCGAATGGATTCCAAATTGACAGATATTTTTTGGACACATGCAGTTCATACATCAATTCACATTCAAAACATAGTAATGCTCAGAAACAACAATGACAAAACTCCCTACAAACTATGGAAAGGAAGCGCAGACAACAACCTCTACATCAAGGTAACTCAAGGTAATATTTTATTAATTGAAATTTATGTTGATGATATTGGTTTGGAAGTACTAATGATAGGTTAAGCCAGAAATTTGCAAAGGATATGTAGAATAAATTTCAAATATCATTACTTGGAGGACTATCCTTGTTTTTGGGTCTTCATATATGTCAAAGAAACCAAGGAATTTTTATTTCTCAAACTAAGTATATTATAGAAATGTTAAAGAGGTTCGGAATGGAAGATTGCAAACCAGTTACCACTCCTATGAAAACCAGTTGCAAGTTGAGAAAAGATTATGATTCAACGTCTACAGACCAGAGGCTATATAGGTCAATGATTGGTAGCTTAATATATGTGACAACATCCAGACCAGATGTAATGTAGGCAGTTAAACAAGTGGCACAATTTCAAGAAACACCAAAGGAATCACATGTATTAGCAGTGAAGAGGATTTTCAGATATCTCAAAGGAAAATAAGAGTTTGGATTATGGTATTCAAAAGGAAAGGATATATCACTTATTGCCTACACAGATGTAGACTGGGAAGGTTTCATTGATGACCGATGAAGCACCACTGGAGAAACGTTCTACTTGGGTGAGTGTTTAGTATCATGGCTAAGAAAGAAACAATCATCAGCATCTCTATCTATAGCTGAGGCAGAGTATATTGCAGCAACAATATGTTGTACAAAGGTTCTTTGGATGAAACAAACTTTACAAAAATACAGGTTGAGTATGACGAGCCCATTCCAAACTATTGTGTTAATACAAGGGCCATCAGTATCTCAAAAAACCCGGTGATGCACTCCAAAAAAAAGAACATTCCAATCAAGTATCACTTTCTATGGGAACAAGTTGTAGAAAATAACATCAAAGTTGAATATGTGGGAACAAAATAACAAGTGTCATACATCTTTACAAAATCGTTTCCACGAGAAGCCATTGAGTATCTTCGCCAAATACTAGGAGTAATTTCTACTCCAAATTGAATGCTTTTGAATGATTATCTTATATGTCTTAGATATACATGAGGAAGCACCATAAATAGGACAAAAGGGGAGATATTTATCAAATCCAAAGGTAAATTCTTGGAGAGAGAGCATAGAGCCATGTTTCCAAGCGGAGCGATTGTCACAAGGGAAGAATGAGCGATATGATTTCAAAGTGATACCATTTTTGAAAGGGAGAGATATTATTCATATGAAGGGAACGAGAGTAATCAAAGTCTTATAAACACAAAGAAAAATCAAAGGCACGTAGACAGGGGGAGCATCCCTAAGGAGTGTTCAGTCAGAGGGAGCAGCCCAAAGGGAGATACCCTTTATCATTGATGTCAAAG
This sequence comes from Picea mariana, assembly GCA_032191745.1. NCBI lineage: Eukaryota > Viridiplantae > Streptophyta > Pinopsida > Pinales > Pinaceae > Picea > Picea mariana. The sequence continues at coordinate 114,562 of JASDQU010102982.1, forward strand.
GGGGAGAGATAGAAACATTGATGAAGAGTAAAAGCATGAATTTTATCATGACTAAGTGTTGCCATCAATGTTGGTGTTGCCATAAATTCAAAAGGGGGATATTGTAAGACAATCGGCTTAGGTTGATGGATTGTTGGTTGTCATTGATGTCAACTATTGCAGATTGATATTGTAGATTGATGTCAACCCTTGGAGAAAGTCTGATAGAGAATTATAGTAGCAAAAAGGTTTGGGTAACGGACCCAAGTTTGTTTGATGTAAATATGAATCATTATTGTCTTGTCATGGTTGATAATAAGTACAAATGGATGAACTCCAAAGTGGTCCCCTTATGGTGAAAGCCCTCATGGGAAGACTCTTTGAGGATTGAGTTATCCTAGAAGTATAATTAGAGAAACCATGCTTATTAGTGAAATAATGATATGAATGTAACTAATTTTTCATTGAAACTATCCTAGATGTACATTTCTTTTCATTACATTTCTATTGGTATGTGGAACATCACATAACTCTTCATGGTTAGAGACTTATGGCCATGAGAAGTTGGAGAACCCAGTTTTGGGTGATGGATAATGGTATGAGTTTTGATATATTTTCAAGTAATAATATTATATATGGATAGGTCAGGTCATTCCATTTTGGGTGGTATGTGGAACGTCACATAACTCCTCACGGTTTGAGAGTTATGGCCTTACGAAGTTGGAGGACCCTCATATGTCATCTAGAAGCCCCAAAAGGTCAAAGTAGTCAAAGTGGTTTAAGATATTGTAGAAGGTAAATAATAAAGTGAAGTGATGAGTGTACTATAATTCAAAGTGAATACAAAAAAATATTTAAATAATAAATTCAATGGAGAAATTAGAATTCGGTTAACCCTAAAATAAGGAAAGTCGGCAAAGTGACCTAGAGGATGTTTTTAAGGAAGCTACTTGGAGAGTATAAATAAGAGGCAAGGCTCTCTCATTTTATATCACACTTGAGAATATTGAATATCTATGGGTTTCTAAGGTAGCCAAAGGATATCTAAGCCGAATCTCATAGGGAAGGTGAAGTAACGAAGGCTAGAATTCAAGGAAGGATAAATTCTTTTGATGATGCTTTCTAAGGTATGTTATTTGCAAGTCATCTCACCATTTTCGAAATAACGTTTTTTCTAGAATGATTGAAACCGTGAAATTGCTATTCCATAGAGGAAACATATCCAAGTATCTGTGGTAAACAAATGAACTTGTGGGTTGTTGTATTTTTGGAGTTACACTCCATGGAAAATAGGGTTTGTGGCTAGTCATGAAACTAGTCTAAAACAAGTGTTTCGAGTAAAAATGTCATAAATTCTTCATAACAGATATAAATTAACTAAGACAAAATGTGTTGGTTAGAGTAGATTCTTTAGTATGCTTTGTAACATTTTTAGATCAATTCAACAAATATTACGTGTGAGGCATGCTCTACAAGGTTGCTCTATAGAATAAGCCAAAATTCAGCAAGGTATGGCATTTTTTCTATAACTCCTTTTCTAAGAGGTTCCAAGTAGTGAAACCTGGAGTAATTGCATAAGGAAAACTCAAGAACATTGTGTATAAGTTTCATATCTTTATTCATTACAGGTACAAAGTTATGATTATTTCAAGTTAGGATTGTTGACTAATCCAAAACTAGTCATGAGAGACTAAAGAAAAGTTCAATGAAAATGCTAGTCTCTTGCTGGTAAAGTTAAGGAAGGTTTGCAAGTATGTGATCATATACAACATTTCTATTACAGAGTTACAAATCAGATTTGGATGATGAAATTGATGAGGGAATTTGGTTGAGGTACATGTTGGGTACATGATTGAGACAAGTAGTTGATGAGTTGGCACATACATGAGGTGTATAGTTGATGATGTTGGTACATATTGATGAATCATATTTGATGAGTAGTTGATACATGATTGGTACATACATTGTACATGGCTGGAGGAAATTTTTAGTAGTATTTTTGACACATGGTTTATGGATTATGTAGCATACTTGTATTATTAGAAGCACATATTGATCTTGGTGATGATTATGAGTTGTTGTGTTATACCTGGTTGATGCACATTTTTGAGAGTTGTCTTGGTGATTGATCTTGGTGAGTAGATCTGATTTGGTTGTTAACATCGATGAGACATGTTGTTGTGATAGGCTGTTTATACAAGTTGTTGTGACAGTTTGTTGTGACGGGTTATTTATACAGGTTTGGTGCATGGTTGATGCACTTATTCAAGGTACATGTTGAGGTACAGGTTTGTGCATGGTTGATGAACTTGTTTATGGTATAGGTTGATTATAGGTTGTTTGGTATAGGTTGGTGCATGGTTGATGCACTTGTTTATGGTACAAGTTGATTATTGGTTTAGGTACAGGTTGATGCATGGTTCAGGTTTATTGGTACAAGTTTACAGTGGTATATCTCACAGTGATAGTGTGACAGTGGTTCCATCATTCTACTTCTACTTCAGGGTGGTTGGACGGGTCAAGGATAGGTGTTTGTAGCCACCTTCTGGTTGTATCTGGAGAACATAGGGGGTTGTAGCCTCCTTCTAGTTGTAGCTAGAGAATTGGGGATTTGGAGCTTCCCTCAGGTTGTAGCCTGAGAAACTAGGGGGTTGGAGCTTCCTTCCAGTTGTAGTTGGAAAACAAAGGAAGTTGGTTCTTCCAATGAATGTAATTCTTCAATGCATATAAGAAAAAGTGTTCTGTGGTTTTCTCCCGCTTTGGATTTCCACGTAAAACATTGGTGTATTGTGTATGTGTATGATTTTTCATTTGTTCATTGTTTATTTACTTTGCAGTTATTGGATGATAATGATAGATTGGTATAACACTTGGATTATATCGTTAAAAATGATTAAATTACTCTATTACTGATTCACCCCCCCTCTTAGTAATCCAACACCATTAAACCCTATAAAAAATATCATTTGAAGTCATTAAAGGTGAACAATCATGTCTTATTCATTCATTGTGTTTATATATGATGATTGTGCCCTTTTATATGAAGCAAAACTAACCATTCTTCCTAAGGGAACTAAAGGGAATTTGAACCAAGAATGGGTCTCAAGGTCTAACCCAGGTCAAGGGAAGGAAATCAGAGACATTTTCCCTATGTGAAAATTATTAGGCTTAAGCTCTTTGAACAACAACTACAACCCACACAACTTCTCAGGATATAGTGTTGGACAAGTCGTTGAGCCATCACATAGGACCCTTGTAGGTTATTTTTCGACTATTTGAGGGATACACATACAATAGAAATGGGTCTTGAGGGCCTAACATGCAGACTAAGGGGGAAATAAGTGTATTAAGCCCTGACTAAACTTTCACGATCTAAAATTCCATGGTTATGCCGAGAGGAAAAAACTCGGACCTTATTCCCTAAACATCACTTATTAGGATCAATCACCATGAACAACACTTGCAAATTACCATAACACAAGCCCTATCAGCTAAGGGGTTTTTAGCAGCATAGTTGGAATATATGGACTCGATTAAGAGGTTTTCTGCACTGAATATATATCATAGGATCTTGATAATGGTCGAGGAAGGAAAACAAGTTGTGCCTCAAGATATTGTTGAATATCCTTGAGCTCAAGAGCCTTGATTAATGACTAGTGGTCAGGACAACACATGAGTCCATTGCATGGGTTGTTTGCAAGCATATGAGTGTGTTATATAAGTTAATAATTAATACTGATGCATGTTGGAGGTAAGGGGTTACAAGGGTTAATTTATAGAGGATAGTGGTTATGAATTATAAGGGTATAAAGATTATACAGGTGATGGGTTATATTAGGGTTTATAGAGGCCAGGTGTGATTGCGTTCTAATAATTAGGTGTTAGGTGTCTTAAGTCAATACCTTAATTCATATACCAAAACTTGATTATAGCCTGATAAATAATCAAGCATAGACATCAATATTAAGCCCATCACCTACTATGGAAAAAGGAGAAGTCTTCTATAAAAATTTCTTTCAATGTTTTATGTTTCTATGTCTCATTGTTTTCCTCATACTCCTTGTGCCATTTATATGTTATATCTTCTAAAATTGTATTTGGGAACATACGTGGCCATAAAATCTCATAAGAATGTCCAATTAGATGAGTGTATTCTTTAATAGTATTCTAAAAAACAAGTGTTATTTCCCTTATCGATAAGAAATATTTGACATTGTCCTTGGGGATAGCCTCAATAATCCAACATACCCTCTCTCTAGAGTCATATATTTCCATCCACTATTCATAGAGCTCAGTGTTCAAGTTATAACCCATAGATATTAAGGACCCTTAATGCACCTCTCCTATGAAATTAGGTTTAATATGATCATCATTTTCATTTAGGGCCTGATACAACTCCTTGATTACATATTATTATTCCCAGTATTTTGACTAAGGTTTACATTCCTCAAGGTATAGAGGTATGATAATTATTCTTCTATTTCCTTTTATATTTATCCTATCCTTCTCTATAGATATCGTTTCTTTCATTTTTCTTCCCCAAGGTATTCCCACAAGGTCTTCATACACCATACTTTCTTCAACTAGGTTTATGATATCAAAGTTCATAATGTCTGATATTCCCATAATGCTTGATCCAACCCCTTTGTACAACCCCATAGGTTCTATAAACCTTTGGTCATATAACTTAGAAAAATTTCTAGAATTTACCAAGTGGGGTCTCCCCATCTAAAAATTTCTAGACTTGAATGGTGCTCAAGCCAACACATGAGTTCATTGTATGGGTTGTTTGAAATCCTATGAGTGTGTTATATGAGTTAAGAATTAACACTAATGAATGTTGGAGGTAAGGGGTTACAAGGGTTAATTTATAGAGGATAGTGGTTATGAATTATAAGGGTATACAGGTTATACAAGTGATGGGTTATATTAGGGTTTACAGAGGTTAGGTGTGATTGAGTTATAATAGTTAGGTGCTAAAGGTTACATTAATATTAGGAAGTAGGTTGTATAAAGAGTTAGACATTATTGGAGTTATATTAGGGGTTATGCATGATAATAGCTCTAAGTGTTACTGATTATATGGTTAACAGTTATAGAATTTAGATATTAATTAAGTATTAGATGTTATCGGATTTAGGGGTTTATAAATATTCGATAGAAAACAAACAATTTGGGGGGTTTATAAATATTCCATACATTCTACACGATAAAAATTCTTTAATATATTGGAGCACATGTTGTTCCCTAAGCTTGGAATAGATAGTGAGATCATCTTGATAATCAATCATCGTCTTACCAGTATTCATCAACTTGAATGACATTCAAACATAAGCATAATTCCACTACAAGGTTGTGAAAGGTCTCTTAAGGTAATCCCTTAATTCATCTACCAAAACAAGTGGGTGTGTTGTGAGTCTAGTTTGAGTCCCCACATAATTGTTGAAATCGTCCATGTTTTCAACAACATTCATAGTGGGCATCTCATTGTCATCATTCATTGTTTCCATCTATAGAATATTTGTTGGAACTCTCTTGAAATTTCATGGAACTTCCAATTCACCCACCACATACGTCATGCACCGACCCCGCATAGTGAGCAGTGAAAGGGGGCAATGTTGAAATTTGTTCAATATGTGCCTGTATGCATCAAAATTCGACATGGTTAGACTAGAAGCATGCCTTGACAGTATGGTAGGGTTTCAAGGCTCAAGTCTGTATGATGTCCCTGCATAATATTTGATATCATCCATGTTTGCATCAATGTTCATAATGGATGTCTCACTGTCATCATTTGTCATTTCCATATGTATAATATTTGTTGGAACTCTCTTAAAATGTCATGGAACTTCCAATTCACCCACCACAAATTTCATGGACCAACCCCACATAGTGATAAATGAATGGGTCCAACATTGAAATTTCTTCAATATGTTCCTGTATGCGTCAAAATTTGGCATGGTTAGACTAGAAACATGCATTGCCAGTATGGGAGGGTTTCAAGACTCAAGGATGTATGGTGTTTCCTATATAATATTTGAGATCATCCACATTTCCATCAACATTTATCATACATGTTTTATTGTCAATGTTTGTCATTCCCTTCTATAGAATTGTTGTCAGAACTATATTGAAATTTGGCATCGAACAAACTATCCATGTCAAATTTTGGTCCATGTAAAATGTGAACAAAGTATCCATGTCAAGTTTTCATGCATACTGATGTAGACCCCCTACACTCCCGAGTTTGCACGACCTCTTGGTCAAGGATCGATCGAATTTGGGAGCTAAATTAGTTCATAGGTTCATGTTGAACCTTCAAAATTTTCCCCATAGGTCAAAGTCCTAAACTTTGGGCGTGAAATCTCTCTTTTTTGGGGGGGAATTTTAGAACACCCACAAGGTCCTCCATGTGACCCTAATCGAAGATCTTGGGCTTAAAATTCCACCCTTCCTCACTTCAGGATCTCGGGATTTAGGAGTTTCCTTGCACTTGATTCTAATTCCTCCAAACTCTGAATCAACGAAATATCCTTAGACCATATCAATGGCCTATGTTCACTCACCAACCAACGATGACGATCAACTTCAAAATTTCAACCTTTGAGATTTTTGAGTGTTGATTTCTCCTTGTCCTTTGGAGTATCAAACTTACGGTATTGATCTCCACCCTCCACGTGTCTCTAGTGAATCAACAGCCACAACTTACTCCAACCTTCAGGAATTTTGGCATACAAGGACTCACACTCCAATTCCTCCCGAACTTAACAATACCTAGACTTTCATATTTTTTACAATGTGCTTGCCTATAGCCAACGGTCAGGATTTTTTCTCTCTCTTATGGAACTTCGACGAAGTTTGGTCAAAAACCTTTCCTCACCATTCTTTCAGAGTATCAAACTTCCAGATCTCTAGATCTGTCAACACATGTTCATTGCAACTCAACAATCACAATGAACTCTGACTCTTCCAGCTTAGAGAGTTCTTTCTTCCTCTTTGTGACTTTCCTCCGGAGTGCCTTTTCCTTCGAACTATCATATCCGTCGACACATTTCCTTAGAGGTGAACGACCTAGATTTGTTTCAGCACTTCAGAACTTTGGGATTTTGTGCTTCACACCAATGCTCACAAAGATTTCCCTTTGAAGTGATCCTCTTCTGAAGTAACCGATATTCCACCATGTGTCCTCTTGAACCAACGGTCAGTATTTTTTCTTCTCTTCGGGCTTCAACAATTTTTTATGTTGCACTAGCCCTTCCTCCCAGATAGATTCTTCTATTAAATGAATGATACGCTGACACATATCCTCCTCTGGATATACAGTCCAGATGGACTTTGGGTTTCACAAATTCGGGAGATCTAACTCCTTCACAAACAAAAACCTCTGAACATACAAAGTTCAAATGAATTCAAGGTGTAACCTCCTTGCACCTTCTCTAAATATAATGACTGTCAGTGACCTCAAATCCTTCCGAAGGTGTCTTAACCGTCAATCCATGAACTTCAATAGATTCCTTTCTTTCTGTTAAATATCTTTCTCTATCTCTCCCAAGCTTGATTCCTCTGAGGATTTTGGCCTCCGACGCACTCCTTGTGATCTTGGAATCCTTGACAAAGTTCGAACTTAGAGATTTCTTCCAAAATAAATCTTACTATGCACTTCTT
>JASDQU010102982.1:142749-158936 GCA_032191745.1 Picea mariana
TATATAAATATTAATAGTAAAATGATTAATTCCCTTAATGAAGGTATGCCAATCAAGCATATTACTCCACAAAATTCACCTTTCCTTGTTAAGATATTCTTTATGTTTGAACAAAAACTTGTGGGAAATTTAATTTTTTGAATGACATCTTTTACACCATTGCTTTGTTGCTTTGTTAATAACCATGGAAGGCTATTTTGGTCTCCATTGTTATTTGATTAGATCATGCTTTGCATTGCATGATTGGCTTCCCAAATGTCATTACAAATTTTGACAATTTTTTCTTTATCCCTCTTGCCATCTATGATTCGCCATAATGTTTCTGTCACATTCTTCCTGATATGCATTGTATCAAATAAATGAACTATTTTTTGTTCCTCATAGTAAGGCAACCTCATGAATTCAGTGGGATAACATTTCATTTCTCGTGGAAGACAGTTATTACTACCTTCACAACGACGACATTGATGAAGCATAAAAAAAATTAAAACACTATTTATCAAATGTGGTAAAATAAAATGAATAATTAAAATAAAATTTCAAAACCTGATTCCACTTATGATACATAAAAAAAAATGTGTACCTAAAGGATTAATTCTGTCATATGGCAACCTCCACAGGAGAGGTGTCATTCTTTGCGGTTTTAGTCTAGTCTCTTGTTTCCCATTGAAAATATCATTTTCAGTAGTATGGTACTTATTGTTCTTATGGATGAAGTGTCTATACTCATCAAACACCTCATTTCCTAAACTTTTTGACCGATGATATTTCATCTTAGGACAACAAAATGGACATGAAAATTTACCCTTTGTTTGAACACCTGCAACATTTGGATTAATGTGAATTATTAATATACGAAATGATTATTTAAACAACATGCATGATATATTCAATTAATTATATATTATTCAAGTGTAAAAAATGGAACGTTACTTACCAGAAAAATGTGTTTGTCATGGGGCATCATGAATTGTCCATAAAATTATTCCACAACATTGAAATATCTTTTGCCCATTTGATTTATAGATGTCATACATAGTGATGCCCTCCCATAACTTTATTAGCTCATCCATAAGAGGTTCTATAGACACATTCATATATTTAACTTGGTACTTAACTAATTCTTTGAAATCACACAAAATTAATACCATGGTATGTATATATACGTAAATAAATAAACAAAGGATGTTATGCAAAAAAAGAGAAAAATTAAAAAGTTAAATTCGGAAAATGAATGTAAACAAATACCTGCAATAATCATTGTTAACATTATGTGCTCCCTATTTATTTACATCCAAGGAGGAATGTTATTGTTGATAACAAAAATAGGCCACACTGAGTAAATAGACCGAAGCTCTCCAAATGGATTAACACCATTAGTTTCCAATGAAAGCCTAACATTATGAGGTTCATCTATAAATTCTGGCCATTTTGTAGAAATTTTATTAAATGCATAACCATCTACAGGAATTCAAAGAACTTCATCTTCAATTCTCTTTCATGCATGGTAATCCATAAACTGTGCTATGCTTTGGCACCTGAACAATCACTACAAACATCGAATTATGGGAATATGTTGGAGAACCTTTTGAGGGTCCATTTTTGTTACTTGATCAGTTCGATATCTTTTAATACCACATATCGACAATTTTGTTTTTGACAGATGTTGTCCATAATATATAATATGATCATCAGGACATGCATCTATACTTTGATACTCCATTCCAATGTCTTTCATAATGGCATGTAAATTGTGATATGTACGAGGTAACATATTTGACGAGGGTAACATAAATTCACCTAACAATTTAAAATATAAAAGATAAATAGTTAATGTAAAGAATAGTAATTGTAAATATTGCATTTTTATTTTACAAATTAATTAACACTAAAAAAAAAAAGGGAAATGTAAACCTTTATGTATATGTGATGAAACATATTACATACCTTAGGATCTATTTCATACAAGTGTTCGACAAATGATTCGTAACCTTTAATTTCACCAACAACAATGTAGTGGAAAGAATATTTTCTCTTCACCCTTTATAAAGTCATTTATTTGTGTTTTCAATAAGAGTTTCATCATACATACCATCACTACTGTCCCCATGATCCTCATCTCGATGAACAAATAAGTCTTGGATCATTTGATTTGTCCCATCATCCTGAACTATGTTATTATTGTCATCTACTTCCATGGGATCATTAACTTGATCTTCGTTATCTACTTCAAGTTCTTCATATTGTACAAAATCATTTATGTTACTACTTGGTGCTTTCTGCATAAAGTTAGGGGGAAAATATAACTTTATAATTCCAAACAATCATGAAAAATTAGTGCATGTATAAAACAATATAAAATCTTGAGAACACAATAAATATTAAAATAGATAATTAATATATATATATATATATATATATATATATATATATATATATATATAACTAATTACCATGGGACGATATTCATTTCATCACCTGTCCATGTGCCCATATTTTCCACATTGTGTTTTAGTTGTTTCTAYTAAAACTCTTTTGGGACATCTAGTACAACAATTTTTGCAAGGGAAATAACATTTACCATCACCCTTTTCAACCTCTTTAATTTTTTTTCCCACCTCTAATGTTTTCTAACATTCTTCCCCACAAACATATACTGAAAAAAATACATGTTTTTTGTTTGCCAAGAAGACCAACTTATACACTTTTTGAATTGTCGTTATTATAGAAAACTTGTCACAAAATTCGTAGAATGCAACATATTTATAGATATTATAACGTCCCAATTCCAATGATAGTTGACCAAGTCAAATTTGACTTGGTCAAATACTAGGTGACTCTTGGGGTGGGGAAAAGCTAGTGTCCATAACATCACAAATGCGACGAATATTTCACCAACATCGCAACAGAAACAAAAATCCATCATTGTCACAAGAACAACATCCTCCTAACTTTGTTGCAGGAGAGACAATTTTTAGCAGTACGTCGCAAGAGAAAATTCATTGGGAAATATAGAGAAAAATTTTTAAAATTTCCTCTATTTTTCGACAGTATGGCCAATTTTGCCAATAACGTCGCAAATAGAACGTCGAACGTTTTCCAATATGTACTAGTTTCTGGTGTGAAGAGGATGTTCGGACATCTTCGTCAATCCAAAACTCCATATGGACATTACACCATGACGAACATGAGATCCACCTCACTAGCTCATATCCCTAGTGCATCTAGGGAAATACTGGCCGAAAACTCTGGCTAGCCCCTCTTGGGAATCATATCCACCCACATTTGCATATGAAAATGAGTCCTCGGCCTAGAAAGTTGATGGAAAAAATTAGGCCTCATCTCCGAAAATCTCTCAAAAAATAAGCAAAACAACTTTAAGGAAAAATGAAAGTTAGACCTCCCACGTATAATTGAATGACATCTTTGTACCACTATGAAAAATTGTTGTAAAAAATGGCATACCATGTGATACACCATGACCTCTGTACCAACCAATCAACATAATACAAAAGAGGGAAACTAATGTGTTTCCCATCACTGGTAAAGTGTGATATAGTCGTCACTAATAGTGAGAGGAACCTAACCTCCTCTGCACAAAAAAAAGCAATCTGTAGTTGTCCACTAGACATCTAGAAATCAATTGTGGAAAGTACATCAACCTCAATATATCATGAGTTGACTCTCTACTGCAACATTTATTGGGACATCTGGGAGCTATGGAAAATTATCCCCTCTCCTCGATAACCAAGTGATAATTTAAATATCCTCCTTAGTGGGATAGTACCACTGATATGGACCCACATGAAAACCTATCGATGGATATCCAATCGATGGATTAGATGCACCAACAACCCATATTTTCCTCCATGGATGTAGCCTCCTCATAGTACTTAAGCAGACCTACATTCCTCGAGAGAACATGAGTCACAAGAGTAATAGGGCTAGGGTACAAATCTCTCTCCCTCTCCCTTACATCCCATTCATGTACAACATTAAATAGTTCCACCCTTTTCTCTGGACGTTGTTGCTGCTCTCTTCGCTCACATCTCTGCATGATGAACATAGGAAATATGTTAGCCTGATTCATACATAAAATATAAAAAAAGTCTACTAAATGAGAAATTTATTTATAAATATGTTAAAATAACTTCCTTCAAGAACTAAGTAAATTTCATAAACAATAAACAATTAACTCTTTTTTAAATTTTAATCTGCCGAAAACTTAAGTTATAAATAAACATAGATACTACCTGGACATTTTTTCGTCAAGGAGGCATGTTTGGCACATAGTAAAAACACCAAATTTTCCCACCATTTGGAAAAAATTGAAATTCACGCACATAACAACAGACAGAAGGAATGCAATCAAGGGAAATGCTGATGACATGGTGCTTCAGAGAGGCAAAATTTGCATTGGTTCTTTTGAGCTCTACAACACTAAAAATCGTAAAATGAATTTTACGACCGAAAAATTGTTTTTATTAAACCTTGTTCCAGTGCGTTCAATGGCTCAATGCATTGGATAATATTTTTTACAAATAAACCAAACACGATGTCCCTTTTAGAGAATTCTTGTGCACCATGTGCCCAGTTACTATGGAGCACACCAACATATGTATTTTTTGAAGAAAATATTACATAAGGCGCGTAATTTTTTTATTTAACACTATCAAAGTGCAATCGATTGTCCAACACACTAGTGCATCTGATGTTACATGGGGCACTGATTATTTTTCTTAAAAATAACCGTAACACAGTGCTCCCTTTGGAAAAATGGTGCGCCCTGGTGCATCGGTATACTACGAAGTGCACCCACATATATATTTTGAAATAACCCTATCACAATGCGTCTGTTTAGAACACTTTTTCTAACCCGTGCATCTCTATAACATGGAGCACATCAGAGTATATTTTTCGAAATAATCCTACCATGGTGCATATTTGTTTTATTTAGTCATGTCACGGTGAGGTTATTGATGCAATACCCATGTTCATTGGGGTGTTATAGACGCACTGATGCGGTATATTTTAAATATATGCACCATTCTCCTTTAAAAAGTTACCGAAATTTTTATTTACTGGTAATATAGATTAGAATTTTACTAGACTGATCATCTTATAGATTTAAGGATAATTTGGTCAAATCCCAACTATATTATAAAGGGGCAGTGATTATAGTTTAGTATTTTGAGAGACAGTTATGATCATTGATGGTGAGATCAAGGTTATTATCCTTAATGGTGAGATCATGCAGGTTATTATCATTTATGGAGAGATCACATAGTTTATGATTATTGACGATGAGATCACACAAGCTATGATCATTAACGATGAGATCACACATGTTATGATCATTGATGATCAATCAATATGGTTATGCTCATTGGTAGTGAGATCACACAAGGTTATAATCATTATCAATCATGATGGTGATATGAGAATGGAGATCTAGACAATAGTAGGTACTCATGTAGCAAGATTCCCATCGTGGACATCATGGTCATAATAGCTCAAATTGTCATCATAATTACACACAATTGTGAATTAGCAACTAATAGAGACTAGAATTATTATAGAAAACCCTTTAGTTGAGAGTTCACCAAATATTTGAGTCTACAACATGCTTCAGATGATCATAGATTAGAATTTTGAGAGACTATCCATACTTTGGAATTAAGTCTTTACTAGAATTAAGTCTCTACAAATGAAATACCTATACTTTAGACTCAAGTATTTACAATTGAAAGGCATACATAAAAATTCATAGAAACACCCAAGAAACAAATACCTCTCCCTCTTCATCGCTTCCCCATTGCGTACAAAATTGTACAGTTCAACCCTTTGTTGTTGTTACAGTTGCTACTATGTTGGTTTATGTCTCTGCATGATTAAGATTATGGTTGGTATTTTTTTTAAATTTAACCCTTTTATGGTGCGCTAAATAACTAGGTGCACCAGTGCATCATTATTTATGTACCGCACTGAGGTATTGTTTTCGAAAACCTTACCATGGTGCACCATTGTTTGGGAGAAACCATCTGCACCAGTGCAATTGTTTAAGTAGTACATCGTTCTATATAAAAAAAAAATTAAATAACACTACCATGGTGCACAACTTTCAATAGAAACTATGTGCCTCAGCGTGTCATTATTTCTATAGCGCACCATAATATTTTTTTTGTTTGAAATAACCATACAACAGTGCGTTAGTTTTGTGGGCATCAATGAGTCTTGTATAAAACACATCACACTGTACAAAAAAATCCGCTAAAACCTATGCCCACTCACCTTCACTAATATCCTCCGCTATAAATGGATTTTTGGGCTATTTTAATAGGGGTCCATGCAAAAACCTCCCCTAGAGGGTATTTTCCTTGTAGTGGGGGCTATGTTAAATACTATGTCGCTAGGAGGAGAAGGGGTTACATTCTATGTTATTGTATTTGTTCCATAGCATAGTGGAACAACTAGGAGTGGGAAATTAGAGAGCATAACAGAGGGGGATAATGTCCTATAGAATCCTAACATGCCACAAGTTTTAGCTAGAGAAAACACAACAAAGCATCCTTACCTTCTAGATTTGTTTTCTCCCATAAGGGTTTCCAAGAGAAAATGTTTGTTTTATTTTGTGGATGGTGTGTATTGTTTTTTACTATTCTCTATTTTCCGCATTTTATTTATTTCATTCATAAGAAAAAAATCAGTAACTAAATATTCTGGAATCTAAAATAATTTAACCTTGTTAATGTATATTTCAATCCTATTTATCAGATCTATTGTAACAAACTGTTCTAGTGGAATATCCATAAGAGTTAATAGATCAATTGTTATAATCTTATCCTATTAGTGAAGTATTTTCAATCCTCACTCGATATAGTGATGCTTCATTATATGTACAATATATGTAAAAAACAATATTTGTAAGATCATCGTATTAACATCATACACCCACAAAATGTTTCCATTAGACAAGATTGCATCACACAATTTAGCACATAACAAGTAGAATACGATTGATTGCAATGTATCGAGGAATGCAACACTTATTAGAATCATGGGGATGATTAATGATCATAGGGGTGGTTGGTTTCAAATTGGTTTTAGATGGAATCCTTCACGGATAATTATTTAAACACTAAAATGTTGATATTTGTTTTTTGGTAGAAGACAACGATAGAGGCTATCACTCACATGATACTTTATTTAAGGATTAACCACTCAAGTTATCTATATGTTTTTCTTAGTTTTTTCACTCCCGTTCTGTTTCCATATTATTGTTTCCTTCTACATATTTTCTTAGATGTAATCACTCATTTGATTTATCTCAAGCCTATTTGGAATTTTTTTGGGGTTTTCCCCATCTCATATTATATCTGAGTTATGAGATCATACATATTGGAGAACACTTGGAATTGGTGCATACAAGATGCATAAATAATTTCCATATTGGAGTACACTTGGAATTGGTGCTTACAAGATGCAAAAATAATTTTCCTATTAGATGTGGTAAAATGCTAGATTTAGTTCATGCAATGCATAATATATTTTCGTACATCAAATTTGTCAATGAATGGGACTCCCAATCTCCCATGAGTTTATATATTAATGTGTATTCATTAATATTTTATACATTTTCACCTTCAAATTTGTATGTAATTTATCTTGGGAGAATGGTACCCAAAAAACAATGTAGTTTCTGATTTTATTCCAAATGTTTTCTATGCACATTGTTTCTTTCAAAATTTATGTTTCTGAATTTTCTCACAATGTGATTCCATAACCCAATGATTTACACCATTTTGGATTAAATTGACATCAACTTCTTCATTCTTTTTTATCCCCATTGTAAGGCTTGCATTATGAACTTCAAACTTCAGTCAAATCTATAATAAAAATGTGCATGGGAGGAACACTACTAATTTGATAATGGGGAGGGGGAGTTTTGATCAAGAATCGGATCCAAGAGGCTTCCGAGGTCTAGAAAAGGCTCAAAAATGAAATTTCTTAGAATCGAATGAAACCAATAACATTACGAACGGCTTGTCGCACTGATTCTGACCATATATTTACTTTCTCAAATGACAATGTATGTGAATGTTATCACACATTGATCATTTCCCCAAACAGTTAAAAAGTGAATAGGTCAACTGGAAAAGGAAACAATGATGTCAGCATGACATCCTACTGAAGTCATCATGCTGACATCAACAAAGTGACATGTGGCAGCACAACCAACAGGGTGACTAGGCAGTGACAGGGACCAATCCCACTTAACCAAGTGGCACATGGTGTACCAATACAACATTGACAAGTGGCACCATTGAGGACCAATGAAAGGGTGCCATGTGGCCTAGACATGGGATGCCACATGGCACCCCATCACTAGTTGAATGAAAAAATTATTTTGGAGCTCATGGGGTCCGATCCCATGTCTTATTGGCAGATCAAGTGCCTTGAGAAATGACCTTTGACTAATGTGCCAGTGTAGTGCTTGTAATTACAAGCCCATTTATAATTATTTAAAGTGTATGTGTTATGTAAGGAGGGCAGAAAGGGGCTAGGGCTAAGCCCCATCCCACGAAATTTTGTGTTGCATGTAACCATACTATAGGAGGGTGTGAACGTCACATCCCAAGGCTTAACCACTGACACCAAGGTTTGGGGATTAACCACAAACATTGACTCACCTTTTTGTATGGGAGATGGAACCATGGGTGAAGCACATATCCAGAGGCATGGTCCTATGTAAAGTTGGAATGTGACCATTTCCTCCAAGTGAATTGGCATGCATTTAGCCTGAGGTTTTGAGGGTTCCACCATTTATAGTTACCATGTGACCTATGACTATGGAAAAGGGGCCAACACATAACCCTTTGGGCTGGTGCTTGGCCACATGTCTCTCCATATGACCTTATTAAGGGGGCACACGCCTGGGGAGATGGGATAATCCCTATAATTAAACAAAAGTGGGTTTTTATGCTATGGTTTTGGAGTTTTAATTAAATTTCGGCCTGTTAATAGAGGATTTTGCCCATTATTGGGGGATATTGGGCCCTTTTTGAGACGATCTTTTGGGAGGAAGTTGGGGAATGATAACCAACTTCAGATATATATAAACCAGGCCTTCTTGAGGCCATGGGAGGTGAGATTCAAGGTAGAGTTATGCTGAAATAAAGCCAAGCCAGATCCATTTTTATGCAAGGAAGTTGTTGAGGAATGCACCTTTGTAGGCCATTTCTGGGAGCTCTGGTCATCCGAATTGAGTGGCATTTCTTCAAGGAAAGAGGACAATTGGTATCAGAGCTAGTTGACATTTGGATTTGATTTTTTCATCTTAACCATGGAAAAGCTACAGTGTGGTGAAGGCGAGATTGTTGAAGAGAATCCATTAATTGGATTGAGAAAGAGATCTTTTCACATTGATAAGATGGCATCAGAAGAGGGAATTTCTCGGGATGAGAAATAGTTTCGAAGAGCTTTTTTTTCCATGTCGAAGATGATGAAAGTTTTGCATGAATATTACTTGGAACGTAAGAAACCAAATCTGGGTGAATCTTCAAAGGTAAAAAGTGAAGAGGGAGAGGATCCTCCTCAGATTCCTCCTTCACCTCCATCATCACCTCCTTCTTCTCCATATTCTTCAAGTTCAAGTTCTAAATCCAATGCAAAGAAACATGTTCATAAATGTAAGAATGAAATGCCATTATTAAAACTTGATGTTAAATTTGAGTTACCCATATATGATGGTGAAGTTAATGCAGAGAGACTTGACAATTTGGTCAGGCAGATGGAGGTTTACTGTAGTGTGCAATAGATCAATGACGAGGCCACACAAATCAAGTTGACAACTTTAATATTTGCAAGTAAAACTCTCATCTGGTGGCAAAACAAGTTGCAAAATGGAACACAACAAATTGGTAATGTATTTCCATCATGGAAAGGTTTCATTTATGCACTTATGAAGCAATTCTATCCTTCGGGTTATAAATAAAAAGCATAAATTGAATTGAAATCTTTAAAACTAAGAAAAGGACAAACAATGAAAGAGTATATAGATGGATTTCGAAAAATGGCATTAATGTTAGATATCCCTTTACATACACAGGAAACCCTTATGAAGTATATAGGAGGTTTACCTGCACATATTAGAATTTTTGTTCAAGCGACATACAATGAAGTAGGGAAAGCTGGTGTATCAGGAGAATCATCTTCAAGGAAAGAGGAAAAGAGAAAGTGGAAAGGGAAAAAGGCAAGTTCAGTGGAGAGAAACGAAGAGAATCCCTCTTGCAAGCATTGCAAGAAAGAGGGGAATTATGAGGACAAATGTTGGTAGTTTCATCCCAAGAAGAGACCAAAGTGGTTCAAGGAAAGAAAAGGGAAGCAAACAGTTGCAGCAACAACAAGACCCACGGACTTGGGATTGGATTCAGGTGACGAATATAAGGTCTCATTGGTTGGTATGGAAAGTAAACTTGGTGAAGGAATTGATTGTAGAAGTAACTTGTTTTACATCAGGGTAATCATGGGACACACTAAGGTTGATACATTAATCGACAGTGGATCTCAACATAACCTGATCTCAGAAGAATTGGTTAAGTAATTGGGGATAAAAACACAAGTACATCATAAGCCCTACATACTTAAATGCATAAGAAATCATCATCAAATGCACATAACAAAGCAGTTCACAATCAAATTTGCAATTTCATCTAAGTATGTAGACAAGGTACCATGTGATGTAGTGCCATTAAGTGAATGTGGAATGGACTTAGGTAATCCGTGCTTGTATGATCATAAAGAAATATTCTACAGGACAAAGAATCAATATCAATTAACCAAAGGTCAAGATTATGTGGTTCATGCTCATCATGTTAAGGAAAATAAAACTCTTCAAACAATGGAACAATTAAAGAAGGAAGTTAAAGAAAGAAACAAACCAATAATTGTTTCAAATGAAGTAATCAATCTTAAGCAAGAACAGGAAATGATTGTTGAATGGAAAATCAATCACAGTTTGCTCCAAGATAAGCTCATGTAGTGCAAATATTACAAGTATATCATCTCATTTGTAGTCATGTTTTTTATTGTATCATTAGTAATTTTGTCTACATGGATGATTGTAGCTTCAGTAAAATGTGACAAGGTTTAAATGGCTAACAATATGCTGCCAGTTTTCATGATTGTGTTATAGTTGATCCTGATGAGACAGGTGCATAGGAAAGAGTTTAGAGACTGAGGACAAGCCAGGTGGCCTATCCCGAGATTGTTGACTGGTAAGTAACCTTTTTGGGACCAAAGTGTCCTTACTGGGGAGGTGTGATATAGAATTGGATCAAGGAGGCTTCCTAGGTCCAGAAAAGACTCAAAAATGAAAGTTCTCAGAATCAAAAGAAACCAATTCTATTGTGACCAGCTCGTCATGTTGATTCTGACCATATATTTACTTTCTCAAATGGGTTCTTTATGTGAACATTATCGCACGATGGTCATTTCCCCAAACAAAAAATTCAATAGGTCAAATGGAAAAAGTTAATGATGATGTCAACATGACGTCCTGCTGACAGCATCATGATGAAATCAACAAAGTGACATGTGGCAGCACAAGTAGTAGGGTGACTAGGAAGTGACAGGGACCAATCTGACTTCACCATGTGGCACACCTGCCAGATTGGCTTCTTCAATACCTTATCGCACACACTCGCGAAAGCCTTTTTTTTTGTTGGAAGGTCTCGGGACCAAGACCAATCAACTCTACTTGGTCATACAACCTTCTAGGATCGTAATCATGGACACTATATAATACATTATATAACGAGTGAGTGAGTTACAACACAAAAAAATTATCCCCTCCTTATTCACTTCAGTTCAGCGTCCGCTAATTTCTAGCTAGAATTATCCATTCAATCCTCAGCATGAAATCGACCATACTTAAATTTTCCACTTTGACAAGTGGCATCATTGAGGACCAATGAAAGGGTGACACGTGGCCCCACTATTACATATAGGATAAAAAGTCGACGAACTATTACGACGATTGTGATAAATTCAAATTTTTTTTCGAAAAGAATTTTAAAAAACAAAATTTTACTGTTGTTTTTAAAATTAGTCCTGATAACGTCGGATTTCCAACATGTTCTAAGGTCTTCAGAAGTATGATGCCCAGTTACGACACTTGAATATATCCTTTTGTAGGTCAACATAATGGTCATTGACTTCAAAATGGTCAACCTTAATTTAGGGTTATAGTCGTCAGAATTCCGACGATGACGAATCTATAAATTAGTTAATTCAAACTGAATTTCGACTAATTTGTTATAGTTGCGACATCTTTTATGTGTTATAGCTATGCTAATATTCATTTTTATGTGAAGGTTTGCTTGCTGATTAAGAGATCGAATTGATCTTTGATTTACAGAGATTAGTTTTGTGATCATTGTTCAAGGCGTGCAAGAGGATTTTAGACTTTGGAGATTAGTTAAATATTTTTTTCTTTTGTCTCCTTTAATATTTTATAACCTTATACGTTTATGTATATTTTATGTCATCTGTGAACATGCTAATTTTTCCATGCTTATATGTGACGTGATCTCTTGCCCTAGTTCTATTATGTTGTTTTATTATGTTACTTGGTTATGGTGAAGCTTTGAAGCTTATGTGGTAAAATATATTGTATGGTTTGGTCTATTGCATTTCAAGAATCAAATAGATATAGCACATCATCACTAAACTTTATAACATAATTGTCTCAATATTTTGGTTGTGGTGAAGAATGTGGAGATATTATGGACAAGGTGACAAGAGATGTTATTTCCCTTGCGCTAAATGCGGGAGCACAAAAGTCAGAAGAATTTTAATACAAATAGCTGTAAGAAATTGCAGAACCCATGGGGACGTTGAAGGTGGACCAAAAGAATATCATCCCTTGGTAAACTATATATTCATTATTATATCTTTAAATTGATTGTATTTATAAAATTTTATATTTTTTAAATATTTCTTATGCAGTACACTAATTTTGCATGACTGTTTGTAATTATAAATTCAAGTTGCCCCCCTAAGCGTCTGAACGCACCAAGTACTAGAAGAAATGATGTTATACTACAAGGTGCCAAGGAATTTGGAGTGTTGAATATTGAATATCAAGTTAATGATCCTATGGAAGAAGATGACAATAATAACAATATAGTTGAAGATGATGGGACAAATGAATTGATCCAAGACTTGTTCGCTTGACCAGACGAAGATGATGATGAGGACATTGGTGATATTGATGTACCTCTGCTAGAGAAGGTATAAAAACCACTTTATGAAGGTTCAAAATCAAATCTTCTTTTTGTTACATTATTGTTGGTGAAATTAAAGGTTTTGAATGGTTTGTCAAATAGTTGTATGACACAGATCCTAAGGTATGTAATATGGTTCATCATAACATATACATAAAGGTTGATTTTTTTTGCTTGTTTTTAGTTTTAATTAATGTTTGAAATAAGAATTAAATATTTAAAAATTATAACATTCTTTACACTAATTACTTATTTTTTATGTCGTAGATTGTTAGGTGAATTTCTGTTACCATCATCAAATATTTTACCTCGCACATACCGAGATTTAAATGCCATTATGAAAGAAATTGGAATGGAGTATCAAGCTATAGATGCATGTCCAAATGATCATATTATATACTATGGACAACATGTTTCGAAAACAGAATGCCCACAATGTCAGACCAGTAGATATCGAACCGATCAACTAACAAAAAAGGTTCCTCGTAAGGTTCTTCGTCATATTCCCATAATTCCAGATTTGCAATGACTGTTCCGGTGTGAAATCATAGCACAGTTTATGGATTACCATGCATGTAATAGAAGTGGATATGGTGTTCTTCAAATGCCTGCAGATGGTTATGCATTTAAGGAAATTGAGGAAAAATGGTCAGTTTTTAAAGATGAACCTCGTAATGTTAGGATTTCATTGGCTGTTGATGGTGTTAATCCATTTGGGGAGCTCAGGTCTATTTACTCAGTGTGGCCAATATTTGTTATCAACAATAACATTCCTCCTTGGATGTCAATAAAGAGGGAGCACATAATGTTGACAATGATTGTTCCAGGTATGTAATGTTATCATTAATTTTTCGAATGTAAGATTTCATTTGTATTTCTTGTTGCATAATATCTTGTATTTATTTATTTACTTATATATGCAAATCACGTTAGTAATTATGTGTAATTTAAAACAATTAGGTAAGTACCAGGTTAAAGATATGAATGTATATATCGAGCCTCTCATCGATGAGTTACTAAAGTTATGGGCCGACATCACTATGTATGACGTTTGTAAACCAATAAGGCAGAAGGAATTTCAATTCCATGGAATACTTGTATGGAAAATTTATGATTCCCTAGGACTAACACATTTTTGTGGTATGTAATGATCCATTGCACTTTAATTATAGTATATAATTATTTGAAGATACCATGCTGCATGTTTTTTTAAATAGTCCCCTTCATATAATTGACATAATTATTAATCCAACTTTTGCAGGTCTTCAAACAAAGGGTAGATTTGCATGTCCAGTTTGTGGTCCTAAGATCAAATCTTGGCATTCAAAAACTTTAGGAAAGGAGGTGTTTGATGAGTATAGGCACTTCCTCTCTAACAACCATAGGTATCGTACTATTGAAAAACATCTTTTCAATGGGAAAGAAGAGACTGGATTAAAACCACAAAGAATGACACCTCACCTATGGAAGTTGGAATATAACAAAATTCGTTGAGATGGTATATTGCAATTTGTTTATGTAGTATTGTATATGTAATGTTATGAATTTTTATTTTATTGAATTTATTTTATGCTTCATCAATGTTGTGAAGGTATTAACAATGGGCTCCCATGAGGAATGAAAAGTTATCCCTCTCAATTCATGAGGTTTCCCTACTATCAGGAAATAAAAATAGCTTATTTGTTTGATACAATGCATATCGCGAAGAATGTGACAGAAACATTATGGTGAATCATAGATGGTAGGAGGGATAAAGAAAAATTCATCAATATTTGTAGTGACATTTAGGAAGCCAATCATGCAATGCAAAGTGGGATCCAATCAAATAGTGACGGAGATGGAAATAGCCTTCCCTAGTTATTAACAAAGAAACAAAGCAATGATGTAAAAGAGGTCATTTAGAGAATAAAATTTCCCACAGTTTTTTCTTCAAACATAGATAATATCTTAACAATGAAAGGTGAATTTGGTGGGGTAAAAACACATGATTGACATACCTTCATTAAGGTAATTATTTTTCTATATATATATTTATATTGGTACACATCTTTTTAGTTTTGTTTTATTATATGTTAGAATCAAATAACAATTGATTTTGATTGTTATAGTATGTTCTACCTCTACCTCTCCCAGACCACTTCGACAACAATGTCAAACAAGTTATATATGATCTTGGCAAATACATGAGGTAAGTAGTAAATTATATGCAAATTGTTTTTTCAAATTTTTTATTCAAGTTCTTAATGACATATGTTTTACTTATAATGTAATATATTAACTTATATGTTTTGTTGAAACATGGTACTTGCTTGCAACATCGACTCTACATGGTTGTCATTGAAATAAATCCATCAAGAAGATATAAAGTATTGGAAGAGAGAAATTCCTCGACTAATGTGTGAAATGCAAAAGTATCTACCTTTGGCATTTTTCAATGCACAAGAGCACTACCTCATAAACCAAGTTGAGGAGATTGAATTGTGCATACCAGTACACACAAGGTCAATGTGGATGGTGGAGAGGCACTTGAAATCATTAAAGGCTTTGGTTAGACAAAGAGAATGCCCCGAGGGTTCTATGGTGGAGGGATATATGCTATATCAATCGATGGTGTATATTAGTCAATATCTTCCTAAGTTAGCCACAAATATGCATGTGGATCGCATTTGGGATGTGAACTCCATTAAAATTTTTGAAGGGGAGCACCTATTGGGGAAAGGTAGAATGACAAAAGTGAAAGGTAATTATGTTTATAATACATATTACTTTTCCTTTTTATGTGTATCGTACTTATTTAATTTTTATGCTTTCATCAATTATTAATATTTTATACCTTGCTAACTAACATATATTGGTGAATTATGATTTTATGATACAGTTGGTCGAGAGTGGGATGCACTA
>JASDQU010102982.1:182284-215831 GCA_032191745.1 Picea mariana
AGTACCATCAATCAAAAGAATAGCTCAATGATTCGAATTATAGTATATGGCACATAGAACAACGAAATAAGAGAATGGGTAAATGGCATGAATAATTTCTTTGGATGAGTTAGTAGCCCAAGTAGGAATTTGATCTTTCCTATCTCTGTATCTTTTGTGAGTTGCCTATTTAAGCGTATATGGACTATCAATGGTTAATACAGGGTCAATTACATAATCCAAAATGTCATTTACTTTTTCAATTTTAATAGGAGGCAAAGGAGGCTTAGTAGGTTGTAGGTTTTTTTCCTCAACCCATTTTATTAAGTTGGAAACAAATTGAGGTATAATCCACAGATTGAAGTAGTTGAAAATAAGACTTACCAACTACTAATAAATGTTTCTAAGATGGTGAAATCTTTGTATATAACTAGTATTCAAATGGAACTTAACCTTCAGTGTTTCTTTGAACCAAGAACAACATCATTGTGAATAATACACTTTACTTTGGGTGTAAAATTATTTGAGAAATGATCCTCAAAGATAGAACCTTGTACACCCTACGATAATAATTGTAGTGGCATTGTACTAATGTAAGGATTCCACTAGTACAATATGAATACAATATCCTTACATGTCTTTCCCTATCACTAGTAAAGGTTTTGGGCACACCCTACAGTCATACAAATTCTTTGAAAAATAATTCCATTGTCTTGTTGGCATCTTTAGTATTTTTAGAGGGAATTAAATGGACCACTTTTGGAAGTTTATACTATGAACCATTACCCTTACATGTCCAAGGAAATCCCAAAACAAAACCCACAGTGATGTCAACCTAGGTCCCAAGGTCTCTCTAGTATTGGCATCAACATACATAGTTTGGTATTTCACAAACTTGGATTGGAAAACAAGAAAGTTTGACAAGAATAAACATACTTGTCCACATATTTATGCATTTGCATCCAAAATAACCTCTACTCTACCATATAATCAAGATCTTATCTCATCCACCCAGATCACCAACATGCAATCTGAAACTTAATTCTCCCACAAAGAACCTAGAAGGATGCACAATTGCTTGCCATGAAAAAGAAAATCATCCAACATCAAATAATCCTTGAAGAGATTTCCATCCACACCCATAGGATTATGCACATATTTAAAGTGTTTTAAAAAAAAATCATTATCATCAGATGAATCCTTTAAGGCTTCAAAACCAACTGATTTATTTGTCATAGTCACAAGCAAGTGATGCCTCCTACCAAATGCATCAACTACCAGATTTGACTTTACTCTCTTATGCTGAACTAGAAAAATGTAATTTTGTAAAAACATCCATCTTGCATGCTTGTGATACAAAGTAGCTTGAGAATTTATATACTTAAGATATTTATGATCAATAAATGATATAAAATCCTTATGCAAAAGATAATGTCTCCAATATTTTATACTTACATAATTGCATGAAGTTCCTAGTATATTTTTTTGAAAACGATTACTCTATTAGTGAGTGATTCTTCTAGCCTTTCATGATACATAGCCAACCTACTCCCTGTAGTAAATACATGATCATATGTATTCTTGGTTTTTTGTTGTTATGGGGATGGCTTGTGTAGCTTTATGTTGTGAATTTTGATGTATTTTTGGGCAATAATCACGATTCACTTATGTTGAAGTCACTGAGGTATTGACAAAATGATTAAAGAGGTTATGATGTAATCCATAGGATTTTGTTCAATTTCACTTTTGGATCTAACTCTACAACATTTTACCTGATTATGTAATGTGAACAAAAATTGAACTAATAGTAGATGGCACCCTAATCTACATTAAAATTGAAGACTAGAGAAAATCTTGAAATCATTAGTGAAAATCATTCTAGAAAATCCAACAGAATGAAAATTGAACTTTATTTATTCTCCCTCATCTCTATATATATTGGTTGGTTTGTCTTATTCTCATTGTTCCTTGGGAAGTATCAAATGAAACATGTAGGAAATGCAAGTGCAATGTATTCAAGTTGTTGCATATAAAAACTCAGAGATTGCAGAAAGATAGATAAGTTTAAGCAAAGTATTAGAGAGAGAAGTAAAAAGGTCTTTCTAACATGCAAGTGATTGCATTCAACAATTGATGACTTGATTGTAATTGTGCAGAGATTTGACGAGACTAGGCAAGCTGCAATATTGTGTCAAATGAACATGTAAATAAGATATAATAGAGTTCAAATGAAACCATGCAATTTCAAGACATGGACCAAATAATGCCATGACAACAACTTGATTTCACTTTTGGAAATGCATCAAAATAGGTATATGTGTCATGATTTTAGGCTAAACAAGAAATCACTCCATGCCTCATACAGTGATAAGATGATCCAAACCAAATTAGAGATATCATATTGTGGATAATTCAAAGAGTCGCATGAACAGACAAGGAGCCACATAAATTTAAGGCATGGGTTGCATTTATTTGAGAAAATAACATGCATGATTGTACAATAACTCCATAGGTTAATCATGAATACAATCCCAACTAAAACACATAAACATGACCATCTCAAAATAGTTATGCAATGAGCGAACCCAAGCACAAACAATATTCACAAAAACTAGTCGAGTTAAGGGTTTGACATTAATAATTTCCATTTGAAAATAAAGTTTAAAACTACATAAATGACATAAAAATAATGTGAGCATCAATATAGCCAGGAATCGACAAGTATAAATAATAATAAACATGGTTTCCTAGGTTAGATCACATGCACAAACTACCCAAAATATTGTTTTCCAAGTAGTAAGAGATAGGGCCAATGCCAAATAGATAGTGTCCAAAAATAAATATAACAATGAACATAAAACATGGCCAAGATGTCATGAGAATGATATCCCAACCATATTCATAATAGTAGAAAGTATTTGAGGTAGGGTAATTAACACATGTAGATATAACTAGACATTTACAAGAGATGAGCATTCAATAGGTAGAATGAAACTTTGAACCAAGCCATAGTTAAACAACCCATGGGTCAATTCGTAAACTTCAAGTAATTCCTAGAGGAAACCATAGTACGCTAGGACCTGAGCTAGGTGTAAAAATAAGTAATTCCCAAGATGGGGCTTTAGAATTGCCCATATAAGGAGCTCAAAATCACAACAAGGTGTGTCTAGAATTCTTGGTTGCCAAAGCATAAGCAACCAAGAATTGTCCAATTCAAATGCAATATCGATATGGGTTCCTACCTTAAACACATATACAAACAAGATATAGACCAAATGTGCCTCAAACTCCCGACTCCAACAACCCATAGAATCCAAACAAACTCAATGAGGAGTAACAAGACCATACTCGAGACTTATTATTAATTGTGGCCTGCTTTTGTGCAGAGTCATTGCTTTTTGTTGAACCAACTTGATATGTCACTTGGTCTCTCTACATCACAAATACGAGTCGATCAATCTACCCCTTATAATATGAGTTGATCAATATTCCATTTAAGAAGAATGCATATTTGTTGTTTTCCTTTTGTCATCCTTGAATCCTACACAATTATCATTACTA
Source organism: Picea mariana (assembly GCA_032191745.1). Classification (NCBI taxonomy): domain Eukaryota; kingdom Viridiplantae; phylum Streptophyta; class Pinopsida; order Pinales; family Pinaceae; genus Picea; species Picea mariana. Next base: position 185,825 of record JASDQU010102982.1, read on the forward strand.
GAATTGAAAGGGGCATTCTTCTTAACTACTCGCTCATTTGATGGACTACAGGTACAACCAAACAGGTATTTGTCATATCTGTCTTCGTTGAGTGAGGAAAGTTCAGGTAGATGGAGAGCAAAGAGCAACTAGAGGTGAGAAGATCAGAAGAAAATTCCATAGACGCATGGAATTTTTTCTTGCTGAAGGGATCTCCTACTGAAAACCCTATTTTTTTTTTTTAATAGCAACCCTGTCTAATGTGCTCAAAGGATATCAAGTTGTAGCATGTTGATTTCTATTTTATACACTGAATTTGAGCTATAATTGGCATTTGGCTTTTGTAAACGATTTTGTGATTTAATTTTGTGTTGATAAAAATCAATGATTGTTACAATGGTTTATTCTCAAGATTGTTTTGATTTGCCTCAAGGTAAATATATACCTCAGAGTTGGTAGCTATCGCAATTTTTGTGTTTGTAGCTAGAGTATGGTTATGGCCCTTACTTTTTATTTATCTTTTAATTCCTCTTATGTTTTTCATTGGCGGTCTCATCCAAGAGTTTTAATATCGAATCACAAAAAAGTGGATTTGGGATCAAAAGGCTATCAAGTTGCAGTGCGTCTATTTCTTTTTTATACTAAACATTGTTTTGATTCTCCTAGGGCTAAATATGTAAATCGGACAAAATCTGAACTGGCCTCCATTGCAATTTTTTGTACAATTTCTGGGATGTGATATTGTTCCCCATACCCATAAGGATCGATATGCATTTTTTTAAATACTTATAAGTTGTTTAATTAGCTATTGAAGGTTAGACAATATTTAGCTATTAAAGTTGTTTAGTGATAATTGAAGTAATTTGGTCATTGTTGTATGAAGGTTTTGAAGCACTTTAAGCCTGAGTGTCCATGGATGAGACCTATACAAGACAAGTGAATTCTACAAAAAATCTCCTCTTCTAATTTCTCAGGCGTAAAATCAGAGTGTCCATGGCTGAGACCTATACAAGACAAGGGAATTCTCCAACCAAAACCAATTGATTTTTAGCCTGAGAAGTTCGAAGAGGATCTTTCTGAAGAATGTTGCTTGGTATAACATATTGTTCTTGGCAAAAGTTGAATGGTAAGGCATTGACAAGAATGGTAAGGCATTGACGAGAGTTTGTAGAGTTTAGAGTGATAAAATCTAGTTTTATTTTTATTACATTTGTAAGGCATTGACAAGAAGGGTTTTGGCTCTGAAAGCTACACTATGAAAAAAAGAAGAAGTTCCAATATATTTCTATGATTTGAGAGTTGAATTTTTATAGGATTTGCATTGGAAGGTTCAGAAAATGAGACTAGTCAACAAAAACTTCATTGATGATTACTTGTTCCTAGACATGAAGCCTATCTTGATTACATTCCATTTGAGTCTAGTGACATTGCCATAGTTTGGAAGCCTATGTTCGAACCTCTCTGTAAATATAATTTTGTGGTGTTGCATGACCTATTGGTCTTTGGAATTACATATGGATTGAATGGGAATACCCTATACATGTGTAGGATGTACACATTTTAACAAGGTTGTCTATGGAGGGGGAATATGTCTCCCATGCATGTCAAGTTATGAGGAAGCATGTTCACAATAAGGATGAACCTAGCCTATATCACAAGTATGGTACATATAGGGGAGGTTGGGGTGCCATCATCTCATTGATTATTAACCCTGAGTGCCATTTTTCTTGCTAGTTGATTGCAATCCATCTCATGTGTAAATACACCAAGGAATAATTCAACCTGGATGCCCAATTTGTCACTAAATTACTGGTGTATGGAACTAAATTGAAATGGTTTAAGTTATTAATAGATGAATTCCTTCAGGCATGTGCTAATCCCCACACGTAATCCACCTAATTCATCTTTGGCTATCCATTGGTTGCTTTTGGGATGTGGAAATGGAATCCCCTGTAGGGAAGATAACTTCATCCCATGCCCAATCAACAAATTCTTTCATTGCAATTTGATGCTTGGAAGAGTTGGAAGGACACTAAAAAATTTTCATTCAATGAGGCCACTTTCAAAAAATGGTATGACTAGATGATTAGAGTTACTAAACCCATTTTGTGAATCCCATAGGTTCTACAAGTGAATAAATTTTGGTTTGGTATGAACATGGAAAATAAATTTATGCGGCCATCAGGGACTAATGTTGATAAATTCCATGCCATTTCTTTTCCCTATTACTTGATAGAATCATCTTTTGTTAAACTCCATGCCATTTCTTTGCCCCATTTCCAATTGCAACAACCAATCCATCTCATCCTTTTCTGAAGCTTGAGAAAACCGATGATTTTCTATGTGATCTTGTAGAATTTGGCAACCAAAATGGGCTAGTTAGTGTTGAAGAAACCTTCTGTTCCTTTTATGAACTTGAGAAAAATAATGCCTCGCCTCTTTTCAACATTTTTTTTTTTAAATATTCAAGTTCGTCGGTCTTCCGACTACTACAGGTTGGACTTCCGATGGAAAATGCTCCCAACAAAGCATCAGAACTAGAGCACGCTCATTGGTTGCATCGGCAGGATAGTGTCGGAATATTCGTTGGTAGACCGACGGGCATCATCAGTAGTTTTTCGGTTGTCCTTTGAAATTAAATTCTTAAAGTCTATCGGTCGTTAGACGTTAGGGGAGTCAGAATACCGACGATAGTCCAACGTCGAAAAAACCATGGGAGATTTTCCGATGCCTGTTGAGCCCTCACAAGCAGCAGTTGAGCAACGTCAAACGTCGGGGGTATGACAATAGGGCATCGAATTTTTTTTTCCATTTATAGTAGTGCACATACTTGCAACAATTCCACCTCAACATTAGGTATAAAATAGGAAGCACCAATCGCATCGCTAATTGCCGCAACAGACCGCCAGTCGCATCACTCACCATGGTGCTAGAATCTTGTGTCCATGAGAGATCTGGATGGCCCCAACTCTATGAGACATACCTTGACTTCACCACCACCTACCAAATGTTGGGTGCAAATGCAGTTGTCGATAATTTCCATCTTCAGGATGGGTTGTTGTGTCGTCTGGGCCATATCTGTGTTCCATCAAGTGAGCAAGTGAAGATGATCTGGGAAACCCATTATAGTTAGGTGGTAGGACAATTTGGCATCGAAAATATAGTGGCGATGCTACAGAAACATTTCTATTGACTGAAACTTCGGCAGGAGGTCAACAAGTATATCAGGTCCTACACTGCCTACGCTATTGCCAAACCAACCACTAAGAAATAGGGCCTGTACACCCCTCTTCCTACTCCTAATAGGCCATGGGAATCCATCTCAATGGACTACATGTCAGGCCTCCCATCCACCAAGTGGGGAAATGCCTATGTTTTTGTGGTTGTTGATCGATTTTCTAAGATGGAGATTCTAGTTTCCTACAAGAAGAGCATCACAGCAGAGGCCACTGCCAAGCTCTTCTTTGAACAAGTCTGGGTACATTTTGGAATCCCACAAACCATTGTCTCATATAAGGATAGTCAATTTCTCATCACATTTTGGTCAAGCCTCTGGTCACTGCTAGACACCAAGCTCACGAAATCCATGGCCTTCCACCCCAACACAGATGCCAAACCGAGGTTGTAAATAGACTGATTGTGCATATCCTTCGCATGTATAATTAAAAGTACCCTCGCACATGGGATGAGAGCCTTCCCTATGTCCATCATAGCTACAACTGATCCCTTTATAGCTCAACCGACCATAGCCCATTTTAGGTGGGGTTGGGATTCCAACCATTGGGTCGGTGGGGTTGGGATTCCAACTATTGGGTCCCATAGATCTTGCACTTCCCCTTGTGGTCACCTCAACCGACTCATCTCCTACTCCAACTGAAGCTGAGAAAGACACCTGGTTCATTGAGTGGATCTAGGACATCTTCCAACAGGTTCAAGATATCCTATAGAAGTCTAATGACAAGTACAAACAATGCCATGATCAACATCGGGTGCCACATAAGTTTCAGGTGGGTGACAAATTTTGGTTGCACTTGTAGAAAGAATTCCTTACAAGAACCCATCAGAAGCTTCGCCCACTCTGTTATGGGCCATACACTATCACCAAGGTCATGGGGGAAAATTATTTTGAGCTCAACATTCCTCCCTTCCTTGGCCTGCACCCAGTTTTCAACGTGGATCTCCTTCGCCCTTATTTCCCACCATTATTGGACACCTCAGAAGTAGCAGAACAACTGACACCAACAGAGCTCAAAATTGACTGCATACAACAGGAATCCAATGATCAGATTGTGGACACATAGATCAAGGTCTCTTGACAACAAAGGATCCAGCTTTACCGAGTTGTTAAAGCAGGGCAGCTCTTGCACCAAGGCAAGTGGCTCACTCAGGGCCAAATTGAGAAGAAATTTCCTCATCTGATGGGGGACCTCAACGCAATGGAGAAAATTTCTTCGTAAGGATGGAGGATTGATCCAGATGGATATTTGTGGCCACCCACCTTTTCCAAATGGCTCAAAACAGTTTTCTGACAATTTTGGCAATTTACTATTTTTAGAAGTTTTAACTTCTGGGGCCATTTTGAGGGCCTAAATGAAGGTTTTTATNGTTACGACCCCGGCAAGTTGATGTACTAACTTACCCAAATGGGGCCCACATGACTTTTGGCGCTTCATCTCCTAGGGTTTGGTTTTTGTATGTCTAGGGTTTTTGTAATTCTAGTTTATTGTAAAAAGGCCTTCAAAGCCTCATTGTAATCTTCTTCCGGTGAATGCGTGCAACCATCACATCTCTTCTCAGAGATAAGCCGCCACCATTCCAACAAGCTTGTTTTTGCTGCATTTTACAGTTTTAGCTTATTTCATTATTGAATAGAAAACCATTTTTACTGTATCTCTGTTATTTTGTGTTAAGCACCTATTAATAATATGTATTCATTTCATTCTACTCATAAAGTCTGGATCAGTACCAACCCCATACAACACTGTGTAGCAACAATATAATACTTTGCAACAACCATATAATACCCCGCAGCCACAATACAACACAACACAACCTCAGTACAATATCACACGGTGCAATCAGGAACCTCAGTATAATGTGTGGTGAGGATATTGAGCTCGATACAAAGGTGGAGGATGAGCAAGGGGAGGCTTTGGTAGAGGTAGAGGACCAGTGGTATGTCACAATTTTCAACAACTAGGACACTATGCAAGAGAATGTCCACTTCCACCAGCAACTTGTATGTATTGTCGCACATCAGATCATGACATGGAAGAATGTCCTACCTTATTAGGGAAAATCCAGGAAAAAAGGAATAAAAAAAACCAGAATGTTCAATGGATTTTAGCCGAAGCAAGGGATGAAGGGAGAAACATCAACAAAGTTACGTGTGGAAGAGATAAAACAGGAAACGAAGAAGTCCGACAAGAAGCAGTACAACACCAGTGGGTGAAGAAGAATATTGAACCAAGGAAACATTTCGATGCGCAGAGAGAGAAGGAAACATTTAAGAATTCCAGACAAGAATTTCTGAAGACAAAAAATGTGTCGACCTCAACTGCACAGTAGACTAAGGAAGTACCAGAGTACGATATTCCTCCATCGTTGGATCATACCAAATAAGTGCATCCCCTGGGATAGTAAGTACAATCAAAGGATTTTTGCAATCATTTGTAAAACTATTGAAAGATCCATCCTCTGTCAAAATATTGCAAAATATGTTAGAAAGATGTAGCATAGGGATAGACAAAAAACTAGAACAGAAAATAGTCAATCACCTACATACAAGAAGAAGAACAAGTAGGGAGTTCAGGCTTAACACCAACATCAGAGATTTCAACATGGGAGATATCATACTGGATCTAGGATCTGAAGTCAATGTATTACCTAAGAATACATGGCAATGTATTGGAGAGCCCACATTAGGATATTCACCCGTTTAGCTGAAACTAGCAAACCAACACAAAGTTCTACCAATAGGAAGACTAAAAGGAGTGAAAGTAGACTTGGATGGAGTGCGCACTAAAGAAAACTTCGAAGTGATTGAAATAGTGGATGACACAACACCATATCCAACATTGCTCGGCTAGGATTGAGTGTTTCATAACCAGGCCATAATCAATTTAAAGACATGAAAAATGACATTTGAGACAGGAGAATATAGGGTCAATGCACAATTAGACCCATCAGAAGGGGAAAGGTTTTTAGAACCTACTTTCTTGGACTTGGAGGAAATCAACCAGTTGCACAAAAAAACTGCACAAAATGAGGATTACGTAAACCCAATTGCATATGGGATACTTAGTTGGCAAAGCATTACTTCATGTGCTTCAGACTCAAATGTAGGTTTAGAGAACTAGAAATAGAGGCTACATGAAGTTTGCCAAAGAAGATGTGCAAGAATAGACCACACAGTAAGATAGGTAGGTACAGAGATAAGGGAACCACCCAGTTTTCATGGGGTAAATGATCTAGAAGAATTATTGACACATTATGAAGATGAAGAGTTAGAAAATCAAAGACTCTTAGCATTACTACAACATAACTTTACAGTCACTTTCTCATTCGAGCATGAGAACCCCAACATAGATGCATCACTTAATAAAATAAGAGGGATGATATTCATTAAGGAACTAGAAGTAGAACTCATAACAGAAGAACAACAGTGGAATAGACAGATAGTGAAAGTAATGTTGTCAGACTACAATGTGTAGGAAATAAGTACCAAAGGAAGACGACCCGTGCGATATTTAGATCGAGGAAGTGGAAGGCGAAAGAGAAGTGTAAGGTCCACCTCTAGAATCAGAATTAATTGTTGCACCGATCAAAGTAAATAAAGTCAACATTGGGACAGTTGAGAATCCCAAAATGGCCAGCATTAGAGACTATTGGGATGAGAAGACAGTAGAAAGCATAACAAAGTTACTGCATGAGTACAACGACCTATTCCCCACAACATTTATAGAAATGAAGGGAATAGCAAGAGAGCTAGGTGAAATGAAGATACCACTTAGAGCTTAGACAAGACCGATCATACAATGACCATACAAACTAAACTCGATATATAAGCAAAAATTCAAAGCTGAGATCAATAGGATGCTCGAAGCCGGCACCATAGAACCTATGGAAGAATCAGAATGGATATGCCCAATGGTAGTTCAAGAGAAGAAAAAAGGCAGGATAAGAATATGCATTGAATTGAGGAAGTTGAGTGATGCATGCCTACATGACCCGTTCCCTACACCCTTCACAGATGAAGTGTTGGAGAACATAGGAGGACAGGAATTGTACTCATTCACCTATGGATTTTCAGGATATCATCATATCAATATAGCACCAGAAGATAGATACAAAACCACTTTTTTTATGGAATGGGGATCCTACCAGTACACAATCATGCTATTTGGACTTAAGAATGCACCAACAATATTTTCCAGAGTAGTCATAGCTGCATTTAAGGAATTTATCCACTAGTTTCTAGATGTATACTTGGACGATTGGACAGTCTATAACCTATTGAAAGACCATGTAGATGTCTTGCATATAATGTTAGAAAGATGCAGGCAGTGCCATATATCATTAAACATCAAAAAGTGCATCTTTAGAACATTGTTTGGGATACTATTGGGCCATATAGTATGAAAGCAAGGTTTACTAGTAGATCCTACCAAAATTGCAGTTATCGTTAACCTACCACCACCAAAAATAGTTCTCCAACTAAGAGAAACATTGGGACACACATGATACTACAAAAAAATTATCAAAGGGTACACACATATTGTCGCGCTAATGGAGAAAATGTTAAGGAAAGATACAAAGTTTCAGTGGAATAAGGATTGCCAACATGATCTGGATATGCTGAAAGAAAAAATGGTCATTGCACTGATACTAGTATTTCCATATTGGGAGAAGACATTCCACGTACATGTATATACATCAACCATTGCACTTGGAACTATTTTGGCGTAGCCAAGAGTAGGAGATGTGGATCATATGATAGCATTTGCTAGTAGAAAACTGTCAGAATCATAATAGAGCTATAACACTACAGATAGGGAAGGCCTAGCTATGGTCTATGCGCTTCAGAAGTTCATACATTACTTACTAGGGAAACATTTTAAGATGTTCACGGATCACTCAGCTCTTATGTACCTAGTAAAAAAGATAGTGTACCTGGGGCGGAGAATATGTTGATGGTTACAACTATTTCAAGAATTTGATTTTGAAGTAATAGTCAAGCAAGAGAAGCTAAACGCAGGACCTGGCGACCTATCAAGGGTCACGAACGGACAGGAACCTACAAATTTAGAGGACTTCTTTCCATATGCACAGTTATTTTCAATTCATATCACCGATGAATACTTTGCAAACATCATCCAGTACTTGAGTATTGGGACTACAACACAGGAATATAACACCGTGCAAAAGAAAAAAGTGGTAGTCCAAGCTATAGATTATCAGCTGATTGCATGACACTTATACAAAATGGGTGTAGATAGCATCTTGTGAAGATATGTGCTAGAAAATGAAAGACCAAGGATGTTAGCAGATGCCCATGAGGGAATAACATGAGGACATTAAACAGGAAAATCTACCATGTAGAAGGTATTGTGTGCAGGACTATGGTGGCCGAACATTCAAGAGACTCGAAAGAGTACTGCCAGAGATGCGATGTATGTAAGAGAGTTGGTAAACCTAATAGAAGGGACGAGATGCCATTATGACCACATGTAAGTTTGTAGGTATTCAACAAATGGGAAATAGATTTTGTGGGACCAATTAAACCACCCGCCAAGAGGACAGGAGAAAGATGCATTATCATTGCGACAAAATAGCTGACAAGATGGGCAGAATCAACAACAGTCAAAGATTGCAACACATAAACAACAACACACTTCCTATTTGAACATGTGATCACTAGATTTGGTTTCCCAAGAATTTTAATGAGCAACCAAGGCCCTCACTTCATTAACAGTACTATCAAGGCTATGAATAAGGAATTTGTATTTCATCATCAAAAGAGTATACCATATCATCCACAAGCAAACGGAATTATAGAATCCTTTAACAAAATTCTTGAAAATGAACTGACAAAGATCTATAATGTGAATAGGGATGATTGGAACCTAAAAATACCAACATTATTGTGGGCATACAGGACCACATGAAATAATTTGACAGGACACATGCCATTCATACTGGTATATGGACAAGAAGTAATGGTACCATTGGAAATACTGGTACCTAGTCTGCGCGTAGCAGCAATTACAAACATGACAGAACGAGGTGCAATACAAGACAGGCTATATCAATTGATGATCATGGAGGAAGAGAGGATCCTAGCAGGGTTCCACCAAGAAGTTCATAAATCAAGGGACAAAGATTGGCATGACAGACATATCAAGAGGAAAAATTTCAAGGCATGAGACTTAGTGTTGATGTATGACAGTAAATCCATTCATCATCCAGGAAAACTCAGAATGCACTGGCTAGGAACATATGAAGTAAAAACTATCACAGATGGGGGAGATGTACAGTTGAAGTTATTAGGAGGCACATAACTCATAGGAATTATCAATGGGATTCAAATGAAGATATATAAGGAAAGTAGGCCACCCACAACTTGAAAGTCACTGAGCAAGTTTTGGAAAAAAAAATCATGATATAAAACGATACGAACAGAAGCATAGTGCATCGAAAGGAGAAGGAGCACGCACACTCGAAAATATGAGCCTGATGGAGACAAGGACAATGGTCAGTTCAAGGAAAAAACAAGAGGGAAAGGTGTCTATGGAAAAATAAGTGCCAAGTGATGAAGGTTAGTGGAATTGAATGCCGAAAATGATCGACAGAATGCCACATTAATTGCACCAACTAACGACGACAAGGAAAATCAATGGAAAGTAAGAAGGAACTGGAGGTTCATTGAATCCATAATCATGGTAACATCTTCAAAAATCTTCACACGACGCCAATACAAAGCAGGGACGCAGGAGCGAAAAGGTTATTGTGAAATTAGAGAGGGCACAGAGCGATAGAGCATACACAGTAGAGAGTGAAGGTTGTAGAGGCTATTGAGCTCAATGAATGACAAGTTTTAAGCACCATGGCACCACCCAAACAAGGAGAACCGAGCCAGACAGCCAAACAACCCCGAGTTTGGACCAGAGAAAAAATGCAATCGTAGGGAAGCAAACAACAACCATATCAACCGCCAGAAGTTGTCAATGTGGATGAAATCCCATCACTGGATACAACAATGGAAATCCCCACATGCATCAAGGAAGAAACCTAGCAGACAATACCTACGGGCATGGACATTGATAGGCCATAAGAGGGGAAAGGCTGACAGAATGAGGACATAGACAACCAAGTGCAACTAGAAAACCCTATAGAAGCCCCGAGAGTCAATGGGATGACTCCAAATCAGGAAGAAAGGACCGGGCCAGAGGAATCACAGACAACCATGTTGGAAAATCCACAGGAGGGAGTAGTGGAAGATGTCACTGGCTGACCAAAATAGTATGTCGAAGAATGAATAATGGAGGTTAGAACCTCAAGTCAACCACCACCACGGAAGGACAAGTAGATGGTACCTAGGTCACTGTGAAGACAACCTATCGTTGCAATTGTTTTGTCGTGCATACCGGAAGGGGTGCATGCACCAACAAATTTGTTAGGTTATGTAGAGAAATTGAGGTACTCATACCATGATGTAATGGACATGGACAAGTTCCTGGAGTTTTCTTAGCAATTCTACTTACAGACTGTGGGTATAGTACCCTTTAGGGAACCAATCCATCAACCAGTCCAATGGGTAGAAGGACTGGCCAAAACTGGGATTCTAGGCCTGTTGGACCTACCACACTTTGGGAGAGGCCAGTATGAAAACATTTGTGTCAAGCAATTGATGGCAGTCACTCATGGCATATATTTTTGGCTGGAACAACTTGTCTCAATAGACATAGAGATCATCGCACACATCACAGGGATTCCATCAGGAAATGACACAAGGAGGAAGTCTCAACCAGGGTTGTCACAGTTGGAGCATAGTGTGTCAAGGGCACCAAAGTCAACTAAGCCCCTTATTTGTTGAATCTGCTCCTAGACAACTACAAGGATATGTAGGGTCTGGGGAGAAATTTCATTATTCATGGATACTCATCCTGATATACATTATGGGATGGAAGGAGCCGAAGTATGCATTCTTCGCCACTAGACTCAAACCCTACCATGAAGCACGATACTTATCAATTAGATCCACTTCGGATGCCAAGAATAGAAGAGTGAATGCATCTATATTTGAAGGATATCTCCAAGACCTACATGACACCATCGCCAACACTTGGAGGATAACATTGGAAGTTGTTTCACACTATCAGGGAATATTCAACTTCAAAGCCACTAGACATTTGATGTGGATCCAGGCCTAGAAGAACCTCGAAAAGCAATGGCTACAACTATGCTACTGCATCACAGAGGGGGACATGCAAATGGCCATTAAGGATTGGGAAGACGAATGAGGATTCCTATCCTCACTCGATAAATGCCCACAGAAATAGAGGAGGAGGAGGTTAGACAGGAACATACATATGTTGAGGAGGTAGGGCAGGAACAAACACAATTCCAGGAACTAACAATTCCTAAAGAACCAAGGATAGGTCAGAACAAGCCACAACAAAAGAAAGGGGGGATATCCAAGACAAGATTCTAGATGGGGAAGAAGAACATCACACAAATGCCCCAAGTACAATAGAAACATGTTGAGGGATCAGAGGGGACTACATCAAGTCCTAATCCACAAGACCCAGGCTAGAGTAAGCGGCCAACCACCCAGACGGGGGGTGCATGTAAGAAGACGAAGGCACATAGAATGCCTCCAGAATACATGATAACAGAGGATGATGAAGAAATGGTGGCCCAAGTGGTCAAGGATTGAACATTCAAGGATTTTGAGAATGTTGCATGCTAAAGGGACAGAATTGAAGAAGAGCTGGCATACATGCGACAACTCCTCAGGAATATCGGGGAAGTGCAGGAAGCCAACAACAGTGTAGAAACATGGATGTCATCATCACAGATAGGAGGATAACCTTGAGAAAGTGAGTAGGATACAGTCCAGACAATAGCACAACCGAGTTCAACGTTTCACATCACACCCAACATGTTATGCATGGATGAAATTGTGGGGAAGACACTCCTAAGGGACTTGGCTCAACTATAGTTGGTATTACCATGGATACCAACCAAGGCCTTGTATAAACTACAAGTCGGCGTTACACAAGAGATATAGTCTCATGCACACACAAATACAACCGAACTACAGCAGGTAAAGGATAATCAGAAAGAGATAGAATTGGTATTCGAGCAAGCCAAGCTCAAGACCAAAGAGGAGAGGGAAGGCATGAAGGGACTAGAGTAGAAAGTGGTCATAACCTACGAGAAGATTCCAAAGAATGAGCAGACGACCAAACTCACGGTGACAAAGAAGATTGATCATATTGTGTAGACAATCGATCAATACCAACAGGAGATTGAGAATCTCTGGGAGCAACTCACACCTACCACTCCACCAGAGGTGAGGAAGCAAAGGAAACAAGAGGCAACAATGTAGATACAAGAGACATAACAACAATTCTGCATGGAAGACGACTTGTTCGAGAAAGAAGCGCAGCTCTGGATGAAGTTGGAAGCGGATCATCAGGTCCAACAGTGGGACCGGGAAGGAGAAAGGATAAGTGCAACTATCCAGGACCTCAAGCAGAGGAAAAATACAATTCCAATCGTAGCGTGTCAAAGGGGTGCAAGACATGAAGAAACTGTAGGCATAACTGATAACTATGCAGACGCATAAAAAGTAGTGCCATGCTCAAATGGAACTGCTCCAGGAGCGAGCAATAGAGGTCATCGCACAGGAAGAAAAAGAAAAAACATATATGGCACAGACCCAGGCATAATGTGCAATGATGGCCAATGACGATATTGCAATGCAGGTATTGGATGCAATCAAGGAGAGGACCACACAGAACCAAACGCAAGAAATAAAGTGTATGGAGAAGTTCCAAGTGATCACTAGGGAGATCGACAAAGCACACAGGTGTTAGACAACTCAGGATGAGCCACATGTCAGTGTTGGGGGCTTGTTGGAAGAAATCCAAAGAGGAAATAAAGGTTATTTTTGGAAGAAAGGCATGCACGAGAAAAACAACAGCTGGAAGGAAGAGCAGCACACGCGCATGCATGGAAGTCCTAATGATGTTAGGGTTAGGGTTTTTGTAATACATCGTAATAGTTTATGAGCTAGAAACGTACATATAGAGATGCTTAGGGATTCTTTAGAGAGATTCGACGGAGCGGAGACAGAGAGACCTTTTAGGGAGTTTTGGAGAAACACTACTGTAATTCAATACCTTTTTGTAAGTTGTTAAGTTGTATAGGGGTTAGGATGGTAGATCTTGAGGGTTAGATCGCAGGTTGAGGATCTTGGTGCAATCTAGTCTGCCTCGTAATAGATCTTGACCTGACTGAGGATGAGTTGTAAAGCATGTGACGCTATAGTTTTGGAACTACCATAATAGAAGAGCTTAAGAGCCAGATCTTCGTGACGTAGTCCAGGAGGGAGTGAACCACAGTAAAACCTATGTTATGTGATTGAATGCTTGTGTCTCTTTTACTGTTTATGAGTAGATGTTAGCATGATGAATGAATGAGATAATAAGTTGATTATATTACATGTATAATCGAGAATGACAATATATTTCTTTAATAAGTTAAATATAACTCTTAGTGCACACTTCTATGATCTATACTCAATCCTGGACTACAAACACTTGAGTATTGTAGTCACCCATTAAGACTATCTCGGGTGAGACTGCATAGTGCACTCTGTGCGCTGCGTTACCTTTTGGTTTACCAGGAGGACCGATAGTTTTAGAGGATTTATTGGAACCCCAATAGAATTGAACCTGGGTCAAGCATGTTTAAGGTATAAATGAAGAGATATCTAAACCAACGCTCCTTGACTTACTGGACTTTGCTTCCTTATCCATCTTCTCCTCTATTCTATCCGGAATTTCCAATAGCTTGATGTTGAATCCATAATGTTTCTCCTTATCCATACTAATAATATCATTATCATTCATGTATATCTATACATATCTTTGTAGACTCTTTATTGTTTCTACAAAATTTAGGCTTTCCTCCTTGCCTTATCCATGCCCGTTTGATTATGTCCCTGCATTACCCATTCTGACATACATTCCTCCAAATTCACCTTCTTGGCTGCAAATTATCTAAGTATATTCCATGCTTATGATCTCTTTGTTGATTCTACCTTTCTCTAATTGTGCTTTGGAGTATGAAAAATGTGCATGCAACACAATTTGTTATACAAAACACCATTTCTGAAATTCTGGAAAAAGTATGCACGCTTTTTCCCTTTAAGGCACCATAATGTTGTTTCTTATTTCTTGTGAATTATGCTACTCAATTCACATTTCTAGGTGCATAACTATATTCCTCTCTCCAAGACCTTTCCAACACCTATTTTATTTCTCAATTCTAAGATATGGGTCAAAATTTATGGCCCTCTAAAATTTTCAGGCCATTTTTGGACAAATCCACCTCATGCCCTCGTGGTACTACTTGGAACATATGTGACTATTGGTGTGGCACCCACATGGTATCCATGTGATACTGGCTCCCCGAACCTTGGTTCTTTCGCATTCAACCATCCTTGGTATCCTCGATATTTTATATGTTGATATCGACCCACTGACATATCGACCCCCAGTCAAACATATCCACTCAAACCCTGAGTGTGCGATATCTGGTATCTGATAGTCTAGTTGACACTCTGAACACATTGCATATTCTCGACCTGCCACCTATACTTCCATGTGGCACCTGACCGGATCCCAGCTAACGTGTCACCATGATGTGGCTTGACACATGTCATAATATGTGGCTTCTGACATTGGCACTTCCTCTAGCCTCGTACGATTCTATGACACATGTCACGAAGTTCTCTGGACACATCATCACCTGCATATAGTTCATACAATCCTATGATGCCACTAGTCCACTTCTCAATGGATCTCTTACATCATCATGATGTCACCTTTTCATCATCTTCACATGCTCCATCCACTTGCAATCTACAAGGATATAACCTTGTCTCGGAACCATGCCCTATTGGGTAATGGTTATCAAAACTTCTTGAAGATATGGGTTTGTCAACCTTTAGGGGCCTGATCCTCTAATATACGGGGCACTAGATTCCCTCGTAATCTTGATCAACATTTGGGATTGTTTTACCCACAGATTTGAAAACCCACATTTAATGGTTCTTATATTAATGGAAAGGGAATGTGGAACCCCTTTCTTAGAACTATGACCTACCAACTATTGAGACATCGATACATAGAGAAACCTTGCTAGAAATGTTCATGATATTCTAATGCCTGATACTCCTCGCTCATCGAGGATCCATGAATGAGATCCCTTGGTCCCCTAATCAAATGACTAAGTATCAAGGGTGCTAGATCAAGGGCTCTACACTCAACCGAGTCCACTCTCGCCCATGCAAATCAAAAGATGACACACATCACTTATGTGGAAAGTTGGCTTCCATGCTAGTATCTTCATCATTTGAGATCACTCGCTCTCATTCGCAAGAATAGGGTTGGAACCCCACATGGGAAACTTATCCCACCAGTTGTCGGGTTATCAAAACATCACAAGAAGGAACGAGTCTTAAACACCTTTCGGGGGTCTGATGTTCAGGTATACTAGCGTTAACCCCCTCCTAATCTTAATACAATAAATATATGGGTTACTCTCCCATCAGGGCCGACACTTGACTTGTGGAAATATCAAAATCCGCTACATAATGACCTTGTCCATGCTATCCACATACATGGCACCCACGTCATGCATGAAAAATTCCCAATTTTTCCCCAAAATTTAAAATTTTCTCCATGCTCATCATGAAATTCTGCAATTAATTTCACTGTGTCCATTTTTTGGTCTTGGGAAAGTTTATTCGACTATTGCGCACACAATTTGACTCTTCCATGTCAAATTTCCCATGAATTTCACTATATAAATTAGGCCTTTTTCCCAATTTCATCCGATTCTGCCTTGGCTTCCTTGTAACTTATGAAATTCACCCAATTTTAGGCCTGTAATATCCCATGCAGAGGTCAAATTTGGGGATTTTAACCCCTGAATACAATTCTCTAAGAATTACAAGAAAATTCCCAAGCCTGGCCTGGGACATTTGTAGATCGTATTGCAAACCACCCCTGAGTGTAAGTTTTGCAATTCTAGCTTCAACACTCTGACAATGGCCCATACAAATTTAGTGTTGAACCTGGGGTCCTTTGTATCTTTCCCATATAGGTCCATTGTTGTAAAATGAAGCTCTGATACCATAATGTAATTACCCTAGCTCCCATCTAGGCCATGCCATGCAAAATGTCTTCCTCTCTGATACATAATGTGAAGCACCCATTACCAACAACCATGCAATAGTTTTTCATATACCAATAATTAATTAAATGCCCTACATATGCAACAATTATGCATCACTAAAAAACATATGCACAAACATGCATAATTATGTACAATTACAACATTATGATAACATAGATAAACACACAACTATTATAATAACATAGAAGAACATAGAAGACACTTATATTTTCCTGTAAAGCCACCAACTATGTGCGAACCTCAAATGTTCCTCCCATCCATAGATCTCACTGCTCATAAAATATCAGTAGTGGATCACCCCCAAGTTGGGGCTATGAATCCTCTAGGGAAAAGGCTTCCTAAGCCAAACTGAGGTATGGTAACAACAAACAGGCATTGGTGCTAACTCAAACAATAGTTCCCATCTCACAGTCTATCATTCACCACAACCTATCCCAGCCCAAGAAGTGTACTGATCTAGATTTTATGAGTAGAATGAAATGAATACAGATTATTAACAGGTTCTTAACACAAAATAACAAAGATACAATAAAACTAGTTTTCTATTCAATAAAGAAATAAGCTAGAAACCGTAAAATGCAGTGGAAACAAGCTTGCTGGAATGGTGGCGACTTATCTCTGAGAAGAGATGTGATGATTGCACTCATTCATAGTAGATGATTAAAATGAGGCTCTGAAAGAATTTTTACAATAATTAGGAATGTCAAAAACCCTAGACATCCAAAAACTTAACCCTAGGAGATGAAGCACCAAAAGTCATGTGGGCCCAGTTTGGGTAAGTTAGTACATCAACTTCCCGGAGTCGTAACTTTTGCATACGATCTCCATTTTAGGCGTATGATATCCCGTTGGAAAGGTATCATAGAGGAGATTCATTTTAGGTGAAATATCAAAGGAACTTTCATATTGAAAACCTATTTTCCAAGAAAACATCATTTAGGGCCTCAAAAAGGCTCCGAAAGTGAAAACTGGTAAAAATAGTAAATTACCAAAATTGCCAGAAAACTATTTTGAGACAATTGGAAAAGGTGGGTGGCCATATCCATATGAATCAATCGTCACTCCTTAGGAAGAAACGATCTCGATTGCGTTGAGGTCCCCCGTCAGATGAGGAAATTTCTGCTGAATTTGGCCCCGGGTGAGCCACTTGCCTTGGTGCAGGAGTTGCCCTGCTTTGACGACTCGATAATGATTGATCCTTTACTATCGAGTGCCCTTGATATGTGTGTCCACAATATTATCATTGGATTCCCGTTGTATGTAGTCGGGGTTCAACTCTGTTGGTTTCAGTTGTACTTCTACTTCTGAGGTGTCCAATAGTGGTGGAAAATAAGGGCGAAGGAGATCCACGTTGAACACTGGGTGCAGGCCAAGGAAAGGAGGAATGTTGAGCTCAAAATCATTATCCCCCATGGAATTGATGATAGTTTATGAACCATAATGAAGTGGGAAAAGCTTCCGATGGGGTCCTATAAGGCATTCTTTCTGCAAGTGCAACCAAACTTTGTCACCCACCTGAAACATATGTGGCACCGAATGTTGATCATGGCGTTGTTTGCACTTGTCATTGGACTTTTGTAGGATATCCTGAACCTGTTGGTAGATTTGTTGGATCCACTCAATGAAATGGGTGGCTTTGTCAGCTTCAGTTGGAGTAGGATATGATTCAATCGAGGTGACTGCAAGGGGAAGTGAAACATTTATGGGACCCAATGGTTGGAATCCCAACACCATCTGAAAGGGGCTTTGGCCGATTGAGCTATGCAGGGCTCGGTTGTATCTATGTTAGACATAGGGAAGGCTCTCATTCCATGTGTGGGGGTGCTTTGAATTATACATGCGAAGGATATTCACAATCATTCGATTTACAACCTCGGTTTGGCCATCTGTCTAGGCGTGGAAGGTTATGTATTTGGTGAGTTTGGTGTTCGGCAATGACCAGAGGCTCGAAAAGAATGTGATAAGAAATCTACTATCCTGATCTGAGATAATGGTTTGTGGGATTCCAAAATGTACCCAGACTCGTTCAGAGAAGATCTTGGGAGTGGCCTCTACTGTGATGCTCTTCTTGCCGGCAACTAGAATCACCATCTTAGAAAAACGATCAAAAACCAAAAAAACACAATCATTTCCTTTCTTGGTGGACAGGAGGATCGATATGTAGTTCATTGAGATGGATTCCCATGGCCTATCAGGAATAGGAAGAGGGGTGTACAGGCCCTGTTTCTTAGTGGTCATTTTGGCAATAGCGCATGAAGTGCAGTACCTGATATACTTGTTGACCTCAGGTTGAAGTTTCGGCCAATAGAAATGTTTATGTAGCATCTCCACTGTCGTTTTGACACCGAAGTGTCCTACCACCCGACTGTAGTGGGATTCCCAGATTAGCTTCGCTCACTCTCTTGATGGAACACAGATATGGCCCAGACGACACAACAAACCATCCTAAATATGAAAATTATCGACAACTGCATTTGCACCCAACATTTGGTAGGTGGTGTCGAAGTTAGTGTCTGTCTCATAGAGTTGGGGCCATCCATAGGTCTCATAGTGTAGTGTACCCTTTCACTATCGAGGTTTCCAAACCTCTCAGTTACCATTCTATACATGAATGTTTACATAATTTGTATAGGAATTATAACCACATGCATTTAACACAATTAAACACACTTAATTCTTAGAGTAAAATATATAAGTTACTGCTACAATTAAACAAGCCATAGCATTCAACAGTAACTTCATTTACACAGTGGAAAAACATGATACATAAACAACACAGTCATGCCAAATGTGATAAAACATAGTTCAGATACTTATCATTGAACAACTGTAGAATTCACCAACCAGGTGCAGGCCTTCCACGAACCTCCCAGCCTTAGACCACACTGTTCATCAGCTCAACAGTGGGTCACCCCTGAGCTGGGACCGAGCTCCACCCCAAGGCAAGGAATCCTAGGCTAAGCTGAGGTTACAGGGAAGATAACACATATACATCCACCAAGAAGAAAGCTCTCCCAGGAATCTCCAATGCTCACTACCCACAAACCCTCATTCCACACATGCATGTTCCACCCCAAGAGAGTGCACCTTTTCTGTCACCTAGACAGTCCTTTGGCTACCAGTCTCCCTTACCTTGGGTTATAGGAATAGACCGGACCGGAAGTCTTCGGGCTCTATGGCAGCTACAGGTTTCCTTCTAGGAGTTCTCTTCTCCCTCTGTGCACTCTCTCACCTGGAGGAGTCGCTCACAGGCCAATAAGCCTCACACAGTCCAGAACTGCGTGGTTACAACAACCCACTGGGAAAACAGACACAGGCTTCCCCAACCGGTTCAACAGTCACAGGATGATCTCATGGTGATGTTTTTTGAACAGGGATCCATGTACAGGCTAGCTCAGCTTTTCCCCAACAACCAAGGATTCTTCCACTCGAGTTCAACATAGGGTTCCGGTTCAGGAAATGCGCTCTCGAGTTTGCCTAGAATAGACATAGACTCACAGCTCGAGACATGGGTGTACACGGTTTCTTCAAAACAACACAGGCTTTATGACTTTCCTTTTTCTGTAACAGGATTACACGTAGTTCTCTTGTAGAATCGCTTACATGGCTCTCGCTTAGGCAGTCGGATCGAATGGGTGCCAACCCCCCTCATGGATTTCTTCATCTGTTTTATTGGCATGCACCAGGGTTGACACTTGTCACCCTAGGAACTGCATGTGTTCCATCTGTACGCCTTCCTCCCACCACTTGGGAAATCATGTGTCCTTCCAAAAGTACTAGGATAAAATAATATGCACATGGATCTTTTTGGAAATAATATTAAAATATTATTTCCCAGGCTTAAGCCCCTAGGCTTAACCCCTAGGCTCATCACTCATCCCCTTTCCCACCTTCCAGCCCCTAGTTCCTTGCCCACTCTATGGACACTCAGTCCCCCATCACTCATTCATCGTGGTCGGTCTGCACCGACGTTGTTTATATTTTATTAATTGATCGGAATACATACACGTACATCAACAAGCTCCTGGCATTCAACACTTAGGCTCCCTAGCCTAACAAAACACATAAGCCTACAACTTATACAACACTTGGGTCACCATCCTATAGAACACATTTACAATTCTTTGCATAAAACATGATCTATGACAGGGCTCGGCCTTGGGGACACTACAATCCCCCTCCCCTTATTTTTTCACCATCCTCAGTGCAACTTACACTGTCTCTGCAAGTCTTTCAAAATTTTCAAAAAGATGTGGGTAATCTACCCGCATAACTTCTTCATGTTCCCATGTCGTGTCCTCAGGACCGTACCAGGTCCACTGGACCTTTACAATCCCTATAGCTCGATTCCAGAGCTGCTTATTTTTCCTGTCCAATATGCGCACAGGATGCGCTTGCAGGACATTTTCTGGTTCCACCTGAATCACAGTCCAATAGATAACATGATTAGCATCAGGTACATATTTCATAAGCAGTGAAACATGAAACACATTATGTACAGCCATAGATGCAGGTAATGCAAGCATGTATGCAACTGGACCAGTCCTTTCCAGGATCTCAAATGGCCCACAAAATCTTGCTGCCAACTTGGTGCAACTTCCCAATTTCAGGGAACTCCTGTTAGTTTTCACTTTCAGGAAAACATGGTCACCCACTTTGAATTCTTTATGGGTTCTGTTACTATTAGCGTAACTTTTCTGCCTATCCTGGGCAGCTTTCAAATTCTATTTGATTTTGATCATTTGATATTCCATCTCTTTGAGTAGTTCAGGTCCAACTACTGTTCTGTCAGCTGGATTATCCCAACTCACTGGAGTGTTGCACTTTCTTCCATAAAGTGATTCGAATGGGCTCATCTTCAAAGATGCATGGTACCCATTATTGTAAGTGAATTCTACCAAATGCAGGTAGTCTTCTCACCTTGATGGTTTATCCATCACATACATTCTCAGCATGTCTTCTATTACTCTGTTTAATCTCTCCGTCTGTCCATCAGACTCCTGATGATATGCTGTACTGAAGTTCAGATTCATTCCAAATCCTTTGAACAGTCCTCTCCAGAAATTTGAAGTGAATTTTGGGTCCCTATCAGACACAATTGTCTTAGGAATTCCATGCAAGCGTGCAACTTCTTTCAAAAAGATATCAACAACATCTGCTACTCTGTGGGTGGTTTTCAGTGGAATAAAATGGGAAGCTTTAGTAAGCTTTTCCACCACCACCATGATTGAATCATGCTGCTTGCTTGTTCTGGGCAATCCTGTGATAAAATCCATTGTTATCACATCCCATTTCCACTCAGGAATAGGTAAAGGCTGAAACAACCCTACTGGGTGTCTGTGCTCACCCTTGACCTTCTAGCATTCCATACATCTGGCGATGTATTCAACAATTTCCTTCTTCATACCTGGCCAAAAATAATGACTTTTGACTACTGCCACAGTCTTTTGATATCCAGGATGACCAACATAAGTCACATTATGCATTTATTTTAGAATTGCAAGCTTCAATTCTCTATCATTAGGTACATACACTCTATTTTTATACAGAAGTAGACCCTCAGTTCCTAAGGTATAACCTTCCTCCGTCTGTGGCCTCTCACACTATTGTAGCTTGCTACAAGTCTTTTGTACTGCAAATCAGTATTTGCAGCTTCAAGAATTCTGTCTTTCAACTCATTTATGTACATGCTAATGGCTATAGCATGTAATTCATGCACTTTTTTGCTGAGTGCATCAACCACCTTATTGTCCTTCCCTTTGATATGCTTGATATCAAAGTCGTATTCGCACAGGAATTCCATCCATCTGATTTGCCTGGCATGTAAAGTTGGTTGATAAAATAAATACTTCAGAGCATTGTGGTCTGTTCTTAATTCGAATTTCTTTCCCATGAGGTAATGTCTCCATTTCCTCAATGCATGGACAACTGCTGCCAACTCTAAATCATGAGTGGCATAATTATTTTCATGATCTTTCAGCTTTTGGGATTCATAACAAATTACAGATCCCTCTTGGCTGAGAACTCCTCCCAGCCCTTCCTTACATGCATCTATGCACACTACATAATCCTTACTTGGATCCGCAATCTTCAGGATTGGAGCACTACTGAGCAGCTGCTTCAATTGTTGGAAGCTACTCTTACATTCTTCAGTCCACTGAAATTTCTTCTCCTTCCTTTGCAAGGAAGTGATAGCATGCGTTATCCTCGAGAATCCGGCTATGAACCTCCTATAGTATCCTGCCAGACCCATAAAGGATCTAACTTCTGTCACATTTCTTGGCGCTGGCCACTCTTGAATGCCCTGTACCTTCTCAGGATCCACAACGATCCCCTCTTTAGAAATAATGTGTCCTAGATAATGGATCTGCTTTTGGTAAAATGAGCACTTGCTCATTTTTGCATACAACTGGTGTTCTCTCAACACCTACAAAACCATTCGAAGATGTTGTTCGTGTTCTTCCTCTGTCTTGGAGTACACCAAGATATCATCTAAGAATACTATGATGAACTTGTCCAGATAATTTCTGAACACTCCATTCATTAAGAACATGAAGACAGCAGGCACGTTGGACAGTCCAAACGACACCACATTGAACTCATAATGACCGTACCTTGTTCTGAAGGCAGTCTTGCTGATGTCTTCATCTTTTATCCTCACTTGATGATACCCAGATCGAAGATCTATTTTTGAAAATACTTTCACATCCTTTAACTGATCAAAAAGATCATCAATCCTTGGCAGAGGATATTTATTCTTGACAGTGACTTTATTCAACTGTCTAAAGTCAATGCACAACCTCATCGTCCCATATTTCTTCTTCACAAATAGGACTACGGCCCCCCACGGTGACACGCTGGGACAAATGTATCCTTTCTTTAATAGCTCTTCGAGCTACAGTTGCAACTCTTTCAGCTCTGGTGTGCTCATCCTATAAGGAGCTTTTGAAACTGGAGTTGCTCCAGGCATCATATTTATGGAAAAATCGATGTCCCTCTTCGGAGGTAGCCCAAGCACCTCCTGAAGCACGTCCTCAAACTCTTTGAGCACCCTTTAGTCTTCCAGATTCGAGACCACATTTTGGAATGCTTCTTCCACCCGGGCTGAAAATAATTGACAGCCTTTCCGGTAACATTTCTTCAACTACATGGCTGAGATTTCTCTAACAGCCACAACTCTGGGAATTCCTTGGATTGTTACCTAATTTCCTTCTTCATTCAGACATGTGAATCTCTTGTTACGACAATCCAGAAGGGCATGGTGCTGGTCCAACCAGTCCATCCCAATTAAGAAATCATATGAGCCTAAAGGCAGAATGTTCAATTCAGCTTTAGTGCTCATTCCTTTCATGTCCACTGAACATGACTTAACCAATTCAGTGACCTTCCTCTTGATCCCTGTGGCTAACTGTACTAACCAATACTTCTCATGTTTTCTCTTCGTTAGATGCAAACTTTTCACCACTCTAGGATCTACATAACTATGGCTAGCCCCTGAATCAATCAAAATAATAAGTGGTCGGTTGTTGATCATACCTTCCACTTCAATCATATGTGATTGAAATTCTGCTTGCTTGTTGTCCAAGGCTGCGTATATCCTCGACATTCTGCTGCCCATATCCTCCACTGTTTCAGCTTGTCAAATAGTATGGACAGTTCTTGCTTTGTCTTTTCTGTGGGGGCAGTCTATGTACCTATGATTCCCTTTACAGCCCCAACACTCCATGGGTGGAGATCTTGGCATCTGTTCACTCCCTTCAACTTTCCTGGGCTCTTTAAAAGATGACTGTCCCCAAGAACTATTTCTGAAAAAGGAAGACTTGCTTCCCTTCTGTCTCTGTTCTTTCTTAAACCTCTTCTGGTTATCCCAAGCCTTCCAAAAGGTAGGTTTTTTTCTTTGTTGTTCGTATAGGTATTTCACCCTTCTTATGGTCTCTTCCATGGTCTTTGGATCATCATATTGAATTTTGTCACCAATGGAAGGTGGCAGTCCACTCAAATACCACTGAATTTTGACAGTCTCATCCTTGATGAATGGAACATACTTCAACAGTTCCAGAAAAATTTGTTCATACTCATCAATGGTCATGCTGCCTAGCTTGAGTTCGAAGAACTCCTTAATCTTTCTGTCATAGTATCTTTTAGTCAAGTATTTCTTCTCAAAATACCTCTTGAATTCCTTCCAAGTGACATCTTTCTCTTGAATGTGCTTCACCTGCACAAACTGATCCCACCACATGGACGCTTTTCCTTTCAACTGGTACATTGCAATTCTTCCCTCTGTATGGGCAGAATAATTCTGCAGTTGGAAGTATTTCTTCATGCCCAGCAACCATGTCTTGGCATCTTCCTCCTTCTTATGTTCTCCATCGAATGTTGGAGGCTTAATTTTATTCATCTCCCCTTTCAATTCCTCCCTTCCATATTTTCGATGTTTTCTGGTAGGTGACGAGCTTGAACTACTGTGTGTCTCCCTATCCAAATGTTTTTGGGAGCGACTGTGACGTCGGCTACCACTCCTCAATCTACTTCTTCTCCCATGGTCTCTTCGAATCTCTGTCGTACTTGAGTCTCTTCCCTTCTCAAGTTTATTCTCTATTCTTTCCAGACTCTGCAAGAAATTTAAGATTAATTTCTCTTGCCGATCCTTGACTTTCATGAGCTTTCGGCTATCAACTCGACGCTTCTTAGCCTCTCTTTGCAATCCTTCAAGGATTTTCATTATATGTCCTTCCTTATCCATCTCCTTTCCATGCCCATTAGAGTTCGATCCCTCGACTCCTAGGTTAACATCCTTTCCTTCCCTTTCATCTTCCATTTCAGGGGTAATTTGCACTCTTCCCCACTCCATACTTGGCGTTGATTAACTAGAGTTTTGGCCTCTGTTGTATTCCGAACATGCACTGTGCAATCCAATTCAAAAAATATCAGGCCGTTAAACTTCATGAATAATCCGCAACGTTTATAACTAATACGAACAAGAACTAAAGACATTTCAACTTCACAAGTTTTCTGAACTCTGTCTGGCTCTGTGTTTTTTTTCAGGTTTCTTGAAATTCTCCTATTTCCTTATTGAAAAATTTTCCTCCCCAGAAAACTCTTCGAGGTCTCCCTTCCTTCTATCAGGGTTACCTCTATCAGGATTTTGAAATCGGCCATGTTTTGGTGGGTTGAATCCCTGATTTTCAATTTCTCGATGCGCTACCTTTACGCGGTAACCCCTACTATGGGCTCTACATCATGTGACCGTTGACTCATGACCCCGGCCTTTTCCCTTATCAAGGTTCGGGGTTTCATGAATCTAAATGTGCCAAAACTCTTGACAGCGGAATCCTCGATTTCCTGATTTTCGATGGACTCCGTCCGTACTAGCCCTTCGGGCCATAGCCTCACCATACGACCACTGCCCATGACCGTGATCAATCCTCTTATCGGGGTTTTAGAATTTGTGATGTCACAATGCACCTGCATTCATAACCTCCGATCCTCTGATTCCTGATGTGCTTTTACACTAGCTAGCTCTCCTGGCTCAGCCTTTGGTCCACATGACCATACTATATGACCTCCACCTTACCCCATCTGGTTTTGGCAGTTTCAATGTCAATGCTCATACGCTCATGGGATCCCCGATGGGTCCCAGCCGTTGACTTGTTAACAGTCCTTTCACCTGTCGCTAAAAATATGCCACCTGTCCTCCTGATAGTCGGTGTGGCCCCACATTCCTAGGCCTTATCGGGAAATCGCATATCGCGATTTTCAAATGCACGAAACCTTTGCTTCTGGGATCTCCGATATCCCGATTCCCGATATGTCGACGTGCCTTTTGCTTTAACCCTTCGCGGTTAAGTCAGGTCCATGTGACCTCTACCCTGTGACCGTAATCAACCGCTCATCGGGGTTTCGGGGTTCGGAGTTTCAAAGTGTATGACTCACTCGTCACTGGGGTTCCCGATTTCCCAACGAACTTCAAACACTGATGGACTTACTCCTTGTCGGGACTTCCCTGATGGCAGATCTCTGCCATGTGTCCCATAATATGAATGGTCCAGATCTTGTCGCGAAATCGCAGATAGCGATTCCATGTGACAAGATCTCTACGTGCTCGAGAACTCCGATTCTCGGAGTTCCGACTCTCTCCAGGATTCTGACATGTGTCTTCCTTGATATCCTATGGCTATGATTTCTTCGGTGTTTCGAGACTCACAAAGTCTCGATTCTCTTGAATTCAAAAATCTCGACACCTCTTCGGGACTTCTCCTCTACCCATGAGGACTTAAACCCTGTGCAACTTTGGTCAACTCGGACGGTTGACGGTAATCCCACAGTGATCTTACGACTCACGACCATCCCGAGTTTAGCTCCTGTGCAGTATCCCAAGGTTTTAAACCTTGTGCACATTATCCAGATCTGATGGTTACAAGGGTTCGCCTTCCCTCCCAAAAGATCCCATGGTTCAAACACCTTTGGTGTAAAGACCTGTGTTCCTGTGGCCATAGACCACGCTGGCTGCGGTTTCATAGCACCGCTAAACCTCCTGAGCTTAACAAAAACTCGTCAAGTGTCTCCTCGATGCTTCAAAGCAAACAAGTGTCCGAAATTGGTTCTCCAAACATAATTTCTCCTCTCACCCTCAGTCCAAAGACCACTCAACTGGCCCATCTAGGCTCAGTGTCGAAACCTTAGCTCTGATACCACTTTGTAGTGTACCCTTTAACTACCGAGGTTTCCAAACCTCTCAATTACCATTCTATACATGAATGTTTAGATAATTCGTACAGGAATTATAACCACATGCATTTAACATAATTAAACACTAATTCTCAGAGTAAAATATATAAGTTATTGCTACAATTAAACAAGCCATAGCATTCAATAGTAACTTCATTTACACAGTGGAAAAACATGATACATAAACAGCACCGTCATGCCAAATGTGATAAAACACAGTTCAGATACTTATCTTTGAACAGTTGTAGAATTCACCAACCAAGTGCAGGCCTTCCACGAACCTCCCAGCCTTAGACCACACTATTCATCATCTCAACAGTGGGTCACCCCCGAGCTGGGACCGATCTCCACCCCAAGGCAAGGAATCCTAGGCTAAGCTGAGGTTACAAGGAAGATAGCACATATACATCCACCAGGAAGAAAGCTCTCCCAGGAATCTCCCATGCTCATTGCCCACAGACCCTCATTCCCCACATGCCTATTCCACCCCAGGAGAGTGCACCTTCTCTGTCACCTAGACAGTCCTTCAGCTACCAGTCTCCCTTACCTTGGGTTACAGGAACAGACCGGACTGGAAGTCTCTGGGCTCTATGGTAGCTACAGGGTTCCTTCCAGGAGTTCTCTTCTCCCTCTACGCACTCTCTCACCTGGAGGAGTCGCTCACAGGACAATCAGCCTCACACAGTCTAGAACTGCGTGGTTACAACAACCCACAGGGAGAACAGACATAGGCTTCCCCAACCGGTTTAGCAGTCACAGGATGATCTCACGGTGATGTTTTTGGAACAGGGCTCCATGTACAGGCTAGCTCAACGTTTCCCCAACAACCAAGGATTCTTCCACTTGAGTTCAACACAGGGTTTTGGTTTAGGAAATGCGCTCCCGAGTTTTCCTAGAACAAACACAGACTCATAGCTCGGGACATGGGTGTACACAGTTTCTTCAGAACAACACAGGCTTTACGGCTTTCCTTTTTCTGTAACAGGATTACATGCAAGTCTCTCACAAACTCACTTACACAGCTCTCACTTAGGCAGTCGGATCGAATGGATGCCAACCCCCCTCACGGCTTTCTTCATCTGTTTTATTTGCATGCACCAGGGTTGACACTTGTCACCCTGGGAACTACATGCGTTCCATCTGTATGCCTTTCTCCCACCACTTGAGAAATCACGTGTCCTTCCAAAAGGACTGAGGATAAAATAATATGCACATGGCTCTTTTTGGAAATAATATTAAAATATTATTTCCCAGGCTTAAACCCATAGGCTTAGCCCCTAGGCTCATCACTCATCCCCTTTCCCACCTTCCAACCCCTAGTTCCTTGCCCACTCTGTGGATGCTCGGTCCCCCATCACTCATTCATCATGGCCGGTCTTGTTGTGGGGTAATCTACCCTACGGACCAATAAGATAGGGTTCTAAACTTATACGCAGATCATGACCCTTAAGATTTAACTTTTAACCTTCTACCCAATATCTCAACCCCTTTTCTCAGGCAAACACAGGAAGAATGAACTAACCTTTTTAGCGAAGGTTGAACTAGATCCTCCNTCCATTGAGTTGTTATCTCCTTGCTGCTGCTGCTCCTTCCACAAAGCTTCCTGCAATCAAGACAAAACTATGCATGCATGCTACTGATCTACTATGGGGTTAGAGATAAACATAAATCAAATAACATAGATGAGACTCATGTATTCGGGACGGGAAAAGTATCTTTTTCATTAATCTGAATATGAACCAACTTACAATGATTTCTGAGATCGGCCACCGTTCCTCGATCCTGATCCTGGGCTCCTCCTCTTCTTTCTATCCTCCAACTGCTGCTTCTTGAGTTTCTCCTAAATCTTGAGGCAAGGCTAAAGGGTTGGGGACAAAATTGACTTGGCAATCTGGCAGAGTTTCTTTGCTATGATTTCTCCTCCTTTGAATAGTACCCCTACCCCTCCTTTTATAGGCTAGAAGGACCTAGGGTTTTAGGCGAACTCTCGACCATGCATGGTGAAGAGTTCCAGTTAACTGACAAAAAGCCTCGTGTCTCGGCGGAAACTTTCCTGATTTTTTGCTTTGTTAGGTACTTGCGGGCTGTTTTGGGTTAGCCCGCGGATGCCCGCGTGCAGTAGAGGGACAGCAAGCGGTTGCCCGCGCCCAGTGAGAAGTTAGGGCGCAGGTTGCTTGTTTTAAGTGGTTTTTTGAGGAGTTGTTTAGCATGTCTTTTGGCTAGGAAGAGGCATGAGTAGGCCTGATGCCAGGTAAACCTGTATGGTGCATTTTAGGGTTATAACAGATGCCCCCTAATGTCTGAGGTCAGAAGAGCATCTGATGGCCAAAATACATTACCAATTCTTAACCAATCTGTACTGATGTGCTGAATGAGTGAGCCCAGGAATTATGAATCGAGAAGTGCCATCTACAAAAATATCAAATGTCTCACCGAGGAGGGCATACCCATGCTCGTGATAAATCAGAACCATGGCTACCGATCAAATACACTGTAGATCCATGTCAAATAACTATAAAGAGTAGCCACGAACAATACACATCCGAGCTACATCTCGAAATCAGAAAGATATACATAGGAAGTATCCATCTCTCAGAAGGTTGTCTTGGCCTGATGGCTGTTCTTCAGAGCTCGAGCAACAACTTCAAAGTCTTCTAAAACTCAGGTAGGAGTGTAATCTGAGTGTACAACTGTACTACCCAGAGGTCTTCGACGACTCGTCGGTGACGGACTTGATAATCTTGATGATCGGACTGAAGGCTTCAGTGATTTCGAGCAAAGACTTGATTGGACGTTCAGGATGGCC